>JAUPFN010000010.1:2302500-2626081 GCA_036924255.1 Apodemia mormo | reverse complement strand
TCTGTCTGTCTGTCTGTCTGTCTGTCTGTATCAAGGCCGCGCATCACGCCGAATCTACTGAACGGATTCAAATGAAATTTAGCATAATTAGAGTTCATACTCCGAAGAAGGTTATAGGATATTTTTTATCCCACAATTCAGTACGGTTCCCGTGGGATAGGGGATGAAAACAAAAACGTATATTTAGCTTTAATTCATTAACCTGTGGTCCGAAATCCTTTATTATTTTTTGTTCAAAAGTAAATACTATAAAGATTATCACTTAAAAATTTCAAGGTCATGAGTTTTTTAATTTAGAAGTTACAGACATCACAAATTTCAACGCTTTCGGGTGGTGAGTCCAGTTGAACGTGACACCCGGAATGTATACAGAACCTTTGAACGCACGGCTCATTATAAGTTAGCGTAATCATTTCAAAATTTGTACTTTTTTATTAAAATGTTATTATTATAAATGCAATTTTACTAAATATGTGTAACATATAAATCTATACATTTTATTTATTTATATAATTATAATATATTTGAAAATAAAACAGGTCATTTTTCAGGTTTTTGCTAATGTCTCAGAAAATATGCATCTAATCGAAATTGAGTATACTTTAAATTTGTTTTTCAAATTTAACGTAAGGATAGGCTATTGCGAAAATTCACTATTTTGTTTTTACATTGCGTAACGTAAAAAAGGGTAAAAAAGTATCTACACGCCCATACGTATGCAAAGATACAAGAATTGTACCCACGATTAGCCGAAAATACTATCTCACACAATGTGATTGGTGGCAAGCCTATTGCCAACCGCGCCCTTTCCAATCCCGGGCAACATCGTTTTATCAGCAAACTGAAAAACCACATTTTGTTTTGTCCGACCTGACAACGATGACATCGAGGCCATAAAAGAGGGTAAAAATTTTATCTATACATATAACTAGCGATAACTGGAACCGAGAGTTTTACGTGCTTAGCCGAGGCACGGGAGTGGTAATACACAACTCCACCAGTCTCCGAGTTGCTACTGAGATTTTAGATTTCCGAGAAAATCCCCAAAAATACCTCAATAACACCTTTTCCTGACCAGGGGATCGAACCCAGGACCTCATGATCTGAGCCGAATAGTCTATCCCTAGACCACAAGGCAGAGTAGTTTGTTGTTAATAAAAAAAACCTTGACTGATTATTGATACAAATTTACCTTAAAAACATCTTTTAGATATTAAAAATAATAATAAATTTAAGAAAAGTGTAACAAGATTTTTTTATTGCAAATTGTTTTCAATTAACAAGATGAGCTTTTTAGTCAAAGGCGTAAATCGGGGCTAAATCAGTCTCAATCTACATACGTAGCGGAAAGTTAAAAATAACCCTGAATAAATAACTTTTCATCCTTCTAATTAGGTATATATATTTTTAACTTCCCGCTACGTATGTAGATAAGGAAGTTACTGATTTTGCCCCGATTTACGAAAATCGAGTGTTCACCAGATCTCCACGTTTTGAGGTCCTAGGAACCTTTTTCGACTATTTTCATGGTGATGTATGTATGTGTGTGAGTGTGTGTATATGTGTGTACTGTGTATGTAAACATCTTATAAATTTGAACGGCTTGACCGATCGAAGCGCCGTTAATGGGATTCGATTGAATTCCACTCTATTTAGACTTCCTGAAAATTTTAACCAATTCAGTAAAGGAGATTTTGAGAAATATATAAAAAAACCTCAAAAAAGTTTTTGGCGAAACAGTGTTTTTTAATACAATTTTCAGCTTAATCTACCGATAGAGTACAAAATTTAATCAGCTCTACTTCTAAAAACTGCGTCCAGTGCAAACATTAAAATTACGTTGTTTACAGTAAACTTATAATATACTAGCTGTACCCGTGACTTCGTACGCAATTGCCATACCTGCAGTGTAATTATTTATATTTGACCACAGTATATCTCATATTCAGCAGTACTTTGGAAGTTATACAGTTTTCGCTTCAGTGCCGATTAATCCAAAAAATAAATTCAAAATATCTTCAATGTACAGAATTCGACCTCTTACAGTTTTATTATATGATAATATAACAAATATAGACTAAACCCTGCAGCTGTTAAACAGAGGACAGCTTTCAACGGAGTAAGCGATAATGCCGTAAACAATTGGGAATTGAAATATTTTTCTTGAACCGACTTGGAGTTAGACACATTTTTTTAGAAATAAGATTCAAATTCGTAGCCCCTTTAGCTGCAGTCATGTTAAAATAGGTTTCCTTTCAATAAAAAATAGGTTTTGCAAAAACGTTCTATAATCTAATATAGTCATATGGCATGAGTATATGTTGGCAGACAAAGAAAACTGTTAGCTTGACTGTAAAAAATATGAGGCGTTACGACAGGCCTATGTTTGGCGTTCCAAAGTTATTTTGTGTTGACTTCAACACTGCCTAAAGCTCCACAAGGCACAAGAGTAAACAGCAAAGTCAACGTGTTTTCAAATCCAAACAAAAAAGCTTCTTTCTTGATAAAAGTGCTTCGCCTTCCAAAGTATTGCTGAATATGAGAAATACTGTGGTCAAATACAAATAATTACACTGCAGGTAGGGTAATCGCGTACGAAGTCGCGGGTACAGCTAGTATTATAATATTTTCTAACACTTACGCGAGACATTTACACAAATAAAACTTGGTTTTAAGCTAATTATCGCGTTTTTTCTGATTTATATACCCCGACGTTAGACGTTTTTTCGTTAAACGATTTCTATAATACGATACTGAATTTAATTACACTTTACATATTTTACATTCTTCCATATTTTGCCTTTTATCTACAAAATGTTCCCAACCGATATTGCTACGTTTAGGCAACATTATTATACCTAATTATAAATAAAAAGTTCAGAGTCACCGATTAAATACTAACAATAGCCTTTTATGCCATCAACAAACACGTAATCTGAAAAAACTTTATGATGGAATCACGTCCACGATACTAGGTTAGTCTATGATACTAGATACTCCAAAGTATGAATACTAGATACTTTAAAGACTATGATACTTGATTGATATCGGACGCGATCTCTGTTACCTGTTCTCAATGAAGTATTTGATCGAGTATCGCGTATTATGACGTAGGTACCGGTATTCACCTGTTAGCTCGACGGTCGGCCATACGTAGCGAGAGACCGAGACGGAGCATATATATTGTATAACGGTATCTCACTTTTGTGAGAGCGGGAAAAAGTATATAAATCATATTGCTTCATCTCGTTAGCATTTTGTCATGGGTGAGCAAGATAGCAAAACAGGTTTTTACAAAAGAGTAAAGGAAACAGTGCAGCGAATGCGATGAGTGAGTGCTATAATATTATAATACTACTAGACTACAGGACTATACGGACTTTGTCTTGTGAAAAATGGAATAGGTGCCGCCTAGTATCGTAAAATACCTAGTATTCGTACCTGTTCTAGTATTTGCGACTCATCTCTAATTATAGTTCACGATTGGGAGCGCTCATTAGTCATTTTAGTTCGCAGCTCTTAAACGAACTAGTTCGATCTGTTAGTTCGTTAGTTCATTACTTCAATTCGAGAAAGACCTACTTGTTGTCTTGTTCGCTTGCGATGATCAACAATTTAATTAGGTAAAAATAAATGACAAAACCTGTTTAAAAATAATCAACTTTTAATCTTTGCAATTAGTATCTAGTACATATTAATTTGTATTTATATATCTACTAATGAAGACACAGAAAACTGGTATGTTCTTATCCACTTTAAAATAAATTTAGACATGTTCTTATCATAAAAAAACACAACGGTTTTGGTTTTATTTTAACAGTAACATCATAGAGTACCTACTTATTTTTGTTAATAAACCACACTAAAAATCAAAGAAACATTTATAAATTGTATTTACCTGTTAACAATGAATTATATAATACGGGTATCGTCACCAAATCACCGCGCACCGCTCAATTTCGCGCGCAAAGTCGTAAACGAAGTACTAACTTCATATTTGGTCTTACTAATGATTGATGCGCGTAGCGCGTTGTATGATGAACTGTGAACTTATACAGTGGCGACGCACCGCGCTCTCGATTTCACGCCGTCGCGTCGCGTCTGCGTCGCGTCGAATGAAGAACTAAACTAAAGAGTTACGAGTCTGTGAACTAGTTCGTGTAGTTCGTCCATAAGATCGCTCTTCCGACCTAGTTCGTTCACGAACTACACAAGACTAATTTATTTACAAACGGATATTTAATCGATATTCAATTTTCATATCGATATCGAAAACGTTTTCAGGTATCGATTTGTCTAGACAAGTGGCATAAACGCTAGAAGAATAAATTACACGAATTGATCTACCCCAAAGTAAGCAAATTATTTATTTAGGTGTTAGTCAACGATACTAATACATATAATTACGTATATAAATACAGTTACATTCATAATAAACACCTAAACCCAGAAATACAAACATCTATGCTCATCACACAAATGTTTGTCCCTGTCGGGAATCGAATCCGAACCCCATCGATTCTTAGTTAGGTTCGCTTATTACTCGAACGGCGGGGCGATTAACCTATCTTCGGCTAATCGTGGGTGCACTGATTGTACCTCTGCCTACCGCTTAGTGCATACGGGTGTAAAGATAGTCTTAATGAACTATACATTTAAATCTCATCATGCCCGGTTCCTTTGCATGGCAGGCAGAATAAAATGAAGGTCTATAGACTTTCCAGTTCACTGCGATTCACCGGTTTGTCGCTTGGCGGGACGAGTGGTGATCAACTTCAATGCATTTTACCGATTTGATTTCGACTATAAAATTATATATAAAAAGGACCAAAGGCTTTATGTGTTTCAAAGCACGGGAGGAGTAAGTAACACACCACTCGCCAGACTCTGTGTTGCTACTAAGATTTTGGATTTTCGAGAAAAACCTTGAAAAAACCTCAATTATAATTTTGAGCGACCTGAAGATAGAATCCGGGCCTTCATAATCTTAGCCAAAGGCTATCCACTAGACCACGAGGCAGACTTGAATATAATATATAATATTTACGCTATTATTTGTATTTAGTTAACAGACGGACGCAATCTGATATATAATATCCACTATAGGCATAGTTTGCGTCCTAGTGTGATTAGTGATTATCGACTTCTGTACGTTTTCTACAATCATAATAATGTTGACGTAAATTAGTAATTATAATATATATACTAATAATTAACAGAACAGGCGAACTTACCCTATCTGATATCTTTTATTTATTTACATTAACACAAATGTAAACTAATTAATTTAAAAGTTTTAAACACACTCTAAAAGTTAATGTAATACTCACTAAAAGTTTTATATTTATTTATTTATTTACAATAAGTACCTAAATTTAGAACTAAAAAAAGGCAAAGAATTGTCGTTAAGTAGGGCACGTGTCACCAAGGTCAAATGCAACTCTTGAAAACAAAACTGTCTAAAAATATAAATCAAAATTTATTCAGTACAATTTTTATTCCTACAACATAAAACCAACCTTAATCTATTCAACGTAAGTCCAGTTTAAAGAATGAATTTCTCCCTGATATCAAGTAGACGGCGGAAAGATGCTAACTTATGGACTCTTTGTTGTAATTAAATAAATAGAAACTAGACCTTATAGACCTTATTGCTAGCGCGTTAAGATATAGATATTACGCACGTACTATAATTATTAACCAAATAACGAATCACTAGCTGGAGTCACGTAATATTCGCTTCATCACTTTTACGCCATTAAAAAATTAAATGGTAAGACAGAGACAAAGCGAATAAAAGCTGTCGATGTCATATCGCTCGTGATGTGAAGTTTGCGTTTTTTTCGTTGTTCAATATTCGTAGTTCGATCTCGTGTTGTGATGTTGCGTTGCGCTTTGCATAAACCATAACTATTAACTTGATGAAGTTTTTGTGAAATCGTTTATGTATATTTAGATATCGATATGGTATGATAATAGACACGTATCCGGTATAAGTTACGTTTTGATATATCGAACCCATGTCTATTGTCAGGTCAGATTTGTAAATTTAGTAAATTTACAGTGTTTTTGATATCAAAATACAGTACCTACTAGAGACTAACTACCTAGTTTGGTATAAAAATACAGTAAATCACAAAGTTAAATAATAAATACAGCGCTTTTACCGTAAATAAAAGTAAAATACACAATAATGTTTATCAAACAAATCATATATTTTTAGTAAAATTATCAATTTCTATCCGTTTCACTCAGAGATGGTTCGTTTTGATAATATTTTTTTTCTTTTTCTTCGATTTCTTTTAAAGATCATTGTACATAGGTATTTCACATAATATTATTTTAAAGAAATGAAGCAAGAACCACACAGATTTTGCAATGATGTTTATTCACAACTAGCTGTACCCGCGACTTCGTTCGCGTTTGGCCATCCTTGCAGAGTAATTATTAGTAATTGACCACAGTATTTCTCGTATTCATCAATAATTTGGACTGCGAAGCACTTTTATCAAAGGAGAAATATTAAGAAAGGATTCTTTTAGTGTGGATTTGAAAACACGTTCATTTTGATAACGACCCTTGTGCCTTATAGGGCTTTAAGCAGTGTTTAACTGAAGTCACCTCGCCTTTTATTTTCTACAGTCATGCTTGAAGTTTTATTTGCCTGACTTTATATACTCATTCCATATGACTAAATTTGACTAAAGATCATTTTTACAAAATCTATTTTTTATTGGGAGAAAGATCACACACCGTGAAACAAAAGTCTTTAACTGTATTGTCATTTTTAAGCATGGCTGGGGCTATCCTTCCGCCGGATAAAAAAGATTGAAGGTGAAATTATCGGCTTGTACCTAGGTTCTTAATGGGTAACGATGATTATTCAAGTTAGTTTGAAATCTGTGGCGTATGTCTGATAAATAACAATATCTGACTCCTTTGCAGTAGGCTAAATTTGACGACAGACCTATTAGTCAGAGAGAAATAAATAGTATTTGCTTGCAGTAAAGGTTATAATTGCAATGTTATTATTATTAAGCATAATATCTTGACCGTGTAGGAAGTTAGGAACATTTTGTTTAAAACAATTAAAAAACGGCTTTTTGCAATTTTTTGCCAATACTTCGTAAAATATAATATAAACATGTTTTTTTAATTATCTATAGGGAAGCGCTTGACCACGATCTCGCCTGATGGTAAGCTAAGATGCGGCCTAAGATAAAACGCGCTTCTCTAGAAGGTACCTGTTCACTCTTCTCTTGAAGATCCCCAAATTGTACTCGACGGGGAGCACAAATTTAGGAAGCATGTTTCAGTCCTTTGCGGTTCGAATGAAGAATCTTAAGTCTAACCGCTTTATCCGGGCATGTGGAATGTCCACCATATTATAGCGATGCCTAGAATCTGTGCGCCTCAACGATCGAAAGCATGTATATTAATGTATTTGGTCTATAAAATTTCACTTAGTGGTAGGCTATTGTGAAAATTTGCAATATTTGTTTTTATGTCGCAAAATTAGCATTCAACGTAAAAAGGTAAACTTTTCAAAATTATATAATTCCTAAAATTATCAAATATTCTAATAAGATATCGACATGAGAGAAAAAGTAATCAAAAGGTAGTTATTTATAATAATTTTATGTAGTGAATATAAAAATCTGTAATACGGTTGACCCTGCTGGCCATCCCTGAAACTTCCCGCTTCATTGAAGTATTTTAAGCTAAAAGAAGCAAAAACTATACCTAAATATAGATTGTTGAGTTCGAAGAGTTCAAAAAATCCAGTTTGTAAAAATGATATTTAGGAAATTAATGGTTGAAAAATATACATCATATTTTTTTTAAATTGATGATCGATTGTGATCTTTTGAATGGCATTCAACGCAATTTTTAACTCAAAATTGTTTTAATAGCTAAAAAATCGATAGGTTAAGAAATCTCAAAGAAATGTAAAAAAAACAACTTTTTTTTTAAATTTTTTTCATTGACAAATCCCAAATAAATCAAACAATTTTGATCCAATTTCCAGTATTTGGTGCAGTTTTTTAGAGGGAAACTCTAATTCGATTTTTATATCAATCGGTATATAAACCTGAAAGTTATTTAAACAATATGTAATAAGTTTACTGTATACCGACCGATTGATATAAAAATCGAAAGTCTAATTCGATATTTTATATCAATCAGTATATAAACCTGAAAGTTATTCAAACAATATGTAGTAAGTTTACTGTAAACACCGTAATTTTATTGTTTGAAAAGCTGTAACTTTTGAAAATTTGATTCGATTTTGATATTTGAAACGGCATTCAATGTAGTTTTTTTAGTACTAAAATATTGCAGAAGATTTAATCTTCTGCAATATTTAATGATTAGTTAAAAAATTTCGAAATTATGCCGAAAAAATACTTTTGCAAAATTTTTCGTCGACTATAAACTCCCGAACGGATAAATAAATTTTGATGCAATTTATGCATTCGTCGCAGTTTTTTGAGATGTAAAGCTGATTAAATTTTGTACTCTGTCGGTACATTAATCTGGAAATTGTATTAAAAAAATACTGTTTCGCCAAAAACGTATGTGAGGTTTTTTCAAAATTTCTCAAAATATCCTTGAATTGGTTAAAATTTTCAGGAAGTCTAAGTTGAGTGGAATCCAATCGAATCCTATTAACCGCGTTTCGATCGGTCAAGTCGTTCAAAGTTTTGAGATGTTTACATACACACATACACATACACACACATACACACACACACACATACACGCATACGCACACACACATCATGAAAGTAGTCGAAAAAGGTTCCTAGGACCTCAAAACGTGGAGATCTGGTGAACACTCGATTTTCGTTAATCGGGGTAAAATCAGTAACTTCCTTATCTAGACACGTAGCGGGAAGTTAAAAATATATACCTAGTTAGAAAGATGAAAGTTATTTATCAGTTTTATTTTTTTGAATAATTTTTATTTAAGGCACTTTTTGTAGCGGGAAGTATAAAAATAAAATAATTAACACATGTCTTTGTGGTTTGTTATTAATAAAAAACAAAATAGCTTTTGACTAAGAAGCTTATCTTTTTTCATTGAAAACAATTTGCAGTAAAAAAAATTTATTATTATTTTTAAATCTCTAAAAGATGTTTTTAATGTAAATTTGTATAATTTTCAATTAGCAAGATAAACAGTCAAGGGTTTTTTAATTAATAACAAACTACTCTGCCTTGTGGTCTTGGGATAGCCTATTGGGCTCAGATCGTGAGGTCTCGGGTTCGATCTCCGGATCGGGCAAACGTGTTATTGTGATATTTTCGAGGATTTTCTCGAAAATCTAAAATCTCAGTAGCAACTCGGAGACTGGTGAAGTGGTGTATTACCACTTCCGTGCCTCAGATGAGCACGTAAAACTGCCGGTCCCGGTTATCGCTAAAAATAGTCGATAATAATCGTTAACGTGTCGGTATATGCGACGATGAGGATTACCATTTATATCACCAACGGACAAACCGGTGAAACGCGGTGAAGCGGAAAGTCAATTTTTTCTGTAATATGGTGATCTTATCCAGGCCTGAAGTTATAAGTACATGTTCGTATATTCTACTTAACAATTTTTTAAAAAGTATTTTGGAGTCTGACTTTAATGAGTACACTAAATAGTTTAGGCACTCCAACATCTACACTTCGCAGAAATTTCATTCATTTTCAAAGAATTTTGAAATATTCACCGTGTTGTTAAGTGATCCGGTGTCATCGTTGACCATATGAGGTCCCGGGTTCGATTCCCGGGTCGGGCAAAACAAAACGTGTTTTTAACTTTTTTGATAAAACAACATTGCCCGGGATTGAAAAGGACCCGGTTGGCAATAGGCTTGCCACCTATCACATTGTGTGAGATGGTATATATGGCTAATAGTGGGTACACTCTACGTATTCCGGGTATGGGCGGTTAGATACTTTTTTTTACCCTTTTTTACGTTATGGAATGTAAAAACAAAATAGTGAATTTTCCCAATAGCCTATCCTTACGTAAAATTTTGTAAAAAACAAATTCTATTAGTATGTACTTAATGTCGATTAGATGCATATTTTCTAAGATATTGGCAAGAAACTGAAAAATGACCTGTTTTATTTTCAAATGTATTATGTATTATAATTCTTATATAAATAAATAAAATGTTTAGGTTTACATTTTACACTTATTTTATTCATTTTTAGGCTAGTAAAAATGCATTTATAACATTTTAATAAAACAGTATACATTCTAGAACTGATTCTCTCGGGTTATGTCCATTATACAAATACTATGAAATGATAACGCTAACTTATAATGAGCCGTGCGTTCAAAAGTTTTGTATACATTCCGGGTGTCACGTTCAACTGGACATTCCATCCGAAACCGTTGAAACTTGCGATGTCTGTAACTTCTAAATTATAAAACTCATGACCTTGAAATTTTTAAGGGATAATCTTTATAGTAGTTACTTTTGAACAAAAAAATAATAAAGGATTTTGGATGACAGGTTAATGAATTAAAGCTAAATATACGTTTTTATTTTCATCCCCTATCCCACGGGAACCGTACTGAATTTTGGGATAAAAAATATCCTATAACCTTCTTCGGAGTATGAACTCTAATCGTGCTAAATTTCATTTGAATCCGTTTAGTAGATTCGGCGTGATGCGCGGCCTTGATACAGACAGACAGACAGACAGACAGACAGACAAAAATTAAAAAAAATACATTTTTCGCTTCAGTATCGATTAAAGAGTTCTTCCAAAAAAATTTTTAAAATATCTTCAATGTACAGAAATCGACTTCTTACAGTTTTATTATATGTATAGATGTTATGTTGTTTATTTATAAGCAACTTTTGTCCGCAATTTCGTAGCATGGACTACAAAAAGATATTATGTTTAGATTATCATTTGGAAATTTATTTAAAAATCATCCTAAATACATGACAAATGAATAAATATAACAAATTTATTATAAGTAAGTTACGTAATAAAAACGTGTACTTTTAAATCAATACTAATTTTTATTTCTGTATTCGATCATTTTTGGTCTATGGTTAATCAGATAAGCGAACGGCACTATTCGCGTATACATTTTTGTCTGAATGAATGTCACTCAAAAAATAGAAGATTAATTATTGATCATTTGATGGGCATGATCATGTGTCACAGGTATCAAGCTATATTTTACGGACTATAGACACTTGACAGATAAATAATAATAAATATTCACGGGACAAATTACACCTACTGATCTAATCCCAAAGTAAGCAAATTTTGACTAACACCCATAACACAAGCAAAAATTTGCTTGTGTTATGGGTGTTAGTCAACAATACTTATAAATAGAAATACATATATAATTACCAGAATATATTTAATAAACACCCAAACCCGGAAATACAAACATTTATGCTCATCTCACAAATGCTTGTCCCCGTCGGGGATCGAACCCGAGCCCCGTTGATTACGTAGTCAGGGTCGCTCTCCACTCGACCAACGGGGCGGGGATATATTCAAAAAGTAAATTAATAAAAGTATCTTCACGCCCATATCCACGAAGGGGTAGGCAGAGGTACAACAAGTGCACCCACGATTAGGCGAAGATACTTGGTCCCACAATGTGATAAGTGGCAAGCCTATCGCCAACCGGGCACTTTCCAACCCGGGCAACTTTGTGTTTCTCAGAAAACTGAAAAACCCTTTTTTTATGTGCCCGACCTGGGAATCGAACCCGGGACCTCATGTGGTCAACGCCAACGCTGGACCACTAGACCACAGAGGCGATAAATTAATACATAGGATGTATCGTCTTTACTGTACACTGTATTTTTTAATACAGTATACAGTTAAAACCGAAAAAGCAGCTAGCTAAATTACAGCGAATCTACTGTACGTAGAATCGCCTCTGTGGTCTAGTGGTCCAGCGTTAGCGTCGACTACATGAGGTCCCGGGTTCGATTCCCGGGTCGGGCACTTAAAAAAAAGTGTTTTTCAGTTTTCTGATAAACACAAAATAGCCCGGGATTGGAAAGTGCCCGGTTGGCGATAGGCTTGCCACCTATCACATTTGTGGGACCAAGTATCTTCGGCTAATCGTGGGTGCCATTATTGTACCTCTGCCTACCCCTTCGGGGATACGGGCGTGAAGATACTGAATCTACTGTAATTACAGTGAACCTTGCAACACTGCCCCCCCCCTCCCCCCACACCTGATTTCCTGAAAATTTCCGGTTCAGGATATTTTGGAACATTTAAAAAAAAAAAAATTTTTGATGAAACAATATTTTTTTAATATGGCTTCCAGATTAATTCAATTGAGATTGAGTTCAAAATCTAAACAGCTCTTTTCCTCAAGAAATTGCATCCAATGCATAAATTGCATCAAAATCGACATAACCGTAAAGAAAGGTAAAGAAATGTACCTTTCTTTACTCGTACTTTGTACTCGTATTGTGTATTTTACTTTTATTTACTGTAAAAGCGCTGTATTTATTATTTAACTTTGTTATTTATATTTGTAAGTAAGTAAGTAATTAAATAAAAGGAGAATGATTATGAAAATTATATCATTTTAATTTTCAAAATGCTGCTATTAAGGTTTCACTTAAAATAGCTTGTTTATCATGAAAATAAACAAGTCGCGGTGTAATATTTAAAAAAGTTATTCTACATGATAAAGCATCAGAATTCAACAGTAGAAAATTCACGTTTATATAAAATATGTATAAATATATAACGAACTTTCACCCCAGTACGAACAATTTTAAACGAACCACGTCAAAAATTTAACATCAGTTGATGCATTCGAAAATGTCCATTGCTAATAAAAAAAAGGTGTTTTTAAAACTAGTTTTTGCTTTAGCTAAATCTGTGAACACCATTGATATAAAAAGGGATGATACGTTACCTAGTCACAGCGGCTGGTTCTACAAAACTAGGTCCGTAGACACAGTGACAATTGGTGACAATCAATCACGCGCGGGACCTCATATCATACACTTATATTTTCCGACTGTTTTTACCATTAAACACGAATCAAAATACCTTCTTGTATATTCAGCCAGTGTTATAATCACTCAAGGAAAAAAAAATAACACACACGGGATTACTTTCCATTCGTAAGTACGGTTAAAACAATTTGTTTGAAAAAACTTGAGAGGTGTCAAGGGACACCCGGATGGAACGAAGTTCCTTTTATTATTATTTATAAAAAACCTGTATACTCTCAACAAAAATAAACATCGCGACACCACACTGTTCAATGCGAAATAGAAATGAAAATATCTGGCTTGCTTTCTATAAGAGAGAGAGAGAGAGAGACAGAGAAACATGCGCACGCCGCACAGCTTATAATAGCTTACTATAGCAAAAAGTGTCGTGACAACTTTTCGTAAGATTTTTTTCCGTCTAGCCTCCTTTCACAACGCGCGATAAGGAACTTCGTTCCAATAAGATTAAATTATTGTTTAGTTCGCCATGTTTGCGAGAGTGAGATAGTACAATACAAAAATAAGCGAGAGATACGTAGTTTGCTACGTTCGTCGCATTACTTTGCGTTCGACTGATCGAGCTTAGGTTTAGCATTTAGCAATTGATATATTAGAGCGTAACATATCTTCCCTTTTTATATCAATGGTGAACACATAATTTTCTTACTTTGAAGATAGATCGATTTTTGCTGTCCAGCGATAAAATTATTATTATTCTCTTTATTTACATTGAATTCTTATTTGATTACATTTACAATTCTTACATTACTATTTTATGATTACTTAATGTAATTACATAAGACAGAGCGAAAGGAACTTTTTTTCCAACTGTCCATATTAAGGCTTCTCTTAATTATGTCATTATTTCTAAGCAATTACTGAAGCCATACCAAATATTTGCTACTAAATAATAAAACAAAAATGTTAAACGTTATTCGAAATTGAAATCAGAAATATAATATCATCTTGCCTTTTGTGTTTCAAATTTAATAAAAGTTTGAGAATGGCCTCCTGTGTTCAGGTGAACTCTTAATTAAACTTGAATATTTTAGCCCGAGGCCGTGAATCGGAGCTTTTTTAAACCAATTCCATTAAACTTCTCTTTAGTCCTCCAGTTACCTTTCAATGATTAAAAGTTAACCTTTCTTTACAAAACGAAATGTGAATGTTCCTTCTTTTCTTTGAGCATAACAGCTCCCCACTTTTAAAATCATTAATACGTATAATTTTACGGAGTGTATAGTGCCGCTAACGGTATTATTTATATTTTGATTAAAGAACTGTAAAGCGTATGAACGTTACCTATAGCAAATTTACAAAGCGAAGCAAGATAAATTTGCATACATCGTTATATTTTGTACTGACTTTTCTTTGCATTCCCCACAAAGAATATAGCATAAAAATATGGATATAAGAAGGCCTTTTATATCAGAAATCAGAATGGTATTTTTTATTTCACGCGTTCTCGGTCATAAGGAACTTCGCCTTACGAATAATATCCCTATCTCAACAACATGCAATGCGTATATGAATAATTCATCGTGTCATGTCCGTTCGACGTGATAGATCTATCACACAGATACGACTGTTTGTACAGGTAATCAAATTAAAAAAAATGTATAATACATTAGATGCGTTACTTTCTGAGACAATCGGGGATATATCGTTTGTAAGATGCTATTGGCCACAGATTTTATTAGACGCCCCATAGACCTACAATAATATTGCGCAATATTACGAATTGTGCAATATTATTGACCGTTTAGGGTTAATACTGAAGATTGCACAAAGATTGAACGAAAGTTTGAACCGGTTTAGTTTGTATTGTGCAATATTTTTTTTCTTGCACTGTGTAGGCTTGATATTGCACAATATTTTTTTTTTTGGAGCGGATCAACACAGATTTTGGAGCGGTCGTGGTCGGTTAGTCACGGTTTTTAATGTATGTTCGTGTCGTAAATTTAAGCAAAATGGCGAGCAAGAATGCTATAAAAAGATAAAGAATGGGAGGTTTTACTCGAGTGTATAGAATTGTATAGAGATTTATTTCACAAAATCACCAGCATGGTTGCCGCCAAAACTTCGTCGTCAGACATGTTGCTCGCATGAAAATATTGATCAGACTGGTTTGTCAATTTTATTGAGTGAATTTATTGAACATTTGGAATCAAAGGGATTATTCAATATTGTTACACAATAAAAGTATTCCGCAATAGTATTGTAGGTCTATGGGGCGCCTTACATAACTATTCTAAGTATAATTGAGTGTCGCAGGGCTCTGCGCCTTTACAACAAACAAACAAAACATAATTTAGCCAAAAATAAAATAGTATGCATGTAAGTGTATATGCACAATAAAGAGTTATCATTCATTCATTCATTCATTAAGTCACTCGAATATAGTGTGTGTAATGCTTATTTTAATAATGTATTTCAAATGAATATTTTTAACAATATCGATGGTCTAGAAGACAAATGTGCTAACTATACGATTTTGATAATTTAACATTTGAATGCCAAATATATTAAATAAGCAAGCTCTATCGATCGCACTTATCCAATTGACATAATTCGGTCTCTTTCTGCCTATACTGGACTTGTGCATTCAAAGTAAGTGATGTCATTTTGAAGCCAAAAAGTATAATGACAGTTATTTACCACCGGTTTAAACTACAAAAAATGCTAAATAGATTTATAATATTTCCCTTGAGTTTACCATGATTGACAAATAAGCGAAATATTTTTATTACTTTTGTCATTTTGTAACTTTCGATTCCTTATTATATTAAAGGACATTAACCTTTTCAAGTACCGGTAGACAAATGGTATAACTGGTGTTAAAACACTCGTCAGCAAATAGTAAAAAATATTAAGTGCTTTAGAAATATTAAGATAGGGAAGAATAAAATGTAGAAAAATGTTGTAAATGATTTAACAACAAAGATATAAATAAAGATTTAACAACAAAGAGATAAACCACAGGAGCTCGAGAGTATTACCACAGAATACTGGAGATTAACAGAAGTCGAAAGTTCGGAACAAACTGTCCCGAACCGGTCTGAGGTATCGCGTCCGTGAGAGGAGTCTGTGTGCGTTGCTCTACTATTACTTGTATGTAGATTGACTTCTGTTAGTATCTGGTATTGTATTCTGTGGTGTTACATTATTTAATTTAATGAACCAAGGCATTGACAAATATTAGTCATAAAGTCTATTAATATGATTGATATTTTACTCGCAAATACATTGTATTTCATAATATTGGATCTTAGTACTGAGATGATTCTATTTTGGAGGGAACTTAGCACAGCCGTTAACCGCGCGTCTGAAGTATAACAATACGTGAACTTTGATGAAAAATAGGGATAATTGGCCTAAAAATAGAAAATAATGGCCCTAAAAGAAAGAAAAGAGAAGTTTTGATTCACGGATAGAATCACCCAAAAATACACGTAAAAAAATCCTTTACGGCAACTTTTGAATGTTCCACAAACGCGGCACATGTTTGCGTCTCCAGTGCTCCGGTGTTGTTGTCCCCGCCTGCGAGAAATGCCGACGTTTCCACAGAAGCCCTTTAATTTACCGGTGCTTCACATGTCTCCCTCACTGCCCCCTGTCGCTGTCCCCGCTTGCAGTAAACATAGACGTTTTAACAGAAGACGCTAATTTTACTGGTGCTTTACATATCACCTCCACTGCTCCGCTGCCACTGTCACCGCCTGCAACAAACGCTTCCGTTTACACAGAAGCCCCTGATGCTGTCGGTACTTGACATGTTGCTTGCACTGCCCCCCTGCCGCCATCCCCGCCTTCAGCAAATGCAGACTTTCCAACAAAATTGGTGTTACCAGTACTTAACATGTCGTCTCCACTACCTTGCTGTCGTTGTTTCCGCCTGCAAGAAACGTCGACATTCTAACAGAAGACCCCGATGTTACCTTCACTAACGCGGTCGATATTTGGTTCTGCAGTTCTCTGCAATGGAAATTCGGCAGAGTTAAGCTCTTTACAATTTTATAATTCACCGTTCGCGTAATTGTCTTGAATAGAGGTACAAAATTTTTGATTAACGTATTAAGCAGTTTACGTTACGATATCTATGTAGAAATAACAAATACGTAAGTTTAAACTACAAAAAAGTATGTAAGGTATAGATGAACTTGGATATATATTATAGATTTGCTCAATATAATGTCATTGATATTATCTTAAAAAGGGGTACAAAGTTTAAGCTTCACGTGTTTTCTAATATACCTATTGTCATGATTTGACATCGAATTTGTCGGCCTCATGCTTTACGGGTTAATCACAGAGCAAATATCTAGTTGAAGGTATGTAAATCCTTCATCGTTAACAAATACAGCATGTCAATTTGTAAACTTCTTTCAAAGGGAGTTCTTTCCACAAGTCTCAAGTGCATATACGTTTGCTGGGTTTTGTCTTAAATGATGAGGTTCCTGGTTAGACCCATGTGAGCACAGTTTCTATGCTGCGTGTAAAAGAACGTGAAAGGATGTAGGTACCTGGGAAGACCAAGACTGATGTACCATGATCGGATTGATCGAGTACTCTCTGAAGGTATCAAGATTCTTCGCAACCGGCGTGTCTGTATGAAGAGATTAATGAACGTAGAGAAAGGGAAACAAGTCTGCAAGGATCGTGAATCGTGATGTATGGCACTCGGTTCTCCC
Source organism: Apodemia mormo (assembly GCA_036924255.1). Classification (NCBI taxonomy): domain Eukaryota; kingdom Metazoa; phylum Arthropoda; class Insecta; order Lepidoptera; family Riodinidae; genus Apodemia; species Apodemia mormo. The sequence continues at coordinate 2,608,385 of JAUPFN010000010.1, read as the reverse complement.
TGCCTACACCATTAGGGATTTGGCGTTAAGATATGTATTATGTATATAAGTGTAAAAGTACTCTATTTCAGGCGAAGGTGTGTGTTCCATCAGAAGAGCCATTTGCTTCTTTACTATCTAATTATATAAAAAGTTGGAAATAAATATACATGGTTTTTTCTTTCTTTATAAATATAATGTATACAGATTTTAGTAATATGGTGAAGAGGCTTGTTGTTTTCTTACAAAGGTAAAAAGAAAAATTGGTACATTAAATAAAACGTAAATCCAAAATATATTCTAAGAACCCTTGATCTTCTTATCCACTTAATTCCGTTTTATAATATTTGGAAACCCTCTCTTAGATAATAATTTTCGAAGTGCTCTTTAACCGCGACTACCAAGCAATGAGATCAAACGGATATAGAGATTATGTTTACTATTGATCATTTTATATCTATATTTCTGTGAATGGTATTTTTTTTTTGTAAATTGTAAAAATTTGGTTTGAGCATAAGATGATATTTTGTAAATTGTAAAAATAACTTTTTGTTGTGAAGTCATTTTTGTAAATATTGTAATACGTAAATAATTGTAATACGTGAAATAGAAAAAAAAACAAGCCCGCTGAGTTTCTTCCGCCGGATCTTCTCCGCGTTCCGATCCGGTAGTAATTATAAGGAAATCGGCCGAAATTCAAGTTTGTACACCATATTATGGTAGAATATGGTGGTAATTTAATTTTTTTTAATAACTAGTTACACCCACATTCTTGCAAATAAATATTTTTCATCATTTCATTTCTAATAAGTTTATTTATTAGGGCGAGCGAAGCGAGCCCTACACTAGGCGACTTTCTATGCACTTTTGTGGTACATTTTACAAAAAAAGTATCACACTTTTAGGTTTGAGCTTTGACGTGGTGGTTTAGATTCATGTCTAGATATGTTATCTATCATTAAAATTTTATTTCATAAACATTAAAAAAATAGAAGATACATTTTGTATTAGAATTTTATTACTGCTAACGCCATCTGTTATAAAATTAACGAGTTAGAATGCTACAAAGCTACACTAGGCGACGATCTGTGCCCTTTAGTGGTACATTTTACTAAAAAAATATTGCACTTTTAGGTTTAAGCTTTGGTGTGGTAGTTTTATTTTATTTAATTCATTTTAATTCACTTTATTTTAATACAATATTAATCTATTAAAATACTTGTATTTTTTAACTTCCCACTACGTATGTGGATAGGTAGGTTACTGATTTTGCTCCGATTTTCAAAAATGGAGTTTTTACCAGATGTCCACGTTTTGTGGTCTTAGGAATAATTTTCGACTATTTTCGCGATGACCTCAGTGTGTCTCTATGTATGTGTGTGTATGTGTGTGTGTGTGTGTTTTTTTACATCATAAGATAGCCAACAAGCAGATGGGTCTCCTGATGGAAAGAGTCAACCATCGCCTATAAACACCAAAGATGTTAATGGTGCGTTGCTATCTTGTGGCGAGGTCTAATGCCACATGCATACGTTTACCGGCTACCTTACCCTCCAAACCGGAACACGACAGCGACTAGCACTGACGCTATTGCGGCAGGAATAGGTAAGGCGGTGGTACCTGACCGGCGGGGTGATCACGTAACTCACAATGCCAAATTATCGTGATTGTTTAGTTATTGCAAGACACATAACAGCCTTGTACATTAGTGGTAGTCATTGCCGCTTGATTAGTTTTGATGCTGTGACATTGCAAAAAGTGCATCTATTGACCAGCAAGCAATTGGCGACGTTTTTTATGATTTTTTCATTACGTTTAAGAGTCATCGCTGATCGTTGGCGAATTGCAAACCTTAGACGATACGCCTACCGGTCGAGCCGATGCAATGCAATGTGTGTGTGTGTCAACAAGTCATAAGTTATGAACGCCTGGACCGATCGAAACACGATTGATGGCATTCGATTGGATTCCGCTCTACTTATGCTTCCTGAAAAATTGAACCAAATGGGCTCAAGAGATTTTGAGAAATTTTGAAAAAACTAAAAAAAATTTAGGTAGGTACTATATTATAGGTAGACCAGAAAATATGGTGTAAAATATGTAGATAACCTTTATAATTGTTCTGCGTAGATACCATTGATAATTATATTAAATAGTGTTTCTAATAAAACAAGAACATTTTAAAGGATTTTTCTTATACATAAGTACTAAAAAATGTATCTTAGAAACATTTTGTTTTTTTTATTTTGGTTTTATTTTTCTGCGCCTCCCTAGATACAAAGCCTGACGACGCCTTTGATGCGAATATAATGTTTGGGTGAAAATACGCTAGGTTTTTTAGGTTAGTTAATAATGAATTAATAAATAAAGTCCATACATTAAAAGATGTGATTCGCGTAAAAGAATAATAAAATATATAAGAATAATAAACTAAGAATATTACTAGGTAATATAACTTAGCGAGCCCTTACAAAGCTCTGCTTTTTGCTAGTTTATATATTTATTGGATTACCAACATAAGATACAGCGCTTAATTTATGTAAAACAAATTTGGCTATGGGTACTATCTAACAATTCTTATAATAACAGGTAATCACAGTATACTTAATAAGATAATGACTTGTTGCTTAAGTACTAGGTAAACATAAATGTTAAAAGAAAAACTTAACATAAATTACTGAGTGAAACAACAAAATTAAAATCTCTAACAATATAAAAAAGTAAAATATTGAACATAGAAATGCGTAATATGTAGCCCAAGATGGTAAATGGTGATTTAGGAGCGTTATGGGGACCTATTACTTGTAGATTTAATAGATTATATGGTGATAAAAGGTCATATACTTTTTTTATTGTAATGGATGGAAAAAAACAGTTAAAAAGAATGTAAAAAAAAAACAGTGTCATGAAAACACTGAAGAGCATCAGAATAAGGTACCTATGTTGGGTTGCGTCACGAAGGCACAGAATACATAATAGTACAAACGAAGGTGCAAAGAAAACGTTATCTTCTCTCTCTCTCTCTCTCTCTCTCGAGCGCATTTGAATTTTCTTTTAATTTGAAAGAAATAACATACATATTTTCACGCCAGATTCTATACGAGATAGGCAAAGAGAAATGAGTGATTAACATTACGATCATTGCAAACTTGTCTGGCTTTCTCCACATTCATTACTTTCTTCATACAAAAACGCCGGTTGCGAAAACTCTTGATAACACGTTCGGACAGTAGGTATTCCATTCATCATATCATAGTATTGTTACGAATAATCTAGAAGCGTGTAGAATTGGAGCGCGCGCGCTAATTATCTAGAAATAAAAGAAAGAGATAGCTACTCCTATTGACAAACAAATAGTTGACCGAGGCTATGCCATAATGGACTTTGTGGGATATGGCATAAGATTGAAAGTAGCGTGTACTAGGATTTATGACTCATAACATATTTACGATAAGAAGTGATTCATTGTTTCCCGATACATTTAGATTTTTCTGGATCCAGCTAGGACTTTCCCCTGCCTATAAATACAGAGATGTTGACAAACACAAGGCAGTTTTTATCAAGCGATCGAGAGCGATACATCAAGTGACTAGTGCGAAGCGAGAAGTGTTTTATTGTGTGGTGTTCTAAGTTCAGTGATAGTACAGCAAGTGACTATTGTGTAAAGTGTATTTTAGTATTACGTTGTGTTGTGTTGTGTAAATACACGGATTTAATATAAGTGGTGTTTTCTTACAATTGCGAACCCGAGTACGTAACAGTATGTTTATCTTAGTTTTTCCCATCAGGTGAGATCGTGGTCAAGCGCTTCCCTTATCTCTATCGACTTCTCTATCGAGATCTAATACCACATGCATAAGTTTACCGGTTACCTTATCCTCAAACCGGAACACGACAGTGACAAGCACTGACGCTATTGCGGCAGGAATAGGTAAGGCGGTGGTACCAGACCCGGGCGAGTCAATGCATAACTCTACCACCTAGTAGCCACGATGGTAGTGACTCGCATATCCAATCGGTCGCCCCCTTTACGACCTGCCTGACAGAACGGCAGTTGGTCTATTCTTCAAAGAAGGCCGGGACAAACACGGGGATGATGATGATGATGATCTGTTAAACGCAGATTAATTGCTTATTAAGATGAATTTGTGTTTCGGAAACTGGCAGTTAGCCTAATATAACCGTAATGCTATAGCAAAAGTTTCGGTTGTTCATGTACCCAATAAAAATTATTATTATCATGCCGGTTCATTTGTGGTGAAAGCTGAATGAACCGAACGTCTATAGATTTTCCGGTTCATCACGATTTACCGGTTTATCGGTTGGTGAGATAATGAAGAGATCGCCGCATTTTACCGACTTAATAAGGAACAAAATGTACCTAAGCCTAGCAATACGTAACTAAGTAATATTCTCATTTTATTAAATTCCTACATTGAATAAACTGATTAGAGACCTAATAACAGACTAATTGTTATGTCAACATATCAGACTAATAGATCTTATATTTATTCCAACCGAAACGCAAGAATTAGTACCGATCAATCCAGTGAGCTGTAAATACGCGTGACAAAATACCGATTTTGAATTAGCCAATCGGAACACCGTGTGCCTTTTCCCCGTGCCAAGTAATTATTTAGTAATATGTGCCCGTGTCTCAGATTATTGACAGAATTCATTTGGTACAAGAATTCAAACATTATTACAATTCGATTCATGAAAGACGAACACAAATGGCGGCCAGCTGCGCAGTGTACAATTCTGACCAGTCTCTCCGTCTGGTCTCACAGACCAATAGCGACTGAGCGGGCACGCGCGCACCAATAGCACCTCAGTACCGCCTCACCCCGCAAACTTTTGCGCAGTGTTCATCTTTCGTGAATCGAATAATTGTAGTCTAGTCTGGGTTGTCAGTGTATTTTTACACACACACACACACACACACACACACACACACACACACATATATATATATATATATATATATATATATATATATATATATATATATATATATTTCGAAGGTGGCCTCATAGTGTTTTTGGTAGTTGGTATCCATCGTGAGCGTTGTGACGACAGCAATTTCAAAATAAAGGCACTCTCGTATTGTCTGACGTCTTATTATTTGATTACTTCACAGTTTTGTACTAAATCACACACAACCGACAAGACTAAACCGGATTTAGAGATTGGCTCTATTGGCTCTTATGTTAATACGCGTCCACCTTGTATGGCAACTTTCAATAGAATGACGGTCGCCATTACTCATGGCGACACATACTACTCTATTGGGGGCTACCCGCTTTTATTTAAGTAACTTTTAATATTATTTATGATTGCCTCTGGAACTACTGAACTGATTTCAATTAAATTTTGTAGATATTTACTGTTTGGTCCAATTCGTATATTCGTATTATTTAATACTGTACCTACCACAGATTACTAAATAATTACTATACATTCAGACTATGTCGAAGGAAGGAATGTACCTGATATACAATAACATTCATTCGAATTTTGCCTTTATTTATGAAGAAAATAAGGTTAGAATGTTTTATTGATTACGAGATGACAACACGGATTTATGCTCCGATATTCCATAGGATTGTATACAAAGCTCCGTTCTAATGAGTTTACTTCAGACACAATCCTATCTATCTCTACGTAACTACGGTGATATTTTTAGAATACGTAGATATATTATGGGTTAGTTTTTGAAATGTTTTATTAGCATAGGCTAGCAGAAAATTAGGCGGCTATTTAGATGGAAACAGACAAACGTCACATGTATGTAGATATCAAGTTAGTTAAAGTTTTGATATCACGCAGCTTTACACTGCTGTGTTATTTTATTAATTCGCGTGGTAATTTGTTTTTGAAAAACTATTAAAAAAGATGAAAAAAAAATTAAATTTGCCATTCGCCGCGAGTTGTTTTATGTGACCTTTGCGTTGCCACCGAAAAGAAAGACGCCAATATAAAAAAATCGATGAAACTCACCGAGTAAGAAATTGTTTACTCTCGCCTTGAATAAAGTAGTGTTCGTTTCTTCTGAAGATGCGGTTCCGAAGTGAAACGTGCGTTGAGTGCGTAAATTGTATGATTTTACACTTGCTACCAACGTGGGTGAAAGTGTGGCAGTGCAGTATGTGGGTGGATAATTGTGTTGCTGGGGTTTTCATTTTTATCCGGAAAATCGGTGAGTTTTGTTCATTTATTAAACCAACTTTATTTTCGCTGGTATGGCGGGGATCACAGAACATTTAGCGGAAAATAGCAAATTTAATTAATCTTTTTTTTGAGCTATTTTACTATTACATTTTTCGAGCCGGAATAAGCATAAAGTTGTATCTTCCGCGGGAGATATTTAATATTAATTTATCAACTTCGTTTTGTCTATTAAATTTCGTAATCAGCTGTTTTTTTGTCATTAGATAAAATTTATTACAAAATAAATGATTTTTGCGGATAAAACTGTAAGCAATATATTTTAATGCATAAAACGATTATATTGGCTACTGGCTGTTACACGCGACTTAGTTCGCGCAGACTTCATTTACTCCGCACAGCTTCTCCCCCGTAGGTGATAGCGTGATAATATGTAGCCTATATGTTGACCCGACCTATTAGTAATATTCATGCAAAATTTGAAGTAAATCCATGCTGTACTTTTTGAGTATACCCCGGATATACATTGACTTTCCTACGATTTTATTATATGTCTAGATTATATAAGTTCTTAAATTTTGTATTTATACTAAACAGAAATCAGAAGAACTTTGTTCAATAAAACTTTTTACAAGTTATTTTGACACGTCAACATTTTTTAAAACTACTACCGGATCGGAAAGCGGCCATACACTTAAAAGATCCGGCGGAAGACACTCAGCGGACTTGTCTTTTTTTCATATATATTTTTTTCACAATATCACAATATTACAAAGTTATAAAACATATATATGAGATTGATATGTGGGGCAATTAATCCCATGCTTGTTTGTCTTCCAAATAATCTGAGATTTTATAATACCCTTTTTTACACAGTTTCGTTATAACACATTTTTTAAATTTATTGACTAGTAGATCACTTATAGTTTCGGGAAGTTTATTATAAAAGCGATAAAAGTCCCATAAAAGAGTTATTTATTCTGTGGAGACAAGATGCAAGCACAACAAGATTGTTTTTGTTCCTTGTGTTTAGTGAGTGTACGTCACCATTTTTTTTAAAGCAAATATTTTTACGAAGATACATCAAGTTCAGTACATATATATATATATATATATATATATATATATATATATATATATATATATATATATATATATATATATATATATATATATATATATATATATATATATATATATATATATATATATATATATATATATATATGTAACAGTTAGGATATTAATTTCCTTGAATTTTTCTCTCAGGGGAACCCTCGGCTAAGATTGTAAATTGCTCTAACAGCTCTTTTCTGCAATACAAATATAGTATTTATTTCATCAGAATTTTCCCAGAGAAGAATCCCATATGACATAATGCTGTGCAAGTAACTAAAGTATACAATTCTTGCTGTGTCGACATCAGTTAACTGTCTCATTTTTTTAACTGCATAAGCTGCTGAACTAAGTCTATTTGCTAAATTATTAATGTGCGGTCCCCATTGTAATTTCTTATCTAAAGTTAATACCTAAAAACACAGTGGAATACACCAGATCCAGTTTGTTTCCATCCAGTTGTGCACTGGTGTCTACATGCCTTACATTAGGCAATGGAAAATTGACACACTTGGTTTTGTTACCATTTAATAAAAGATTGTTTGTACTGAACCAGTGTACAACTTTTGAAATCGCATTATTTACTTCGTCATACTTACCAATTTGTCTTTTCACTTTGAATAAAAATGAAGTGTCATCCGCAAACAGTACGATTCCATGCTTGCATGCATACGTAGTAAGGCAAGTCATTTATGTAAATTAAAAACAAGAATGGAAGTATAGAGCGTTGCGGGACACCACTGGTTACAGCAGCACCAGCGGAGCTTTTCTCATTAATATTTATACTGCTGCTTCTAAATTCTTTCTTTTAAGTAAGAAATCAGAAGATCGAGAGCCTTATTTCTAACTCCATAGTAGTGTAACTTCCTGATTAAGATGTTATAATCGACACAGTCAAATGCCTTAGACAAATCACAAAACACTTCAAGTGCATCCTGCGATTCCTTCCAGGCTTCATAAACGTTTTTCAGTAATTCGACACCAGCATCTGTGGTTGAGTGACCCTTCGTAAAACTGAATTGTTTAGTGTAAAATAATCTAAATTTATCAAAATGTCTAAGCATTTGGTTTAGTATAATTTTCTCAAATATTTTACTTAGGATTGGCAAAACCGAGATAAGCCGAAAATTAGAGAGATCACATTTAGAACCAGACTTGAAAATTGAAATAACTTTGCTCAGTTTCATCAAGTCAGGAAATACACCATGTGTTACAGAACAATTAAAAATTACAGCTAAATATGGTGCAATAACATTTATTACTAAAGCAATGATTCTAACGGAATGTCCCCATAAATCTTAGGTTTTCTTTGGTTCCAAGGTTTTAAAGGCGTTCAAGATATCTTTAGTATCAATGAAAGAAAATTCAAAGGTTTTGTCGCACTTGGTTACAAATTGCTTCAATAATGATTCAGCAGTACTAACTTATGCACTGAGGTTTTGGGTTGTTAAAATTGCAGCATTGGAGAAAAATTTTTCAAACTCTGTTGCAGTCTCTAAATCTCCTACTATGTTGATTCCATCAGTCTTAAGTTGGAAAACATTATTAACATTTTTGGTTTTGTTAGTTTCACGATTCATAATATTCCAAGTAGCTTTTATTTTGTTTGTGGATTGTTTATTAATATTTTTTAAAAAATTTTGAATATTTTTTAAGATTTTTCATAATATAGGTCAAATAAATATTTTCTGCTTTTAAAAATTCCCACTGTTGCCCATTCAGCGAAATCTCTTTGGTTACTTAACGATAATATTTTTGGAGTGAATACCCGACAATATTCTGTATCAATTAAATTAAATAAACAACTATATAAATCATTTGGGTTATCTTGATAAGGCAGCATTGGTAATTTTTCAGTCAAGTTAGCCTTAAAACGTTCTACTCGGCTAGTATTCATTGGAACAAAAACAATTTCTTTTCTTTGATGTTTGTTTGTCATTTTTGGGAACTTAACTAATTGGCCACTATGGTCTGAATCTAGTACATTTATAATTGAACTACTAGTGGGAGCTATATTTGTAAATATATTGTCTATACAAGTAGCACTATTGGCAGTTATCCTTGTAGGCTCAGAAAAAACGTCGTGCAGATTGAATGATTTAAAAAGATTAAGAAAATTACATGTTAACGAAGATTTGTCTAAAATATTTATATTAAAATCCCCACAGAAAACAATATTCATCTTTGATTTGGAGGCCTCCATCTTGTTTATAAACTCGTCATAAGGTACACAAGGAGGTTTATATACACTGATAACAAAAAATTGCTCAATCTCAATACCTCGTTCAATAGGAATGTAAAGACTATACGTTCCTTAAACTTTATTGTTTTATAAACTATAATCATCGAGCCAGCATGTATCATATTAGTTCTATTGAACGAGCTGGCAACCTGGTGATTATTGAAGCTGAACATAACCTGGTGGCTTTTTAGCCAACATTATTTGTATACACATATGTTTATACAAAAACTTTTATAAACAGTTTGAAAAACTGTTAAATATTTGCACACCATGTAATGGTAGAATGGTAGAAAAGATTTTATCACAAAACTTACTACTAATATGTTTGACAGATTCAGAGCATTCATACACCACGAAATCAAGGACATCGCGCCGTGGTATTCGCGTCTTCCAGAAGCGAAATCATACCCGTAGGACCTGATCGCCTCCACCAGCGGCTCTCTCCGTGAGTCGCCGGGTCTCCCCCGTAAGCCACCTTTTCTGTGGATGGCGTGAAGATTAGGGGGATCCGCGACTCCAAGAGACCCATGAAACCAGAAGAAGACACACACCCGGCAGGACATCCATCCGGGCAAGACATTCAAACACTGACCCCGCAACTATTTTCTCCTGTCCCCCTACAAGGACAAAAAAAATTCTGCGAGTGATATTCGTCAGTCTTAGAACAGCTTGACACTCCAACGATTGTGCGGCCCGATCGCAGGTCTAGAGGCTCAAGTTCCCTCGCCCCCTGTCTCTGGGTAACCCTGTAGCCCAGCAAGACCTCGGCTGTCGTTAGATCTCCTGGAGTGGAGGACTTTCTCCTCCCCGTAACATTCCTCCTCCGCACTTCGCGCGACAGTGCTGGGGGTGTCAGTAGGCAATCGAAGGGGTATGTACCGGTCACACCGCTCACCTCTCTCAACCTCACGTGCGCCCGCGATGCCGTGGCCCGGGCCTACGTCACATATAGATTTGTTAGAAATAACAGGGACACAGTTTAGATAATAAGGGTAGTGTTCCAAGTGCTATATCATTGTATTGAGTGGTTGAATATAATAAATAAATGTATTGTGTAATTTGTCGTTTTCCTGGTCTCACCGTAGATATAAGAACCCATAAACATAGGTTAAGGTTCACATAAGGTCCTGGTTGACTCTTCCCATCACGAGACCCATCTCCTTGTTTGTCATATTATGATATACACAAACATACTGGTGTTCAGTACTCGTTTTTAATACGGAATATGTTTTTTTATATCACAAGATGCAGATGCAAAATGCAAAACAGGTGGTCTCCTGATGGAACAAGTTAACCACCAAAGATGTTAATGGTACGTTGTTTTTTTGTGGTGAGGAATTTTGACTTCAGTTGGACGCACTGACGTTATTGGGACAGGAATAGATAAGAAGGCGATACCTTTAGTATATCGTATATATATATATATATATATATATATATATATATATATATATATATATATATATATATATATATATATATATATATATATATATATATATATATATATATATATATATATATCGTATAGTATAGTAGAACTCTGCCACCTAGTAGTCTCGATTGTAGGAGTAGGTATCGCCTTTTATAATTTGCCTGACAGAACGAGTTTTGGTGTATTCTTCAAAGGTTTCATGTAGATGAAAACTCTCACCAAACACAAACCAGACGTCGTCAGAGATTGTAATAAACTGAATTGAACACTCAAAGTCAAAGTCAAAACATTTTTATTCAAATTATTATCCTTTACCGGCACTTTTGACAAGTCAACATCTTTTGGGTTACTACCGGATCGTTAACGCGGCCACACACATATTATCATAAGCTTTTCATTTTTCCCTTTAATTTTTAAATTTTTTATAGTTATTTCACTATTCAGAATGGAGAAAATTCTAACAAATAAAAAATCATAAAAAGGAGAAAGGGATTTTTGGGCCCAAATGTAAAGGGTTGAAGTATGGTTCAAAAAAAGGATACTATTTTTCTATTTCAAAGTTCAAAATATGAGCTTAATCCGCTTTCTGAGAAAAAAGAAATCACGAAAATAAGCTTATGGTACTATAATTGTATAATCGATAAAATTGTAATCGATTTATGTAAATAATTTTTATCGAAATATAAGCTCGTAAGTATATGTAAAACTGTATTTTTGATTAATATTTAGTATAATCAACAGTAAGTACCATCATTATTTTACAAACCATTTATCATATAAAAAGAAATATAAAACCGATACAATTTATATAATCGATTGATTACGTTACTTCAAACTTAATACGATTTAGTGTCTGTGGATTTAATACAGCTAAAAGTGACAGTTACAACTGACAACACTGACGGCTCGCAAGAGTCGCACTCGCAAGTCGCGGAATTCACTCTTCGCTATTTTACGTACCTACCTACAGAGAGGCATCCTTTAATTTGTGTTTTCCAAAAATCTGTGTTTTAGTATTGTGTCAATTTATAAACATGAAGCATAGTTGCCTGTATTACATGTATCAGTTGTTTATATAATAGTAAACGGTTACAGTGAGTTAAACTATACCATAGTACCGTAACCTTACTTCTAGTGAATATCTTATATCTCTGTTCTCAGATTGCAAAAATCTGAAAAATTTTCAGTATTTATATAACGTTACACTAGCTATTAATTAACATAATATTCATCTTATTACAAAGGGGCCCAAGTTTGTATGCAACAGTATCAGTCTCCTTTGTCCAATCGTTTTAGATTTATCAAAGGTATAACTGAACTCTTTGTTATTGTTTACAATATAGATTGGATTCTTACGTTTCATTGAAATCGAATCATCAAAAGGCTTAACGAAATTACAGAGAAATCTCTTGAAATTGGTTCATTATTTTCACTCAATCCTACTTTTTCCTTTAATTAGCACTGAAATTGTGAGCCTTTGACCGATTCGAGTGAAACTGGATCGGGGTTTTTGAGCTCAATTTTAATGATGTAGTTTTGTAGACAATAAAATAGACTTTAAATGAAATATGAACAAAAATGTGATTCTGATTTGTTATATAATTTACTAGGTTTTTTATTTTTTAGTATCAGGGATAGGCAAGAGCTTGACCACGATCTCGGCTGATGGTAACTTGAGATGCTGCCTGAGATGGAACGCGCTGCCTGAGATGGAACGTGCTTCCCTAGAAGGTACCTGTTCACTCTTCTTTTGAAGATTCCCAGGTTGTACTTGTCGGGGAACACAGACTCAGGAAGCACATTCCAGTAACTTACGGTTCGGATCAAGAATGTCAAGTCGAACCGCTTTGTCTGGATACGTGTAGCGTCCACGATATGACCTAGTATCTGCGCGCCTCGACGATCGATAGATTTTTTTTTCGATTGGTTTTGATTTACAAGTCGTAAATGGAGTGTTTATGATCTTAAATTTAATGATGTGGTTTTCTAAACCTTAAAATAGTCTAACTCTAATATGAATTAAGAAGGGATTGCGATTTGATATATAACTTACTTGGTTTTGATTTACAAATATTTATGGTGCCCGTAGTAACTACGTAGTATTTAGGATTTGCAGTACCTACCCTGAAAACCGTACTACAGGCTCATTTGTCCCATATCTAGACATATAATAAAATCGTAGGAAATTCAAAACTGTACATTGAATATTTTTTTAAAGGAATACTTGGGGCGTGATCTACAATCGATATCGAAGCCAAAAATATAGTTTTTAGAATTTTTGTCTGTTTGTCTGTTTATCTGTTTATCTGTTTGTCTGTATGTAATGGTAATATGGGTAAACTCAAAAAGTACTGCATGGATTTACTTCAAATTTTGCATGAATATTACTAACAGGTCGGGTCAACATATAGGCTACAATCTACATATTATCACGCTATCACAAACGGGGGAAGAGAGAGGGTGCGGAGTAAACGAACTCCGCGCGGACGAAGTCGCAGGCAGCAGCTAGTTATTAATATATCTATACATATAATAAAGTCGTAGGAAAGTCAAAACATTACATTGAATATTTTTTTAAAAGAATACTTGGAACGTGATCGACAATCGATATCGAAGCCAAAAATATAGTTTTTAGATATTTCGTCTGTTTGTCTGTTTATCTGTTGTCTGTTTGTCTGTATGTATGTCCGGGGTAAACTCAAAAAGTACTGCATGGATTTACTTCAAATTTTGCATGAATATTACTAACAGGTCGGGTCAACATATAGGCTACATATTATCACGCTGTCACCTACAGGGGAGGTGCTGTGTGGAGTAAACGAAGTCCGCGCGGACGAAGTCACTGGTAACAGCTAGTAATACATATATTAATATTATAAATATATTAATATTATAAAGTCTGTCTGTCCGTTTGTCTGCCTGTCTGTCTGTCTGTTACGCTTTCACGGCTAAACCACTGGAACGATTTTCATGCAATTCGGCATGGAAATACTTAAAGATCCAGGGTCAAACATAGGCTATTTTATTCAAAAATCGATCCCCGAAAGGCTGAACTAGGGGATTAAATTTATATTAAAACTATATCGACAACATGTTAATCTACTCGCGGGCGAAGCTGCGCGGGCCAGCTAGTGTTATATAATTACTTGAATATCTAAAGTAATATTATAAAAAGGAAAGATTTTATTTGTTAATTAATATTTAACTTAAAAACTACTCAACCGATTGTTATTTTTTCACCTTTAGACATCTTTATTATCCAAAAATTTGTCATTTCTGGATAATAAAAATTTTAAAGGTGAAAAAAGGCGAATAAAAAGCTAATGTTTTATCCGACTGATCAAAAGGAAATAATGATTTTTATTTAAGCGAGCGAAACATCTAGACAGAAATCTATGCATATCACGCAAATCCTTATACTAGCTGGGAATTATACCCGAGCTCCATAGATTGCGAAACGGACTGGGCTAATCACTCAATCCATTGAAATTAAAATTTCAAACAATTCCTAGACACTCTATTATTTTACTATATTATCAGGTCCTGATTTCATCCACATCAGTCTTTTTGTTGTGATCACTCCGAATTATTAAATTTGAACAACTATAAAAAATATTTTACATATTCTTAAAACTGATGGCAAGTTAAATCCATTAACAAAAGTTTTCTAAGTGATCAGAAAGTGCCTCAAAAATCACTGAAAAAGTAGCTTTACGCCCGTATCCCTGAAGGGGTAGGCAGAGGTACAACCAGTGCACCCACGATTAGCCGAAGATACTTGGTCCCACAAATGTGATTGATGGCAAGCCTATCGCCAACCGGGCACTTTACAATCCCGGGCAACTTTGTGTTTATCAGAAAACGAAAAAAAAAACACTTTTTTTCTTTTGAATAACACTATTAATATCAAGACTTACGGTATGTGTGTATCCATATTATGTATATTATACGTATGGATATATATATATATATATATATATATATATATATATATATATATATATATATATATATATATGTATGTGTGTACGTATTTGTATATATGTATATGTATGTGTATGTATATGTATATGTATATGTATGTATGTATGTATATGTGTGTGTATGTGTATGTATATCGTATATGTATGTGTATCTACCTTCCTCGTTAAACCGGCTATCCAACTCAAAAATAATTATTCAAATCGGTTTAGCAGTTTTCCAGATTACCGCGAACAACCAAACAAACGAACAAACAAACTCTACAATTTTATAATAGTCTTAGTTTTAGTATAGATTAATCCAAAAAAAAAAAGATTTAAAAAAATATACTCCGAACAAAATATTATTATGTCAACTTGATGCTATGCAACTGTAATCGACACGTAATTGATAATTTCTATTCATCGCACTGTCGCATTCATCGCATTCAGAGGCATACGGTATACCCCGCATTTTATAATATTTATTTTTGTTGCCAACAATAATTGTAAGCACGTTGTATAAGTTATGTGTTAGGTATAACTAAATTTTAATATTTTAATATTTTAAATATTACAAATGTGTGATATGTGAGTGTGGGTGTTATGCTAATGTGTAGAAAAAGGATCGATGCAGCTGTTAGCCCAAAAATGTAAATATAAAGTAAGTTTTTTTTTTCTTTTCTTTACCCTTAAATATATTAGTAGTTAGTAAGAACACGCGCTAGTTTTAAGGTAATATTAGTACTTAAGTTAGTTTTATTTCTCTATAAGTGAATAGAATTGTTATTCTTTGAGAAATAAATGTATCTTAAACCGTAAACACTTTTTTTATGTACCCGACCCGGGAATCGAACCCGGGACCTCATGTGGTCAACGCCAACGCTGGACCACTAGACCACTGAAAAGTGGTCATTTTTTAGTGTTGCTTTTTATTACACATTTTTAAGTCTACTCGTAGTCTTTCAGCTTATAAACAATAAATTGCGGTAAAGAACTCTAGCGGAGTTCTTTTCATTTTTCAAAAAAAATAAAACTTGAGAGGTGTCAAGGGACACCCGGATGGAACGAAGTTCCTTTCGATTAATTTACAAAAAACCTGTATACACTCAACAAAATAATCGTCGCGACACCACACTGTTCAATGCGAAATAGAAATGAAAATATCTGGCTTGCTTTCTATAAGAGAGAGAGAGAGACAGACAGAGAAACATGCTCACGCCGCACAGCTTACAATAGCTTACTATAGCAAAAAGTGTCGTGACAACTTTTCGTAAGAATTTTTTCCGTCTAGCCCCCTTTCACAACGTGCGATAAGGAACTTCGTTCCAAAAAACAAGATGCCACACACAAAAACATGACGCGTACAATAACACTTAACATCCTTCTTTTTGTAGCAGGGGTTAAAAAATGTATTTCCTGACTATTCATATAATAAACAACATTGAAAATATGTACAGTATAATGCTATAATATGCAGTTTACTAGAAGTTTTGTCGGGCTTCAAATATTTCTACTGTAACGTGCATGTGGTTAATTTACGATCGTGTCGCGACATGGGCAGCTCGCCGTACATAAATTTGCCCAATAAAATGTTTTATTCGCAACAAAATGGCGACCTTTAGCATTGTAAAATTTAGGAGTGTTGAATGTTATATCTGTTATCATTCTCAATGGTCAATTTGTTAGGTTAGGAATATGTATGTACCTTTTCTGACAACAATATAGAAATATGTTAGAATATAGATTGTAGGGTCCTCGATTAGAAAGTTGGCTAATAATATTTGATATGCATGATTTTAGTCAAAGAGAGTAGCTTCCACGTGTTATGTTTCCAAGGATTGAGTTGCTTTACTTATCGTTATGTTCCTTTGGGCCTAATATCGGCAGCTCATTAAAACCAAGCAATGTCCAAATGTAGCGCTAACTTCGTGACCTTTCTGGAGTCTCTTGTGTTGACTCAGCTTCAACTTGGATTACTTATTACTGTGATGTTCCCGCTTGAAGTAAAAGCGGAATTTTCCCATTTTATTATTGCAACGGTTAAGCAATCTACAACTCTACAAGATATCATAAGATAGCAAACAAGCAGATGAGTCTCCTGATGGAAAGAGTCAACCATCGCCTATAGACACCAAAGATGTTAATGGTGCGTTGCTACCTTTTGGCGTGGTCTAATGCCACATGCATAAGTTTACCGGCTACCTTACCATCCAAACTGGAACAAAACAGCGACAGCACTGACGCTATTGCGGCAGTAATAGGCAAGGCGGTGGTACCAGACCCGGGCGAAACAATGCAGAACTCTACCACCTGGTAGCCTTTTACGACCTGCCTGGCAGAACGGCAGTTGGTCTATTCTTAAGAGGATCCCGGAACCAACACGGGGAAAAATCACATTTATCGTAGCGATCTCATCTCGACCACGTTGATTCTAGTACATAATAAAGACAGATTTGATACAGTTTTTCCAATATTTCCATAATTCAGAGACTATCAAACAGCGGAATGATTATGTTTTTACAATGATACATGATATAAGATACAATAATGTATCTGGAATGAGTTCGACGAAAGAATATTATTCAAAGTTTTAATAAAATATTGTACACGACGTATGTTATTTGGGCTTGTTACATTAAAATACTAGTCTCAAATACACAATGGAAACTCGAAGTGGTTATTAGAGTTGATTTTTTCATTGTTGTAATTTATATTTCATTTTAGTTTCAAGTTCCTTTGTGAGTTCTGCGCAAAGAAATAATTCAAGACTTTTGAAAGGACTTAAAGAGTATTGAAATGAAGTAATGGCCCCCTAATGAAGGAATCCCTAATGAATTTCCAATTTTTTCGTAATACTAATGCTTTCTAAATTTGTAACTCTTATTTTTTTGAAGACAATATTTATTTCGCAACTAAGAAATATATCATGAATTTTGTCAAACAAGAAATTAGAGCTATATAATTAGAAAACTTTCCAAAACTCATATAAGACTTATGCAATATCACTGAAACGAGAAAAATAGTGTAAGAAATAAAACAAACTCACCAAAGATTCCAAAAAATATAAAGAAGAGCCCAATGGCAGAATTATGATCTCACGTCTACCACACTTTCCATAAATATCTCTTAATAAGAGTTTGAGTAGTGAGTAGGAGATTGCTACTTGATTGAAGGGCTGTACTTTTTTCAAAGAGAGAATGTTTTGTTACTAAATGTAAATTTGCATTGAGTTAGTATACCGTGTAATTTTGTTTATGCTATTGATGTAGTGAAAGCTATGAAAGACATGAGAGGATAACTGAGCTGCTGGAGACTACTTTATTTTTTGGACTTTCAGTGAGATTGTCCAGTAAAACACTTTTCTCGTTTTCATAGAATTGTAGAGATTAGGACGGTCTATTGAAAATTGCGAAACAAATTGCATTAATTGTACTTGGAATAATGAAGTGCCACAAAGTAACATCTGAGTTTACAAGTCTGAGCCGCGTAGCTACGATTGTAAGTAGATAATCATGTCGCCGACATAGTTTTTTATTCCAATTTCCATTCACTATTTCAGGTAATTAGGGGTTGATTTTTAAAAAAAAAATTGGCTTATGTTTGATACCGACTTTTTACTATTTCTATGCCAAATTTCAGCATTTTTTAGAATGAAGGATAACGGGGGAGGGGGAGGGGTAAAGATGAAATGATCTTATATTGAATTCCTTAAGAAAACTGATTATTTGCCTGTATATTAACTGATTATTATCAGTTTTCATAATGAATCCTTGTTTTTGTCAGTCATTATCAGGTACTTCAGATATCGAATCACAATCACTGCCTTGTTGACATCACAATAGAACTCGATTTTATCGCCTACAACATTACATCATTAAATTTTCACGCTGTGATTTTAATCCCCGATCCGATTTCCCAAAGACCAACGTTTCATTGAAATGGCTGCGTTAGGATATGTTAATTATTTTAATAAAATGTTGATTGGTTAAAAACGCCTGTAATGGTTTATTAAAATAAAATATTTTCGACCATTGATATAAAAAGGGAAGATATATTACGCTCTAACATCGCAATTACTAAACCTAAGCTTGGTCAGTCGAACGCAAAGTAATGCAACGAACGTAGCAGACTACGTTTCTCTCGCTTAGTTTTGTATTGTACGATCTCACTCTCACAAACATGACAAACTAAACAATAATTTAATCTTATTTTCAAACAAATTGTTTTAGCCGTATTTACGAATGGAAAGTAATTTCGTGTGTCTTATTTTTTCCTTGTGTGATTATAACACTGGCTGAATATACAAGAAGGTATTTTGATGCGTGTTTAACGGTAAAAACAGCCTGAAAATATAAGTGTATGATATGAGGTCCCGCGCGTGATTGATTGTCACCAATTGTCACTGTGTCCACGGACCTAGTTTTGATATTTTCGACACCGCTCTTTTTACCGAACGACTAACTGGTGGGTTCTAGCAAACTTAAGAATTGATCGAAATTCCGAGGTAATTTTTTTCTATTTCAATTATGTAATATTTATAAGCAAAGGTGCCGCTTGGATGGATTTTTAATTACAAACTTTGTATCAGGATAATAAAAATAATATTGGTATACAAATTACACAAATTGACCTAACTCCAAAGTAAACATTTCATTTGCTACTATTTGGATGCTACTCAACGATATGAACACATAGAAATGCATATACCTATAAACAATCAAATATGTTTAATAAACACTCAAACCACATATTTTGTGCCCAAACCCAGATATACAAACCATATGTTCAATACATGAATGCCTGACCCTATGGGTAATCAAACCCAAGCTCCAATGATGAAAATTTTGTGATACGTTGTCAGGGTTCCTAACCATTTGAATAATAGAGCAATTACCCATGGCTTCACTCACATTAAATAAAAACTCAAATTTAACCACAAATAAGTTTTGTTGTAAGACTGTGTACTTTTATGTTATTGAATATATGTATATAGATATCGGCGTCCATGGATGGCGGTGATCACTTACCATCAGGTATATATATATACGTAAATTACCATGTTCCCTTGGGAAGATCGGTTCCGATTTGATTAATTTTGTGATACGTAAACGATACGATTTGGTCGACTTTAACCGTGTTGGTTCCAGGCTCCTTTGAAGAATAGACCAACTGCCGTTCTGCCAGGCATGTCGTAAAAGGCGACCTATTGGCTATGCAAGTCACTAACATCGTGGCTACTAGGTGGTAGAGTTCTGTATTGTCTCGCCCGGGTCTGGTACCACCGCCTTACCTATTCCTGCCGGAATAGCGTCAGTGCTTTACACTGTCGTGTTCCGGTTTGGAGGGTAAGGTAGCCGGTAAACTTATGCATGTGACATAAGACCTGGCCACAAGATAGCAACGCACAATTAACACCTTTGGTGTCTGTAGGCGATGGTTGACTCTTTTCATCAGGAGACCCATCTGCTTGTTTGTTATCTTATGATATAAAAAAAACATTTAGTTTACGTATCACGGCTCTGTATCATATTCCGAAGTATAATCGCAGTTTAATCAAAATTATACATTATCTATCATTTGTTAATAATATAGTCTATTGCTACACGTAGAACGCGTTCACTATGGCTCCACCTTTACTTTTAACAAATCAATGACAAATAGAAACATTGCGCTTTTTGTGCTATTACGTATGTCGTAGAACAAAACACGCAATGAATACATAGTTTCTAGGCCTTTGTGTGACGTATGGTCGATGACACAGACCACATGAATACTATTAGACACGGCATTGGGAAGGAAAAGTGTCGCCGCACATATGAGCAAACGCTCCTATCACTGTCAAAATTGTCACATAAACATTTGTAGTTATATTATATTGTATAAAAATAGAAATAAACCATGCTGTACTATTTTATCGTTCCGATTGAGAATAGCTTCCAAAAAGCTCGGTGCGCTCAGCAGAGCAAGACAGTACTTCTTGCCGGCCCATCGCCTTCAACTTAATAAGGCACGTGTTCAGCCTCTCATGGAGTACTTTTCTCTTCTCTGGGCTGGAGTTCCTCAGTACCAGTTTCTTCCTTTTAATCGTATTCAGCGTAGATCGTTTCGAATCGTTGACAACCAGGCTATTTCGAAACGGCTTGACTCTTTTTGGTAGTGAGCAGAGATGTTGGTTCACTCTGTGTCTTCTATCGTATTTTTCATGGGGAGTGTTCTGACGAGTTATTTGGATTAATTCCTGCCGCCGAATTCCATCATCGCGTCAAAATTTGAAATGTCTAGAAATCCACAACTGTGGGTTTCTCTCGGCACTTTTTGCTTCGCACTACTGTGTTGTGGAATTAATTGAACGGAACGTCGTATCCGTGGATAGGATACGACTTGGGGGCCTTACTTGTTCTTAAAAGGCCGGCAACGCAACTGCAAGACCTCTGGTATTGGAATTTGCATGTGTCGTGTCATTGCACGAATGTGTCGTACATTTATGCAATGACACGTCACATGCAGATATGACCGGTTATTATTGGCTATCGTCGCAAACATTCGGACATGTGTATGTCATCGCGCTGACACATCGCGCTGCGTGGGAAGCAGTGTCAGCAGACGTACAATAATTATTGTACACGTACCATAATTTCATGAATTTTTCGACCCTCAATCCTAAGCGTACAATCTTGTTAAAAAGTACAATAATTTCGAATGATAGCGATTTTCAATATAAAACTATTTTTTAAACATAATATATTATCCTGCCATGAATGCTGGGTAAATGTTTCCTGTTATCAATCGCTCTCTGACTCTGTGACTCTTGCAATCTTACCCCCCCTCCTACAAATTCATCGTTTACTTACATTTACACATACATTTTCAATAAATAATGTCTTAAAATAGAAATTAAATATGACTTTATTAGTGTACAATAATTTTACGGCTCTGGCTCAATAATAATTTATCGCGGATCTGCTAACACTAGTGGGAAGACTAGTGTTATTCATTTCAGTCGTCGTTTTTAATCAATTCAGACGTATAAGGCTGGTTGTAAAAATGGAGTGGAACGATGGTTAGCTGAGCCCATCATAATCATTAAAAATAGCACACATGTAAAAGTAAAAATAGTCGTCGTTCATAGTTAAAATAATTTCAGCCATTTTGGATTGTTGCACAATAGTTTGTGTGAATTATCGTTGCTGTTAATGTGGCCATGGCTTCTATCGCGATAATTCTTTAGTGCCACATCGTACAATGCCTCGGCGCATATTACTTCGGGGCGATAGAGGCAAGTGGCACTCTATCTTTACAATACCCTTGAAAAATAATGAATACAAGAGTTAATAGAAAAAATAAACAGCGTGTAAATGAAAGTTACGAAAATTGAAGAAAACACGCCATTTTACGTTCTAACCATGACGACAATTCTTTTTTTCGCGGGAAATGCAAAATTAGTATTTCAACGCCCCCCGCAAATATTCCGGTAATTAGCTATTACTACGGAATACTTAGATAATAACAGAAGACAATGTTCCATACAAGTAATATTCGAGCATAGCACACACAGACACCTCTCACGGACGCTATATCTCGGACTGGTACGGAACAAATTGTACCGAATCATTCCGAAATATCGCGTCCGTGTGAGAGGTGTCTATGTAGGCGTTGTTCGAATATCACATGTATGTGGATTGATTACTGTTAGTCTCCAGTATACTGTGATATTACTGAGTTTTTCGTGTTATGTGTTTTTTAGCATTTAGAGGTCATGATTAACCTTGTCAATTTTTTCACAATTTTTCTAATGATATTTACAAAGATATGAAAATACTATTTATCTTTATACAAATGAATAATACGGTTTTAATGTAATTTATACTATCCATCGACGAAAAACATATCGCGCTTTTGTGAGCAACTGTATTTTGTCTCGATATGAAGACAGCTTAAAAAGTTAGCTTTCTTTTGAGATGCAAAACTATTCGAAATGTAAATATTTAAAAAACAATATTTTAATTTTCCTGAACAATTTGTGTTTTTCTATTATATTATACTAGCGACCTGCCCGCGGTTTCACCCGCGTAGCTTTTGTTCCCGTGAGAATATCGGAAAGGTTTATATACCAAAACCTTCCCCAAGAATCAAATCTATCTATCAAAAGAAACCGCATCAAAATTCGTTGCGTAGTTTTAAAGATTTAAGCATACATATGGACATAAGGACATAGGGACAAACAGAGAAAGCGACTTTGTTTTATACTATGTAATGATTCGCGGGGGCGTCGATTTTATGACTTTTTCTAATTTTCACGCTATGCAATGTAAAGCGTAAATTTTTTGGACTGGAAGCCAGCCGTTCGCATTGCGCGGCACATTTATTTTGTGTATTTTTTTAAATGTTACTATTAGGAATTTCACTATAGAAAAAGCAGTGTAGAATAAATAAAAAATTAAACAAAGCTGAAGTAAAAACATCGTCAAAAAAAATTGCCACATAAATTTCCAACGGGTTTCATCTCAGAATCATGCTCCAATGCTATAGTTTCTATTTTCATTAGACCGTCCCTTATACTCTCTATAGATAAGCTTAGATAGATCATATACTTTGGCTTTATATAATACTAGCTGCAGTTTGAAGTCCGCTGCATTATAAAAGTTTTTGGCGAATCCCGCGGGATCGCTTAATTTGCTATTCCAGGTCATCATCTACCTGTGTGCTAAATTTCAATCAAATCCGTTCTGTAATATTTGCGTGATTGAATAACAAAGATTCTTCCATTAAAACTTTCACATCTATACATATAATAAAATCGCGGGAAAGTCAAAACTGTACATTGAATATTTTTTTAAAAGAATACTTGGGGCGTGATCTACAATCGATATCGAAGCCAAACATATAGTTTTTAGAATTTTTGTCTGTTTGTCTGTATGTCTGTTTGTCTGTATGTATGTCCGGGGTAAACTCAAAAAGTACTGCATGGATTTACTTCAAATGTTGCATGAATATTACTAACAGGTCGGGTCAAAATATAGGCTACATATTATCACACTATCACCTACGGGGGAGGAGCCGTGCGGAGTAAACGAAGTCCGCGCGGACGAAGTTGCGGGCAACAGCTAGCTTATAATATTAATATAGACTAGCTGTACCCTGCGCGCGTTGCTACAAACTGTCAAACATTGGTCATACCAATTCAGAAACCTTCGTGGGGTCATGGACAACAACTTTGCTAAAGATCATTACAATATGATCAAACGTTTACGATTCTATAATATCGTCTCGAAGTTATATACGCTCGTAAGGCACACGCTGCCACGCTGTCCGGAATGTATGCGAAAATAGCCGATAATACTCGTAACCTGTCACATCTGCATTTATCGTGTGATTGCACGCAAGTGCGGCTCCAGCATAAAGGACACACAGACAAACATACGTTTTTATATATAAATTTATAGCCAAAGACTCCATATTTTTAAAAGAAATGCCTATTGTATGGCAATTAATATATACAATCATATTCCTGATAGTCTTAAATCCTTACCTCTTAATAAATTCCGCAAACAACTATTTGATTTACTACTAGACAAATCTTATTATAATGTAAATGAATTTCTTGCTGATAAAATTAAATATTAATCTAATAATAAATCTTTAATTGTATATAATTATAAAAAAAGTTGTAATTAATAAATTTAAACTAACATGAATTAGAAATTACTCTTTTTAAATTACAAGTATGTTGATTTATAAAATTGCATATTAAAAAATTTAGTTTATAAGGTAGAACATGTTGATAAATATACATTAAATTGTACAACTTAACTAAATTGTTACAAATTATCTAAACTTTGTAAAATGTCAATATTTTAATTAAACAAGAAATGAATTTTCTAATTTATAGAAATAAGTTGTGATGTCAATTAATGTGTGTAATTGTATCATGTAACTATAATTTAAAAAAAAACAAGCCCGCTGAGTTTCTTCCGCCGGATCTTCTTAGTGTATGGCCGCGTTCCGATCCGGAAGTAATTGTAAAAATCGACTCACAACATTTTTAGCTTAATGATAAATATAATTTTAAAATATTTGCACACCATATCATGGTAGAATATGTTGGTAACTTAATCAAATTTTAATAACTTGTAACTCTTAATAACTTCTGGCAAATAAATAATTTCTTTCTTTCTTTCTTTCTTATGATGTGAGTAATAAATTTATAAATTTCACATAATCGAAAGCATGTTACTGCATAATGTGATAAAACGCACACACGCTTCTGATAGTTTTGGCGACTTTCTACGGTAATAGACATATTGGGAAATTTACGATCGCTTCGCGGCATGGCGGATTCGCCGTCCATAAATCTGCCTAATAAAATGTTTTATATGCAACAAAATGTCGATCTTTATCATTATGAAGTTTAGGAAAGTGAGAATGTTATAGCTTGGATCATCCTCAAAACTCAATTTGTGGAACACTCACTAATTTTTTCTGAATGCTTAATGGAACCGAGGTTATATAATTATTATTTATATTATTACATAGCCAACAAGCAGGTGACTCTCTTGATGTAAGGATACAAACATCGCAAAGACCTCAAAAATGTTAAGGGTGCGCAAACGCTATCCCGGTAATGAGGTCTTAATACCACATACATAAGTTTACCGTCCACTATATATTATCCACTATATATAGAATATATTAGTATCAACTAATCTTGAGAAATATCGGTATTAAACTATTAACCCATCTCTACTAACGAGTCATAAGGAGTTGAAGATATAGACAGATGAATGATATTATACTAGAACAGGTACGAATACTAGGTATTTTACGATACTAGGCGGCACCTATTCCATTTTTCACAAGACTAAGTCCGTGTAGTCCTCCTGTACTCTGTAGTCTATTAGTATTATTTTAATATAATCATAGCATAAAACGCTCATCGCATACGCTGCATCGTTTCCTTTACTCATATGTGAAAACGTGTTTTGCTATCTTGCTCACCTATGACAGAAAAAGCTAACGAGATGAAGCAATATGATTTGTATATTTTTTCTCGCTCTCACAAGACAGAGATACCGCTATACAATATGTATGCCCGTCCCGATTTCTCGCTACATATGGCCGAGCTAACAGCCGGCTTATACGTCATATTACGTGTTGTTTTGTTTTGCAGTACTCGATCAAATACTTCATTGAGAACAGGTAACAGAGATCGCGTCCGATATCGATCAAAGTATCATAGTCTTCATACTTTGAAGTATCTAGTATCATAGACTAACCTAGTATCGGACTTGATTCCATCACAAAGTTTTTTCAGATTACGTGTTGGTTATTAGTATAGAAGGTTTTTGTTAATATTTAATCGGTTATTCTGAACTTTTTATTTTATAATTTTAATTATAATAATGGTGCCCAAAGGTAGCAATATCGCTTTTAGGAACATTTTGTAGATAAAAGATAAAATATGGCAGACAATGGCAGAATCTATACATATAATAAAATCGTAGGAAAGTCAAAACTGTACATTGAATATTTTTTTAAAACTTAGGGCGTGATCTACAATCGATACCGAAGCCAAAAATATAGTTTTTAGAATTTTTGTCTGTTTGTCTGTATGTATGTCCGGGGTAAACTCAAAAAGTACTACATGGATTTACTTCAAATTTTGCATGAATATTACTAACAGGTCGGGTCAACATATAGGCTACATATTATCACGCTATCACCTACAGGGGAGGAGCAGTGCGGAGTAAATGAAGTCCGCGCGGACGAAGTCGCAGGCAACAGCTAGTGTTAAATAGGTTAGGTACCTCTAATTAAGTTTGAAAGTCTCGGTATCGAATTTAACAAAACATTTAACGAAAAAACATCTTCCAACGTTGGGTATAAAAATCAGAAAAAACGCGATGAATAGCGTAAAGTTATTTTAGTTTCATTTGTGTAAATGTCTCGCGTAAGTGTTAGAAAATTATATTCAATTAAGTTTAAGTACACATACGTAAAGGGAGATTAAATACTAATTAATCTCTTTCATTGAAGTCTGATAGATACTTAGTACCTAGTACGCATACTTATTGCTCAAAGTATCAATTTAACAAAATAATATCATTAGGACTAGGTGGAACAGGTATTTGGATCAAGTATTTTTACAGACTAGGACTAGGTGCACCTAGTCTCTACTCTCTGTCCTCTGATTTACCTAGTCCAACACATCTCTAATATTCGTAACTCTGAAAGATACATGGTTTCGATATATCAAAACGTAACTTATATCGGATACGTGTTTATTATCATACCATATCGATATCTAAATATACATAACCAATTTCACAAAAACTTCATCAAGTTAATAGTTATGGTTTATCCAAAGCGCAATGCAACAACACAACATGAGATCGATATACGAATATTGAATAACGAACAAAACGCAAACTTCACATCACGAGCGATATGACATATCGGTAGCTTTTATTCACTTTGTCTCTGTCTTACCATTTAATTTTTTACTGGCGTAAAAGTGATGAAGCGAATATTACGTGACTTCAGCTTGTGATTAGTCATTTGGTTAATAATTATAGTGCGTGCGTAATATCTATATCTTAACACGCTAACAATAAGGTCTAGTTTCTATTTATTTCGTTACAACAAAGAGTCCATAAGTTAGCAGCTTTCCGCCGGCTACTCGATATCAGGGAGAAATTCATTTTTTAAACTGGACTTACGTTCAATAGATTTAAGGTTGAATTTATGTTGTAGGTATAAAAATTGTATTGAATGAATTTTGATTTATATTTTTAGACAGTTTTGTTCTGAGTTGCACTTGACCTTGGTGACACGTGCCCTACTTAACGATAATTCTTTGCCTTTTTTTAGTTCTAAAGTTTTTATTTAGGTACTTATTGTAAATAAATAAATAAATATAAAACTTTTAGTGAGTATTACATTAACTTTTAGAGCGTGTATAAAACTTTTAAATTAATATCAGTCTATAAGCAGATTACATTTGTGTTAGTGTAAATAAATAAAAGATATCAGATAGGGTAAGTTCGCCTGTTCTGTTAATTATTAGTATGCATATTATAATTACTAATTTGCGTCAACATTATTATAATTGTAGAAAAACGTACAGATGTCGATAATCACTAATCACACTAGGACGCAAACTATGCCTATAGTGGATATTATATATCAGATTGCGTCCGTCTGTTAACTAAATACAAATAATAGCGTAAATATTATATATTATATTCAAGTCTGCCTCGTGGTCTAGTGGATAGCCTTCGGCTAAGATCATGAGCGCCCGGATTCTATCTTCAGGTCGCTCAAAATTATAATTGAGGTTTTTTCAAGGTTTTTCTCAAAAATCCAAAATCTCAGTAGCAACACGGAGTCTGGCGGGTGGTGTGTTACTTACTCCTCCCGTGCTTTGAAACACATAAAGCCTTTGGTGCCTTTTATTGCTAGAAATAATCGATAGTCGAAATGAAGTCGGTAAAATGCGTTGAAGTTGATCACCACTCGTCCCGCCAAACGACAAACCGGTGAATCGCAGTGAACTGGAAAGTCTATAGACCTTCATTTTACTCTGCCTGCCATGCAAAGGAACCGGACATGATGAGATTTAAATGTATAGTTGATTAAGACTATCTTTACACCCGTATGCCCGAAGGTAGGCAGAGGTACAATCAGTGCACCCAGGATTAGCCGAAGATAGGAGTTCGAGTGGTAAGCGAACCTAACTAAGAATCGATGGGGTTCAGGTTCGATTCCCGACAGGTACAAACATTTGTGTGATGAGCATAGATGTTTGTATTTCTGGGTTTGGGTGTTTATTATGAATGTAACTGTGTTTATATACGTAATTATATGTATTAGTATCATTGACTAACACCCAAGCAAATAATTTGCTTACTTTGGGGTAGATCAATTCGTGTAATTTATTCTCCTAGCGTTTATGCCACTCGTCTAGACATATCGATATCTGAAAACGATTTTCGATATCGATATGAAAATTGAATATCGATTAAATATCCGTTTGCAAATAAATACGAAAACGCCAATGTCTACCCATCTCTAGTAACTCTGAAAGATACAATATCGTTTCACACTTTTCGGATATATTCTGCGTAAGTCTACTTTTAACAGCACAAAGTTGTGTGTTAACAAATATTCCTTTAAGTGTAATAAAGTGCGCTAGTGTGATGTGGTGTGGTCGACGTCGTGTGGACTTCTCGCGCCCCCCAGCAGAGGGAACGGGGAATTGTCTTCGGGGCTAATGGCCCCCTGGACATGGTATCAATCGCTAGCCCTGAATAGGGCTAGGTCATTGGGTGAGGATAGTATGTCTACTTCTCCTAGAGTGTGCTGTAGAGTATGGTATTCTGTGAATGGGTGGTGCACCCCCCCGCCCGCCGCTCCCCCCTCTGTTTCTTCACACCACTAGGGGCGATCGCCCCACCGGGTTAGACCCTTGGGGGAAGCCCGGCAAAGCGACCCGCGACCCCAGTGGCGACTTGGGTAGAGGGAGGGGGGGGGGGGTGAGACGGTTTATTGGTTTAATATGTCTCGGGGATATGGCCGCGCGTCAGGAGGGCGCGCGTGCCAGGGAGCTATGTTGTGAATTTCGGGGAGGGAAGAGGAATCGGCTTTGTTAAACATGTTGGAGGCTAGTCTTTTGATGAAGACCTCCAAGCTTTCTATCTTTAAGTCTCGGCTAATCACTTCGTTTGTGACGAATCTTGGGGCGTTAGTAACCCTACGCAGCGCTACGTTCTGCTTCTGTTGTAGGGTTAAGCGGAGGCTTGGAGCTGTGAACTGATACCACGCAGCCGCTGCGTAGGTGAGCCTTGGTCTAACGTATGTTTTGTATAGTCCCAGTTTCGTATTTAGAGGGAGCCTGGAGTTCAAGAGTGGTCGGAGTACGGAGAGTACCACCTGGGCCTGGTTGGTCACTGTCTTGACGTGGCCTCGCATGGTGAGCGCGTTGTCGATGTTTACCCCCAGGTATTTGACAGATTTAGTCCATGTGATGTCCTGGCCTTGGAGTTTAAGTGGGGTGAGAGCTTTATTGGTCTTAGGTCGTTTAGGCAAGAGCGCTTGAGTTTTGGTGACGTTCACCGAAAGCCGCCATCTTCCCAACCAGTCTGGCAATAGGTCCAGGGTTCTCTGCAGCTTGCGGATGGCAAGGGTGGGGGATATTGAAATTGAAATGTACGCTGCGTCGTCGGCAAATAAGGCCAGGGAGCAGCCGTCTCCCACCGGTATATCGTTGGTGTAAACCGAGTAGAGGTTTGGGGAAAGACAGCTGCCCTGGGGAACTCCTGCTGTTATGGGTTTGGTGGTAGATATGTGGTCTTCAACTATAACTCTGAAGGTCCTATTTTCAAGGAAAGATGCAATGATCTTTATTAGTCTTCTGGGGGTAGTGGTGTGTGCTAGTTTGTAGAGAAGGCCCTTGTGCCAGACCCTATCAAAGGCCTTCTCCATGTCCAGTAGGACTGCGACAGCCTGCTCTTTCTTGTTGCGTGCGGAGGCGAGCATGTGCAGCACCCGTGCTAGCTGCAGAGTCGTGCTGTGTTCAGCCCTAAAGCCGTATTGCTCGTCACGAGGTTTTATGTGGGGTCCCAGTTTGTGCAGGAAGAGTTTCTCGAAGACCTTGGATATTGATGGTAACAGCGTGATAGGGCGGTAACTTTTTGGGTCCAAGATGTTTTTGCCCTGCTTTGGTATCATTATGATATGGCCTGTCTTCTAGACTTTGGGGAACTCACCGGAGCGCAGAATGCCGTTAAAAAGTCTGGTGATCGAAACGATGGTTTTGTAGGGTAAGTATCTCAGAGTTTTGTTGGTGATTTTGTCTGCGCCCGGGGCCTTTCTGTGGTGTGGTGTAAAAGTGGTAAGTTTAAGTTAACAAATGTGATGCGATTAATAGCATGATTTAATATTGTACAGCGTCATCTAAATTATGTGTAATAAAACTACGAAACCTACGCTTGTTTTACAATGCAATACATTTCTTTCTTATCTACTCCATTGCTGCTGTCTACACCTTTTTTTGTTATACTAATTTCAATTTATTTTTTTCTTTTAACTTCCCGCTACGTATGTAGATAAGGAAGTTACTGATTTTGCCCCGATTTTTGAAAATCGAGTTTTCACCAGATCTCCATGTTTTGAAGTTCTAGGAATCTTTTCCGACTATTTTCGCGATGACGTTAGTATGTTTGTATGTATTTACAGGTGTGTATGTGTATGTGTGTATGTAAACATCTAACTTTTGAATGGGCGGTCAGATCGAAACGTGGTTGAAGGCATTCGATTGCATTCTGCTCAATTTAGACTTTCTGAAAATTTGAAGTAAGTCGGCCTGGAAGATTTTGAGAAATTTTGAAAAACCTCAAAAAAAAAAATGCCGAAAGAGTATTTTCTTAATATAACTTTGAGATTAATGTACCGATTGAGTACAAAAACTACTTAGCTCTTTTCTTTAAAAAACTTCGTTTAATGCATAAATTGCATCAAAATCGGTTTATCCGTTTGAGAGAAATCGTTGACGAAAAATTTTGAAAAAAGTGTTTTTTCGATATAACTTTGAAATTTTTCAACCAATCATTTTTTGGTATTTCGCAGTATTTTAGTACTAAAAAACTAAGTCGAGTTCCGTTTTAAAAATCAAGATTAAATCTAATTTTTAAAAGTTACAACTTTGCAAATATTAAAATTACGTTGTTTTTAGCAAACTTACATGATATTTTTGAAATAATTCTCAGGATTACCGATTGACTTAAAAATCTTATCAGCTTTTCTCCTTTATAAACTTCGTCAAATACCATTGATTGGATCAAAATAGTCAATTCATTTGTGATTTATCAATGACGAAAATGTTTGAAAAAAAATGTTTTTTTATTTTCTTCGAAAGTGTTCTACTTTTACTTTTAGGTTATTAACCTATCGGTTAATTAGCTAATACAATATTTTAGATCTTAAAAATTAAGTTAAATGCCATTGGAACGATCAAAATCGAACATCGTTTCGAAAATATACAGCTTTTCAAAAACCAATACACTTCCATTTTTTACAAAATAGATGTTTGGACTGAAAAAATCTATACTTATAGTTATTACTCTTTTGAGTTTAAAATAATTTAGCGGGAAGTTCCAGGGATGGTCCACAGGGTCAACCGTTTACAGATTTTTTCGTTTGGTTTATATAAAAGCTTGTTTATTGTTTTGTGTAAACTATTATTTATTTTCAATTTTTTCGTAGAGAAATGGCTGATCAGGTAAAGAAAAACAACTCGCTAATCTAAATTTTAATTAAAAAATAATACCACGAAACATTAAAAGTGACAACCCTTTGCTTCAACGGAGCGTAGGTAATTATTTTATCAATTAGGCTTAGTCACCATTCTGTTAATAAAATATTCTTATATACTGTGCTATTGCGGCACTAACAGATAAATTCGTGGTACCAAATACCCCGACAAGACGTTGCGGAACTCCAGCAACTCTAAGAACCTAAAACGGTGAATGGGAATATTATCAAAAATTTAATAATTTTGTACGCCAAATACTATTAAGATTTCATTTAAAAGTTTATTTTGAAAATATTATGGAGATTATTCATGGAATTTTGCTTTAAGATTTCAAAGATAATTTTCAATGTTTAAAATTCGAGAAAATTCTTTAAAAACATTATTCATGAAAATGACTCCCGTGTTTATGTCGAGGTTAAATCACACTATGTGCGCTAACTAAAAATAGTTCATTAACCCCGTATTAGTCCGAGTTCCTTTGTAGAAGAGACCATCAGCCGTTCTGCCAGGCAGTATAATGTGGTAGAGATCAGCACTGTTTCACTCTGCATTTTTTAAAAAATATGATAGATACAGCTTAAATTTAAGTCACTCGGGTGGGAAAAAATACAAAAAACAAATCTTTCCTCTTTATATTAGTGTTGATTTTAGTTAAAGATTTAAGAAGGCCAATTTTTCTAATGCTGAATGTTAGGCATTTAAAGCGAATCTCGGACGAATGTCGAAGTTCAGCTCAAGCTGCCGAAATTCGGTTAAACCGAATGTAAAACGAATTTTGGCCCATCCTTGTGTCGTTTTCTCTACAAAGATATGATATGGCCCCGATTACCCTTTGATTAGAGCGAGCGCAAGTGTTTAATGCAGGTGCTTAGTGTTAACCAAAAAACACGTGTACATAGGCAACTGTTGATTGGTGTGAGTGATTAGTAATAGGCCGTGTTGGTCCCGGCCTCCTTTGAAGAATAGGCCAACTGCCGTTCTGCCAGGCAGGTCGTAAAAGGCGACCGATTGGCTATCGAGTCACTACCATCGTGGCTACTAAGTGGTAGATTCCTGCATTGTCTCGCCCGGGTCTGGTACCATCGCCTTACGTATTCCTGCCGCAATAGCGTCAATGCTTGTCGCTGTTGTGTTCCGGTTTGGAGGGTAAGGTAGCCGGTAAACTTATGCATGTGGCATTAGACCTCGCCACAAGATAGCAACGCACCATTAACATCTTTGGTGTCTATAGGCGATGGTTGACTCCATCAGGAGACCCATCTGCTTGTTTGCTATCTTATGACATAAAAAAAAGGCATCTATTCACTTTTATTATGCTGTGTACACCTGTTTTTTGGTTAATACTAAGCACCTGCATTGTGCAAAGTGCACACCTGCAAAGTGTAATCGGGACATAACGGAAAGGATAAAAATTTTAGAAGGATTTTCATCTTGTAATGTCAAAGTAGTATAACTTCTAATACTACTTTTTTTAAGTCGAGTGTTCCCCTCTCTCTGCCAGCTAAAAGGTTGGTTTTGGGGGTGGGTAGAATTTCACAGTAGTAGTAAATATAAATAAATTAAAAGGAAAACTATCACAATCACGGCACTTAAGACGTAACAAGTTTTTGAGTAAAAGTCGACCAACTTATGAAATATACTTGGAGAAGTTTTTGGAGGCGCTGAAACAATGGTGCGAAAATATCCGTCATTGACGTCAAATAGGTTATATGTTCATTAGTGTGGTATGAGTCCAGTCCACTTTCAGTCCGCATTGTTGTGATGGACAACTTTGGAAAGATTTTTGGCAGTAAAATATAATTTAATTATTTTATTAAAAACCAACACAAATTAAAAATTTTTAAGCATTCATAAGCCTCATTTTAGGTTGTGTGGATTTTGCGTACTTCACAACAGGCATCAAATTTTAAAGAGCTACAACATATTTTAATATCTAATACCTATAAACAACCAATTCTATATATAAATATATAGTCTGAATCTCGGAATTTTCATGAAATTTATTATGAAGCGGTTTTAGATAAACCGATCTACCTAGATTTTATTTTTAGAAATCGTCGTTGTTACCAAAAAATACCGAGCAAAATAGACAGATGCGTGGAAAGAACAGCACAATATTAAAGGTTAACAAAAAATATATACTTACAATGCGAATGTAGAAAGATGCAAGTACAGTGGATGACTAAGTCCGACGTAATATGATCAGATTGTTACTAAACACTTTTACTATTCCACTTGTACATCAATTTCACTTTTACACAATTTTTTCACTCGACCGGTTTCACTTTTGAAAGCATCTTCAGAATGTAATATACTTATATTACGACCTGAAGATGTTTTAAAAAGTGAAACCGGTCGAGTAATATAATAAAAATTGTGTAAAAGTGAAATTGATGTACAAGTGGAATAGTAAAATTGTCTAGTAACAATGGAATAAAATTCCATCCAAGTGCCGACGATGGAAAGTATAGAATATGATCAGATTGATTGATTACTGTCCGAAAGTGGTATCAAGAGTCTTTGCAATTGGCGGGTGTGTGTGTGAACTGTGAAGATAGTAATGAATGTGGAGAAAGCGAGACAAATCTGCAAAGATCGTGACGTATGACACTCGATTCTCCCTGCCTACCCCGTAATAGATATTGCGTGAAGATATATATGTATGTAACAAACAAGAAGAGATTAAGAGTATTGTAAATAAAAACTACAATTAAAAACTTACCGAAGATTAACAGAAAATACAACAAAATAAAATAACACACCACAATGTAAGAGCTACGTAACGGATAAAATTGAAAATAAGCAAAAACTTAGCAAATTATGCTATAAGTACAAAATATCAGAGATTCACCGAAAATCAAAGAAAAATATGACCGTATAACAATATACTAAAATTTTACAGATAATTCCACAAAAAAGACCGAATGTAACAGTCTCCTAAAGCTCTAATCTATCCAAATAATATCTAGACGCTAGCCAGATCAATTAACAAAACAACACATTAAGTTTTATCGCACCATAAACAATTCAACCAAGCATTTGACCCTTGAGGGGAGTTATTCTAGTCCTGTAAACATTACCGATTGAATCTACTGGCCCGGAACGTTATCGCATGCGACATACACCGAGGGACTGAAAACTATTTTGTGTCAATGTCAGAATAGGTTACGAGGGTGCGATTGTTCTAACGATTTGTTACTTGACACGAGTGAGGAGTATGTGGATTGTAGGGTGAATTTTATAGTATAGAATTCTATGATAATATTTTGAAATAACACTAAATTATATTGTCTTGGTCAATGAGTGAGTTAATTACGTATTAGTATGAAAAAATGACATTATTATAGCACGTTTCAATCAAAATTTTGTAGAAAATATCGTTTATTTAATAGAATTAGGCGTTACCTTGCTGAATCCCATAATTCAAAGACAAAATTGAGTTATTTAATTTGCAAAAATCTTATATGGAACTGCTGCGATGCAATCGAAAACAAGTAGTGAAAGGAATTGAAGTGAAGGTAATTAAAGGAGATCACATCGGCATAATAGTCAACTCACGTCCACTACACTGTATCGATGGATAGTATCGATAGTCGTATATCGGTTACAAATGTAAGATAGCCAGTAAAAAGAAAGCAGATATCAATTAAATATTCAGCTATATGTGGTTTTCCTTACGTGACCTATTTTTATATGATAAATCTAGCTGACCCGGCAAACGTTGTTCTGCCATTTTAACTACTCTATATTTTCTCACCTTTTAAACCTTCCCTGGACTTCAACAATGAATTCAAAACTAAAATTAGCCAAATCTGTTCAGCCGTTCTCGAGTTTTAGCGAGACTAACGAACAGCAATTGATTTATATATATATATATATATATATATATATATATATATATATATATATATATATATATATATATATATATATATATATATATATATATATATATATGTGTGGATAACAAACAAGCAGACGACTATCCTGATGGAAAAAGAAACCATCGCTTATAGACACTAATAATATTAATGGTGCATTGGTACCATTGGGATGGCAATGCTACATACATAAGTCTACCGGCCATTTTACCCTCCAAACCGGAACACCACATTGACAAGCACAGACGCTATTGTGACAGGAATATATGAAACTCTACCACTCTAGTCACGATGGTAGTGACATGTAGAGCCAATCGGTCGCCGTTTACGTTCTGCCTGATATAACGGCATTTGGTCTACTATTTTTCAAAAGAAGGAGGAAAACCTTTGTAATTTTACTGAAAAGATAGTATGACATTACAGAAACGGAATAAAATCACCGAAGATATACAGACAAAAATTCCATCCTCGTAAACAGAATCACCAAAAGTGTCTCCTCAAATTTACATCTGTACACGGTTGACTTACTGATTTATAGACATACTAGCTGACCCGCGAAGCTTCGCACGCGAGTAGATTAACATGTCGTCAAGATAACTTTTTATACAAATTCCATATCCTATTTCAACCCTTTAAAGGTTGATTTTTGAAAAAAACAAATTAGCCTATGTTGACCCCGGCTTTTCAACTACTTCTATGCCAAATTTCATTAAAATCGGTCCAGCGGTTTAGCCGTCAAAGCGTAACACACAGACAGATAGACAGACGGACATACTTTCGCATTTATAATATTCGTATTTACATATTCGTATTTATAATATTGATAAGTAATATAATAAGTAAATAAGTAAATATAACTAATTAAGTAAAAGTAGTATAAGTAAATAAGTAAAAAGTAATAAGTAGGTATAATAAGTATAAGTATATAAGTATGGACGACTGTATCTGATTTTCATAATTCTATTATTAAAGTTAACAAAGATCATTGTAAAGATTCACCTGATTTTCTGATAGATAACTCTCAACCAAGATAGAACTTTTATAAGGCTGATTTCCAAATGTTATATTCACTGTTATCTGCCATGGATTGGAGTAAATTGTATGATATGCAAGATATGGAGGAAGCTCTGAATTATTTTTATTACATACAATGATATTATAAACGAATGCGTATTCATAAAAAATTAATAGTGAAATGCATTATCCTGATTGGTACACAAGTACTATAATTAATACGTAACATTAAAATGAAATATAATTTACACAAATAATATAAAAAAAACGGGACTTAAATGTCACTATGACCAATTTGCAAATTGCAGGAGCGTATAAAGCTAGCGATCAAAGTGGCACATCAGTATCATCAGAACAAAATTCAGCTACAGTTTGCAAGAGATCCCAAATCATTCTGGCAGTACATCCGAACAAAAAAGAGCTCGGCAAATAGGCCGATGATTGTCAAGGATGATGTATATTTAACAAATAATGAATGTGTCAGAGAGTTTGCTAACTTTTTTTAAGACGGTCTGTGGTGAAGAAAAACCGCTCCTGGATGCGAGGTCAGCAGCGGCGGTTAAGACTTCTAGTGCTCGAGTTCACCTAGAAACTTTGAGCTTGGAAGAAGTACGTGAATCTCTGTCACGCCTCAAGCCGAAAAGTTCAGCGGGCCCAGATGGAATCCCGGCGTTCCTTTTTAAAGATTGTAGCAGGGTATTAGTAAAACCTCTTCATCATATATTTAACATACGCTTGAGGTCAGCTACGTTCCCTGATAGATGGAAAATAACGAGAGTAATTCCGGTTCCCAAGGGTAAAACTGGACCTAACATCACAGACTACAGACCTAAAGCGGTCTTATCAACACCAGCGAAAGTGTTTGAGTCGGCTATACCAATCTCATAAAATTTAAGGGGATAGTTGTACCAGCTGTGGATGCGGGATTACAAGTAGATGTTGCTTACTTTGATCTTCGGAAGGCTTTTGATACTGTGGATAACGATGTGCTGCTACGGAAACTAGCTAATGTTGGTTGTATATCAAAGCTTTTAGATTTTTTTGTTGCTTATGTGAAGGATAGACAACAGTATGTACATTATAATGGGTGGAAATCCCAGTTACCTTTTTTATTTATTTACTCGCTTACAAAACTACCATTACAGGACATTGCCCAATGCGATAGTGCGGCATTTCTACTAATAAACATTTTTAACACTTAAACAAAAAGAAAGAGATAAACCAGTTTACAGTTATATTATACTAGGTCGGGTGTGAGTCAGGGTAGCAATTTGGGGCCTCTTGAATTTCTGCTATTGATAAACGATTTGCCGGTAGTAGTAGTTAGATATGGCTCGTGTTTATTATTTGCAGATGACCTTAAATTGCTTCTTGATATTAAAGATGTATCGGGTTGCGAGCGGCTCCAAGATGATATAAACGAAGTAGTCGAATGGGGTCGCCGAAACAAGCTGGAGTTTAATGTTGCTAAATGTTCAGTGATGACATTTACTCGCGCACGTACCCCACTTCTTTACGAGTACAAGATAGGCTCGACGAAGATCAAACGAGTGACACAAGTTCGCGATCTAGGTGTTCACTTTACACCGGAATTAGCGTTTCGAAATCACATCGTTGGCATTTGTACAAAGGCATATAGAAACTTGGGGTTTGTTCTGAGACAGTCGCGGGAATTTACTAATGTAACGGCTATCAAGGCTTTGTATGACGCCTTAGAAGCCACTTGGAATATTGTTCCGCAGTGTGGTCTCCCGCTGAACATAATTATAGTATTATGTTAGAGCGTGTCCAGAACAAGTACCTGAGATATTTGTACATGAAATTGTATGGCGTGTATCCTTTTTACCCATTGATGTACCCAACTCTATTTGTGCTTGGAATGATGGGGTACAATAAGTTGAGAGTGCGACGAGAGTGTCATTTGGCCGGGCACCTTATTAGGATACTTCAAGGTAAGGAACTTCATCCGTATGTACCTCAGCTTTTGAGCCTTCGTGTACTTGACCGCTATATATGGAGGCGACGCCGTTTGCCACTATTGGCTGTACCCAGGGACTAGAACTAGTTTAATGACACAAACACTAATGACTCGAGCATTAAACATAATAAATTTGGTCCAGGACAGGATAGATATTTTTAATTGCAATTGGAATGAATTAATGAAAGTTATATTATATGTCGTTAGTTACTGTTAAATTTTGTATGTTTTTAACGTCCTATTTTTCGCTATAATGTTTGGTTTTTAGATTTTTATTTGTATTATTTAGTTAGTAAAATTTTGTTTATCTCTTTCTTTTTGTTTATCTCTTTCTTTAAGTGTTAAAAATGTTTATTAGTAGAAATGCCGCACTATCGCATTGGGCAATGTCCTGTAATGGTAGTTGTAAGTTTTAATGTAAGCGAGTAAATAAATAAATAAATAAAAATCTCACAGCTATAGAATGGACACTTAATTTGGCTTATTGGATTACCCTCCAAGTTCCAATTAATATCTATCGACATTAGGTAATTATGAAATAAAACCGACATTTCTTAAACCCATAAAATTAAATACATACATTAATGTACCTATTATTATTTATTTATTTATCATTACAATTGGTTTAACATTTGGTGGCAATAAATAGACATGAAAATAGCATCTATTTTATAATAAGACCCGTTTCTTAGAAACTAGTGTCTTAAGTAGCTACTGAAACATCTTGTCTTTGGTCAAAACATTCATTTTAAATTATTATGAGAATAAAAGTAATTAAAAATTAAATCGACTCCAAATATATTATCTATCAACAATAACCCGTAATAAAACTAAATAACAGATTTTCATGAAACTTAAAGTCGTCACTAAGTTGGAATATATCGAATTTAAATGAAAAAGAATTATTTCAATATATTATTAATATTACTAGATGAAAACCCGGCTTCGCTCGGGTAAAATGTAAGATAATACACTATCTCAAATAGTAGAAATTAAAAAGTAGCAATGCTCTAGTGATGTCATCTTTCAAATATTACGTTGATTATGTAGTACTCCAAGAGACTTATATACGATAACTGGAATTATTACGAAGCAATATTTGAAAAAAAATGTACTTTATTTCGTTACTCATAAAGTTGACATTTGTTTCTTATCAGAGGGGAAAAACGTTCTTAGCAAGACAACGACAAAAGTGGATGTTGTCCCTTTCTTGCAATTGCCAGTGTAAATAAAACTGTCTGATGGTAGATTTTTATATATTCGGTAATCGTTAAATCCCTTTTATTCATACACGTCGATATATACATTAGCATAAAATAACTATTAATATAATAACTATAATAAATAACATAGTGAGTTCTAAAATGTGCTTTTTTTAATTGTTACGTAATTACTTATGCAATGCAAAAACTGTTTCTCAAATTAGTAGAATTACTTAGTAGTAATTCGCAAACTACGCATGGCCGCACTTATATATGGCGATTGGCGCTTTATTTAGTAGAAAGAGACACACTCCACCCATGTCGTGGTACTCTTCGGAACGTTATGAAGCGCGTGTGGACGTTCCGGGTAGAATGTAACTTCCTTGTAGTACTCTAATTGGTCTGTGGTTGATTTAAAAGGGACATGCTCTTTCAGAGGGACGACAACACAGTGCTGCTATTTTTTTAATTTCTGCTCTTTTATGAACGAAGATAAAATAAGTTTCACGATAAACTACGCTCCGTTTCAAGATACTCTAATAAATGCTCATATGATACAAAATTTTACTCGTCACGGTTTTCTAAATATTAATATGACGTATAAGTTCTCGGTGTGTTTGTTACTGGTGACACGTATCGTGCTCCATACTTTGCCATTAAAAAAATATATGCTCTCGTGCTGTCTTAAGTTAGCGGGTAGAAATTGATTTTTAATACTTTTTTTGCTACTTCAATTGTTCGTTAACTGTACTTAACTGTGCGATTAAAATTTTTTTTGTTCGTTTTTAGTTTAATTTTTTTTAATTTTGAAAATTGACTCTTAAGGTGGCGGGGAGAATTGATTTTTTATTATTTCCTTTTGCTATTTCAATTGTTCGTTTAATCTTCATAACTGTGTGACCAAAAATTTTTTTTATGTTTTTAGTTTTTTTCTTAATTTTCAAAAATTGACTTAAGTTGGCGGCCGAAATTGATTTTTTATTTTTATTTTTTTGCTATTTAAATTGTTCGTTAGCCGCTCTTAACTGTGCAATATTTTTTTGTACGTATTTAGTTGTTTTAATTTTCAAAAATTCTCGATTTCTTTACTTTTTTATTCTAGATTTTTTTACTTTTTTTATTTTATTTAAATACTTTGAAACTACCTCTACCTTTACTAACGCACAGTTAGTGCGTTAAAAAATCTGTAATCCCATGATGACCATACAGGCCATTCCTTCGCTAAGCTAAGTTAATGTATTTTAAGCTCAAAAGAGTAAATCTATAAGCATAGATTTTTTCAATTCAAACCTTTATTTTGTTAAAATGGCAATATAGTGATTTTTGAAAAGCTGTATATTTAGTTACGATTTTAACTCAATTTTTGACATCTAAAATATTGCTTTAGCCAAACAATCGATAGGTTGAAAAGTTTCGAAGCAATGTCGAGAAAAATTTTTAAAAATTTTCGTCATTGATAAATTACAAACAAATTGACCGATTTTGATACAATTATCGGCATTTGACGAAGTTTTTAAAAGACAAAAGCTGATAAGAGTTTTAAGTCAATCGGGTATTAGCGTAAAAGTTATTAAAAATATTTAGCTTTTATGTAGCTTTGCTAAAAACAACGTAATTTTAATGTTTGAAACGCTGGAACTTTTGAAAATTATATTCGATTTTGATACTTGAAACGGCATTTGATGTAGTTTTTTTAGTATTAACATACCGTAGAATACCAAAAAATGATTAGTTGAAAAATTTCGAAGTCATGTAAGTAATTTTCAAAAAATGAGTTTTAGAGTAGCTATAAGCTCCAGAATTTTCTGAGGTAAAAATAAAAAAAAGTAATAGAAACCACGTCTTTGAAATTAAAAAATGAGTTTTAAATTACAAAATTTCATAAATTTCTGCTATCAGGCGACTTGGTGATCGCTTCCCAAAACTTTGTTTTAAAAAAACTCAAAATGTACAAAAAAATTTTTTGATCGGACAGTTAAGAGCAGTTAACGAACAATTGAAATAGCAAAAAAAAAAAATCAATTTCCGCTCGCCAACATAAGAGTCAATTTTCGAAATTTAAAAAAAAAATACTTAAGTACAATAAAAATTTTTGATCGCACAGTTAATAACAGTTATCGAACAATTGAAATAGCAAAAAGAAATAATAAACAAAATCAATGTCCCCCGCTAACTTAAGAGTCAATTTTTGAAAATTAAAAAATAAATAAAAACGTACAAAATTTTTTTTTTGGTCGAACAGTTAAGAACAGTTAACGAACAATTGAAATAGCAAAAAAAAAAACATCAATTTCCCTCCGCCAACATAAGACAGCCATGCTCACGCCATCTACATTGCGGTGCGCCGCAAATATGCGGCGATACCACATATTTGTAACCTTTAAAGAAATATGGCCGATTGGTCTGTCAGCACCGTCACAATTTTAATCACGATTTTAACAAAATACTCGACAATCTGAATTTTGCTGATATATGTTGTCGACTCGAAATAATTATTTTTTTACGCTTTATAATTCAGGTAAGGTTTCAATCGAATCTACCGTACCCTTGACGAAATTATTAATATAGATAAATGCGAAAGTTTGAATTTTTGGATGGATGTTTGTTACTCAAACACGCAAAAACTACTGAATGGATTTGAACGAAATTTGGTACACAGGTAGATAATGACCTGGAATAGCACAAAGGTTATTTTTA
Source organism: Apodemia mormo (assembly GCA_036924255.1). NCBI lineage: Eukaryota > Metazoa > Arthropoda > Insecta > Lepidoptera > Riodinidae > Apodemia > Apodemia mormo. The sequence continues at coordinate 2,565,403 of JAUPFN010000010.1, read as the reverse complement.
TCCCGGAAAAATTAAGTGATCCCGCGGGACTCGCCAAAAACTATTATAATGCAGCGGGCTGCACGCTGCAGCTAGTATATTATAAAACTATGCATTATAAGTTTTTGGTGAATCCCGCGGGATCACCTAATTTTTCCAGGATCAAATATAGCCTATGTGTTATTCTGGGTCTTCAGATATCTACATACCAAATTTCATCGTAATCGGTTCAGTAGTATTTACGTGATATTCATACATTCATAATCACAAATTTTCGCATTTATAATATTAATAGGATTCTCGTGTCACAATATTCGTTCCCATACTCCTCCCAAAGGGCTTGACTTAGAATCAGCCGACATCTATTTTTCATACCCTTAAATGCTAAGGGTAGTTCACCCCTAAATTTTTATTTTATTTTTTAAATAAATTTTGTTGTTTTTATTTTTTTATGATACAGCATTAAAAGATATATACAACCCTTAATTTTCAACCCTACGATCAACCTCTATTTTTTAGTTCAATAATTTATATGGCAAAACAACGTTTGCCGGGTCGGCAAGTTCAATAAAACTTTTAGTTCTCGAGAAATACTTTGACAAATATACATACACTTAGGAACCGTGCTTGGAAGCCTAAATAGATCATCGTACTCAAAATATATCATCAAATTCAAACAAAATTACATCGTATACGTGAAACTGATAACCCCCGTTTTTTCGTCGTTTGAAAATATTCTCTTTTATGGGAACAAATGGTGTACAGATCAAAGGCGATTAAAGCCAGCTGTTAATCAATATAATTGATTTATCGCCAAAGTGTCCAATATCTGCTTGTATTAAATAAGCGCCATTTGTTCATAAAAGCGGTTCAAATATCCACAATATAATAAGTATCGCCTCTGTGGTCTAGTAGACAGGTGTCGGTGTTGACCACATGAGGATTCGATTCCCGGGTCGGGTGATTTAAAAATGTATTTTTTCAGTTTTCTTATGAAAACAACGTTGCCCGGGATTAGATAAGATCCCGGTTGGCGATAGGCTTGCCACTTATCACATTGTGGGACTAAATATTGTGGGTGCACTGGTTGCACTTCTGCCTACCTCTTTGGGAATACGGGCGTGAAGATACTTAATAATTATTGGTACACCGGTTCAATTGTGGGGAGATTAAAGTGAATCAAATAAATATTATTAATTTATTGTGTATTAAAAACAACATTAAAGAAATATTTTGTTAAATAAAAGATATATTTAGCAATAGCTATAGCTATATCGTGACAAGCAACTTATATTATAATCATTATGCCTTTATATACAATATTGTACTATAAATACTTGTATATTCTAACCTTAAACACAAACACTTACCGTATTTTGCAATGATTTTATTTGTGTTATCTTGATTATTTCGTTGGCGCGTGAATATTTTGAGAGAAATCATATATAATGTCTCAATAAATTATAATTTGCACTTTGAATACACCGTTCAATACTGCTCCAAGTCCAAGAATTTATCGTTTATTAATATATTTTTAATTATGGCGTCTGCAGATACGTGATATAATTAATGTTATACAATATCAAAAACAGATTGTTACTTTTTATCATTTTCAAACACCTATTAAGAACATTTAGCTGTACGAGAGAGTATATTTAGTGTTATAGTTTCTTTATACACCGAATAACAGCCTTTGTACAGCCTATAACAGCTTGTACAGCTATTGTGCAGCCTATTTAACGCTCAGCTGTACAAGACAGTTACAAGAGAGTATCCTTAGTGTTATAGTTTCTTTATACACCAAATAACAGCCATTTTACAGTTTATAACAGCTTGTACAGCTATTGTGCAGCCTACATAACGCAATAAGCTATATAACTTGCTTGTTTCTTACTTCTTGCTTACTTGTTGTATAATCTGCTTGTTTGCTATCTTATGATATAAAAAAAATCTTTCTTCTTCTTGTGCATATTTACAGAACAAACACAAGGAGCTGATATTTTTTGAATAGAAATCCTGAAGCCTCAGATCAAAGCAGATTACTTTGATCTGAGGCTTCACGATTTCTATTCATTGCAAAATAACAGAATATCAAATTTCGTTTCGATCGTTCCCTCAATTCACGCTATAAGACGTCCATCGAGTCAGCGCGCTTAGGCTCTTAAACACATAAATACGATACAACGTCGCGTCTTGCTACAACGCGACATCATATGTAAGAAAATGTTTAAAAGCCCTAAACGTATCGACTCGATTGAGTTTGTTAAGTGTCTCAGGTCCCAGGACTGTACAAGTAGCTGACTTAATTTAATCAAGTAGAAAAGTACTGATTACCTTGAAATGGCTGAACCAACTTTGATAAATATGCCTGAGAACACCGCTTTAAAATCAGCTTTGAAATAAAAAGCGCTTTCAAAACAGTTCACAGCTTAAGAGCTATAGTGCTTTAGACAGACAGACACACACTGAGGTCCACTTGCATCAAACAATTTGAATAGTTTTATATTAACTTAACCATATTAATAGTATTTTTTATATCATATGATAGCAAAACAAGCTGATGGTTCTCCTGATGGAAAGAATCGACCATCGCTTATAGACACCAAAGATGTTAATTGTGCGTTGCTATCTGGTCGCGAGGTCTAATGCCACATGCATAAGTTTACCGGGTACCTTACCCTCTATTCCGGAACACGACAGTGACTAGTACTGACGCTATTGCGGCAGGAATAGGTAACGCGGTGGTACTAGACCCGGTCGAGCCGATGCAGAACTCTACCACCCAGTAGTCACGATTGTAGTGACACACATAGCCACTCGGTTGCCTTTTACGACCTGCCTGGCAGAACGGCAGTTCAAGTTGTAACCCGAACTTGGGTCTTACAGCAACCTCCCTAAAGGTGATCGTCCTTGGTGACCCGCCTTTCAGCTTGGTCTCTTTGCTTATAGGTTGTTTCGATGTCTGAATCTCACTGCTAATCCGGGAAGGTGGGGCTCTCCCTTTAAGTTCCCCTCGGAGCTGTTCAATAGCCGCTCTGGTCCACTGGCTTCCGTCATCAGTTCTTATCTCTCCTGTAGATCGGACTTCCTTCCGCAGTTCCTCTACTGTCGTTTTTAATGGGGCGATTAATTCACTCATTGCCACTGTTTTTTCGGTGAGTATGGAGACCCGGTGGTCTTTTTCTTTTACCAGTTTAGGCAGTTGGCCTATTCTTCAAAGGAGCCCGGGACCAACATGGGATTATATCCCGTGTTGGTCTATTCCCCCTTTAAAGAATGGACTATCAGTCGTTCTGCCGGTACTTTGAAATAGGCGAATGATTGCTTATACGAGTCACTACCATCGTGGCTACCAGGTGGTAGAGTTCAGCATTGTCTCGCCCGAGTCTGATACCACTGCCTCATCTATTTCTGCCGCAATAGCGTCAGTGCTTGTCTCTGTCTTGTCTTTTATATCATAAGATAGCAAACGAGCAGATGGATCTTCTGATGGAAAGAGTCAACCATCGTCTATAGACGCCAAAGACGTTAATGGTGCGTTGCAAGGGGTCACGAGGTTTTAATACCACGTGCATAAGTTTACCGGTTACCTTGATCTCCAAACTCGAACATGAAAGTGTCGAGCACTAACCCCTTTGCGGCAGGAATAGGTGAGGTGATGGTACAAGGCCCGAGCGAACAAAGCAGAAATCTATCACGTAATAGTCATTAGTGACTCGCATAGCCAATCCGTCACCTTTTACGACCTGCCTTGCAGATCGGCAGTTGGCCTATTCTTCAAAAGAGCCCGGACCAACATGGGGAATAAATCTTATAATATTCCTATAAGAATAAATACCGACCAATCTAGTGAGTTGTAAGCACGCGCGACAAAATACCGATTTTTAACTAGACAAAATAGCGACTTTGGATTAGACAAATTACCGATTTGGAATCAGACAAAATATCGATTATGAGTCAGACAAAATACTGATTATTAATTAGATAAAATACCGATTAGAATTAGACAAAATACCGATTTTGAATTAGCCAATCGAAACACCATATTTCCCCGCGTCTCCGAATATCAACAGAATTAATTTAATACAAGAAATCAAATTAATAGTCTAGTGAAGGTGAATAATGCTATAATTCAACAAACACTTGCGCTGGGTCATACAAATGAAATATTAACCCAGTTATGGATACTAAAGATTTTAAGACCCTGAGAAGATGAGTAATTAAAGAGATTAATGCAACAAAATTAACATTTTTATTAGGTTAAGGGGATCATCTCGGCCAAATCGCTAAAATTACGCAGTTTTAAAGAATTTCGTTGATTAAATATTTTGTAGTTACCATGATATACGTTTACCACCCCTTTGGTCTAGTGGTTAGCAACACAGACTATGCAATCGATGGGGTAATGGTTTAAATCCCAAACTTCTGTTATGAGCTGTTCGATATGCCTTTGAAGATCACACCATCTTCTGACCAGCCAAGCGGTTCTTAAGAGGTGAACCACTAGCTATGCGAGTCACTAACATCGTGATTACTCGGTGGTAGAGCTCTTTATTGTCTAACCCGGATGGTATCGCTGCCTTATCTAGTCTTGCCGCAATAGCGTTAGTGCTTAACACTGTCATGTTCCGGTTTGGAGGGTAAGGTATTTTCTTGGTAAACTTATGCAAACAAACTTAACATAAATTTTAATTTTGTTATTTTTTTTTAATTTAACATTCAGCCACACGGATAGCAAAGCAACCTAAACATCTTTGGTGTCTATATGCGATGGTTCAACTTTCCTTACGTAGAGCCATCTGCTTGTAATCGATAGATCGATTCGAATTCCGAATTTCTGTTATGAGTATAAATGTTTGTCTGGGTATGGGTGTTATTATATTTGTATATTTGGGTATGGGTGTTATAATATTTGTATATCTGGGTATGGGTGTTATAATATTTGTATATCTGGGTTTGGGTGTTATAATATTTGTATATCTGGGTTTGGGTGTTATAATATTTGTATATCTGGGTATCGGTGTTATTATATTTGTATATCTGGGTTTGTGTGTTATAATATTTGTATATCTGGGTATGGGTGTTATTATATTTGTATATCTGGGTTTGTGTATTATAATATTTGTATATCTGGGTATGGGTGTTATAATATTTGTATATTTGGGTATGGGTGTTATAATATTTGTATATCTGGGTATGGGTGTTATAATATTTGTATATCTGGGTTTGGGTGTTATAATATTTGTATATCTGGGTTTGGGTGTTATAATATTTGTATATCAGGGTTTGGGTGTTTTAATATTTGTATATCTGGGTATGGGTGTTATAATATTTGTATATTTGGGTATGGGTGTTATAATATTTGTATATCTGGTTATAGGTGTTATAATATTTGTATATCTGGGTACGGGTGTTATTATATTTGTATATCTGGGTATGGGTTTTATTATATTTGTATATCTAGGTATGGGTGTTATTATATTTGTATATCTGGATATGGGAGTTATTATATTTGTATATCTGGGTTTCGGTGTTATAATATTTGTATATCTGAGTATGGGTGTTATAATATTTGTATGTCTGGTTATAGGTGTTATTATATTTGTATATCTGGGTACGGGTGTTATTATATTTGTATATCTGGGTATGGGTGTTATTATATTTGTATATCTGGGTACGGGTGTTATTATATTTGTATATCTGGGTATGGGTGTTATAATATTTGTATATCTAGGTTTGGGTGTTATAATATTTGTATATCTGGGTATGGGTGTTATTATATTTGTATATCTGGGTTTGGGTGTTTTAATATTTGTATATCTGGGTATGGGTGTTATAATATTTGTATATTTGGGTATGGGTGTTATAATATTTGTATATCTGGTTATAGGTGTTATAATATTTGTATATCTGGGTTTGGGTGTTATAATATTTGTATATCTGGGTTTGGGTGTTATAATATTTGTATATCTGGGTTTGGGTGTTTTAATATTTGTATATTTGTATATTTGGATATGACTGTTATTTTTTTATAACATAAGATAGCAAACAAGCAGATGGGTCGCCTGGTGGAAAGAGTCAACCATCGCCTATAGACACCAAAGGTGTTAATGGTGCGCTGCTGTCTTGTGGCGAGGTCTAATGCCGCATGTATAAATTTACCCTCCAATCCGGATACCTTACTCTCCAAACCGAAACACGACAATGACAAGCACTGACGCTATTGCGGCAGGAATATGTAAGGCGGTGGTACCAGACCCGGCAATACCAGACAATGCAGAACTCTACCACCTAGTAGCCACGATGTTAATGACTCTCATAGCCAATCGGTCGCCTTTTACGACCTGCCTGGCAGAACGGCAGTTAGTCTATTCTTCAAAGGAGCCCGGAACCAACACTAGGGAACTATATACTATTATATTATATTTGAATAGGTAAGGGTATGGGTGTTATTATATTTCAGTGTTGGTCCGGATTCCCTTTAAAGAATAGAACATCTGCAGTTCTGTCAGGAAGTTCGTAAGAGGCGAACGATTGGTATACGAGTCACTAACTTCACGGTACTAGGTGGTAGAGTTATGAATTGTCTTACCTATTATCATCACCATACGTATTCCTGCCATATCAGTGCTTGTCGCTATGGGTGTACCCAGGTTCTGAGCCAGAGGGAAGCAACCGTAACATTTTAAGACTATATCTTATAATCGCCTCTGTGGTGTGGTGGTCCAGCGTTGGCGTTGACCACATGAGGTCCCGGGCTCGATTCCCGGGTCGGGCACATAAGAAAAGTGTTTTTCAGTTTTCTGATAAACACAAAGTTGCCCGGGATTGGAAAGTGCCCGATTGGCAATAGGCTTGCCACCTATCACATTTGTGGGACTAAGTATCTACGGCTAATCGTGGGTGCACTTGTTGTACCTCTGCCTAGCCCTTCGGAGATACGGGCGTGAAGATACTTTTACTTTATATCTTATTATATTTTTATCTACAGCAGTAGATAGCTTGCAGAGAGGTAAACAAATTTCAGGGGGGGGGCAGTTGCCCCTACCTGCCCGTCCCCCCTCGGTACGCCCATGCTTGTCACTGTCGTATTCCGGTTTGGAGGTTAAAATAGCTGTTAAAATTATGCATATGGCATCATCATCCCGCCTAAACAAGAAATAAAGAAAATTTGATTGAAAATTTCTAGCGACAGGATGCGCCACAGTAACGTACATACACATATCTACAGTTCGGTCGCCCTGTAAGTCGAGTGGTTAGCGAACTTTACTACGAATCGAGGGGACTAGGGTTCGATCTCGATAGGGACAAACATTTGTGTGATGAGCATAGATATTTGTGTATTTCTGGTTTCGAGTGTCTATTATGTATGTTACAGTATACTAATACACAGAAATACATATATAAATATATGTATTTCTATGTATTAGTATCGTTGACTAACACCCATAACACAATCAAATAAATTGCTTACTTTGAGGTTAGACATACATATACAGACAAACAGACAAAAATTCTAAAAACTATATTTTTGGCTTCGATATCGATTGTAGATCACGCCCCAAGTATTCTTTCAAAAAATATTCAATGTACAGTTTTTTTTCTTATGACTTTCCTATGATTTTATTTTATGTATAGATTATTTATATTATGTACAAACAATCGCTCGAACATTATCATTTTCCAGAGTAGTACGTCAAAAACAAAACCAAATAAAATCTTTGCAGTATTTCAATAGGCAGGATTAATCTAACTCTATACATAGCGAAGAATGCATCTACAAACTTCACTTTATGAAATATTTGATAAAGTATAGCGTTCATTTATCAGTTTTTAGGGTTCCGTAGCCAAATGGAAAAACGGAATCCATATAATTTTGTCTGTCCGTACGTCCGCCCTGTAGTCGCAATCATTTTACTCGGAAACTTTGGGTACTGTAGTAAAATTTGAAACATAGGTGTGTTTTACGAAGAGCTACAAAATGATGCAGTAATAAATTATTAAGTCAAGCTCTCCATATATGTAACTGAGGAATGAAAAAACAATACAAAAGAGCATAGTCGTGTGGGGTATCATTAACATAAATCTTTGTAAAATATGATATGGAGTTTCTTAAAAAGTTTTTTAATTTTGGCAATATTTTGTGTGATTTTCACTTCTGCAATTGTAAAAAGTGTGTACAGCCTCGAATTATTGAATCCTCGAGTAAAAAATGGTTAAAAAAAATAGGAATATAGAATTGAACAAAAACATCACACGGTAATTAGTTTGAACAAAACCTATAGTTTCAGATATGAGATCATTTCGGTAGGCTTTGATAGTGTTTTGAAAAAATACAATTTTTTCGCTGCTACGGAACCGTCAGTGAGTCTTTCTCAAATAGGTCAAGTGGTTACCGATCTTGACTACGCAATCGATGGGGCTCGGTTTCGATCCCCGACGGGGGGGGGGGGGGGGTGGGGTGGTGATGAGCATAAATGTCTGTATTTCCGGGTTTGGATGTTTATTAAATATATTCTAGTATTTATATATGTATTTCTATGTATTAGTATCGTTGAATAACACCCATAACACAAGCAAATAATCTGTTTACTTTGGGTTTAGATCAGTACCTAAGTGTAATTTGTCCCGTGAATATTTTATTTATTTTTATTTATTTATTAGTAATTTTATATTCATATTTTTTTGGTATTTAACATATACGATACCTATAAGATCCTAAACTCTCAAGTTCGATCAATCCTCGAGGCAGGCTAATGTGGGTTTTCCTAAAAATGGAATTCTCAGCAGCTTTTCCCTTTCTTCTTTCGAAGAATAGATCAATTACCCTAGTATTAGGCATGTTATTCAAGGCGTGCAGGAGGCCCTGTATTCGTCCGGGCTCCTTTAGAATAGACAACTTGCCGTTCTCTCAGGCAGTTCGTAAAAGGCGCACGATTGGCTATGCAGTTCATTAGTATAGTTATTACTAGTGGTAGAGTTCTGCATGTTTCATCCGAGTCTGGTACCACCGCCTTGCCTATTCCTGCCACAGTAGCGTCATTGCTTATCACTATCGTATTCCGGTTTAGAGGGTAAGATAACCGGTAAACTTATGCACGTGACACTAAGACTCCGCTACAAAGATAGCAACACACCATTAACATCTTTGATGTCTATAGGTGATGGTTGACTCTTTCCATAAGAAAAGCTATCTGATTGATCTTATGATATAAAAAAAGGCTATTTGTTAATAACAATATTTACCGTATATATTTTGATGTAGGTACCGGGGAAGACCAATACTGACATACCATTATCAGATTGATCGAGTACTGTCCGAAGGTGGTGTCAAGAGTCTTCGCAACCGGCGTGTGTGTATGAAGAGAGTGATGAATGTGGAGGACGCGAGACAAGCCTACAAGGATCATGATTTATGGCACTCGGTTCTCTTTGCCTACCCCGTAAGGGATCTGGCGTGAAGATATGTATGTAATTTGACCTTTAACTAGTTGGAACAATTCTGCAACGACTAGATGGGGTTTGTGACCACTGCCATTTTCTATTCTTACCACAACAACGTCGGGGCTTGTCGATGTTGTATTCTAGTTTGGAGGAGCATTTCGTCTCTGCCACACACCATTAGCATCTCTGATGTCTACAGGTGATGATATATAACATGGGATACAAAAAGAGGATTATTATAATGTTGACTGAAATAAGGGATTTGCATAGATTAATTATCAACGGTAGACATTTTTAACTTCCCCCGGTATGTAGATGGGTAGACTAGGTGGTAGAGTTCTGCATTGTCTTGCCCGGATCTGGTACCACCGCCTTACCTATTCCTGCCGCAATAGCGTCAATGCTCGTCGATGTCGTGTTCCGGTTTGGAGGGTAAAGTAGCCGGTAAACTTATGCATGTGGCATTAGACATCGCCACAAGATAGCAACGCACCATTAACATCTTTGGTGTCTATAGGCGATGGTTGACTCTTTCCATCAGGAGACCAATCTGCTGGTTTGCTGTCTTAAGATATAAAGAAAAGATAAGAAAATTACTGATTTTGCCCTGATTTTAAAAAATTCGTTTTGAGGTCCTAGGAACCTTTTTCGAATATTTTCACGATGACGTCTGTATGTATGTGTGTGTATGTATTTATGTGTATGTAAACATTCCATAACTTTTGAACGGTTCAACCTATCTAAGCCCGGTTGATAGCAATCAATTAAATTCTACTTAGACTTTCAAAAAATTTGAATCAATTTTGCGGAGAAGATTTTGAGAAATTTAAAAAAAAACTTCAAAAAACGTTTGACGAAAGAATATTTTTTAATATAACTTCCAAATTAATGTATTGGGTGAATACAAAATCTAATCAGCTCTATTCCTCAAATAATTCCAATGTATAAATTATATCAAAATCGGTTTATTTAACTAGAAATATTCAACCAATCATGTTTTGATCTTTTACAAAATTTTAGTACCTAAAAATCTACGTTGAATGCCGTTTCAAAAATTAAAATCTAATTAAGTATTCAAAAGTTATAGCTTTTTCTAATATTAAAATTACGTTGATTACAGCAAACTTACTTTATATTTTTAAAACAACTTAAAAAAAAATTGTCAGCTTGTTAACTTAAAAAATGCGTCAAATACCGTAGATCGGATTAAAATCGGTTGATTCGTTCGGGCTTTATCAATGAAGTAAATTTTTGAAAAAAGTTTTTTTTGACTTTTCTTCGACATTTTTTTGACTTTTTGATTTTGTAGTTAAATAAAACAACCTAGAGTTCAAAAATTGCTTTGAATGCCATTCCAAAGATCAAAACCGATCATCATTTTGAAAATAAACATCTTTTCGAACATTAATTTAATTATAGAAGTATAATTAATTATAGTAGTAGTAATTTTTTAGTTTTGAATTTTTGGAGTTAAAAAATTGATGCTTAATTTTTGCTTCACTGAGCTTAAAATACCTCAATTTAGCGGGACGTATATATATATATATATATATATATATATATATATATATATATATATATATATATATATATATATATATATATATAGTCAGGAATGACCTGCAAGGTAAACTGGTGTACAATTGTTTTTATATAATAAAATAACAAACAATACAGAGAAACAATCGCCTATGGATACCAAAGATGCGAATGTCACGTTGCTATCCTTGTGGCGGAATGACAATGCCATATTACCGGCTACCTTACCCTCAAAACTGAAATACAACAATGACAAGCATTGACGCTTTTTCAACAGGAATAGGAAACGATGGTACCAAATACCCAAGAAAGACGTTGCAGAACTCTAGTAATCACAACGGTAGTGGTAATCAGTCGTCTTTTACGACCTGCCTGGCAAAACGGCATTTGGTCATTCTTCAAAAGAGTCCGGACTAAAACGGGGTAACGAGAGAAATATGACAATACACAAAATATTTCAACCAAGTCCAAAAAATAAACTCATGAAACTTGACCTAGTTCCATTTTGTCCATTTGCTAGCAAATCCCGAAAACACATTGTAAATCATTGTATTATTTTAACTAAAAAGCCGAACATTTTCCTTCAATGTAAATAAAATGAATTTTACATCACAAAATATGTATTTCCTTCCCAAAACTGATTTTACAATTTACATTGCATTTTAAATGAACTCTGAATGCTGAAAAATATTTAACAAAATATGTATTAAGCTCGCGGAGTATAATTGAAATAACGAAACATTAATATTCCTATATCTGTATACTATTTGCCTCTGTGGTCTAGTGCTCTGGTACTATGTGGTCCCAGGTTCGATTCCCTGGTGGAGCATTTCGAAATAAGTTTTTTAGTTTTCTGATAAAAACAATATTGCTGGGATTGGATAAGTGCATGGTAGGCGATAGGTTTACCACGGGTATTTTATATCAATGCGTATTACATTGTGGGACTGAGTATCTTCAGTTAATCGTTGGTACACTTGTTGTACCTCTGCCACCTCTTCAGGGTTATGCTACTATGTGCTATTATTCCAGGTCATCGTCTAAGTCTGCGCCAAATTTCATCTAAATTGGTTCAGCCGTTTCTACGTTAGAAAGTAACATCCATCCATCTTAACAAACATTCGCAATTATAATACTAGCTGCAACGTACAGCCCGCTGCATTATAAAAGATTTTTGTGAATCCCGTGGGAATAATAAGATTTACTGGAACAAAAGTAGATTATCTATATGTGTGCCAAATTTCATGCTAATCGGTTAGCCGTTTTTGGGTGGTACATCCATCCATAATGACAAACTCACACAGTCACAAAAACACACACACACACGCACACACACATACAAAATGCACAACACACTACACCACACACTAAGTTAAACAGTTTTACTTTTTGTACATGTGCAGTAGGCATGGATCATTTAACAATTAACATATTAAATTTAATGCTATTTTTTTAACAATTAACAACTGTTATTTATATTAGCAAAAACTGTTAAAATTTATGCATACTGTTAAATTGTATGCATCACTAAAATTACCAATAACTTGATATAGGATAATAATGTCATTAAAAAAAAATGATGTGGTGTCGCGGGACACCAGGTAGGAACGAACTTCCTTCGGCTAAACGGCACTACTCGCTTGTGTACGCGACTGTCGCGCCTGCGCACGTCTCATTTAACGCTTTTATTCCACGCATTTTTCTTACGGTTTTACTATCACATTTTTTTCAGTTCGGTCGCGCAGCAAAATCCCTATCCCCTCCAAGCCTGCCTGCCTGCCAAGCCTTTTTTTGTTCGCTATCTTGATTTTTGATAATAAAACTCGATAGCTTTGCGTTTTTGCTGCTTTTAATACTTATTATATATAGGCTACTAATACAATATAACATAAATAAATAAATGTTAAATATTGATTAACGTTAACAACATAAGAACTAATTTAACAATAATTTCCATGTCTAGTGCGATCCGAAGGGAATGTCAGCTTTCTTATTACCACTATATTTGTAAAATAGCGAGGTTTATTTGTCAGGATAAAATCAATTTTATTTAATGTAAGTCCGTCTGGTGAACGCCAAGTCCATCTCTGATTTTCTTTTTTCTTGTAAAATGTATTTATTATTGATAACATCTTGATCTATCGTAAATTGTTTTAATCTTTCTCCTCGTTCGTTACAATTGCCTGAACCATGAAGTCCGATAATAGAGCTTACTTGTGCAGGTGAAATGCCAATTTTTGGTTTTTATTCGCATTTTCTTTTGCCTTTTCTATATCTGTATAGAATTTATCAACTTCTGTTTTAGTGGTTTTTTCCATCGGGGCGTATATTTGTATAGGTAATTGAAAAAACGATATCACCTAACGTGATGATAAGTAGCGCGACCCTCTCGGATATTCCACAGAAATCTATTATGTTTTGTTTATGTTCTTTTTTGACTAAAAAAGCAACACCTCTATATCCTTCAGTTTCCCCAACATGATAAAAGATACCTCAATCGTGTTCCTCAATTTTGTTATCCATGTGTAACAGTGTCGAAGGTAAGAGACCTGGAAACCTGAAATACAGGTTTTTCCTTGTTTAGGCTCCAGTCCACTCTGCACTAATTAAATCAAATTGTAAACCATATTTTGTTATTGATGTATTCAAATTGTAGTGGTGGAAATCAATATATTTTTCATTTTAATTGTTTAATCCATCCAAACATACAAACATTCGCATATAATATTACCTAGCTACAGTGTGGAGCCCGCTGCACCATAAAAGTTTTTGATGAATCCCGCGGGAATAACTCATTTTTCCGGGATAAAATATAACATACATGCTATTCCAGGTTATCGTCTAGCTGTGCAACTAATTCCATCCAAATCCGTTTCGTAGTTTTGGCGTGATTGAGTAACAAACATCCATTCATCCATCCAAACATCCAAACTTTCGCAATCACTGGTTGCAACGTGCAGCCGTTGCATTATAAAAAATTTAGGTGAATCCCGCGGGAACAGTCCATTTTCCCGGGGTATTTTAGCGTTTCTAATTATATGTCTCTAAATTTTTCAAGCTTTCCCGAGCGCGGCTGAGTGCTAAAACACCCATATGATTAGAAACACGAAAGTATTGATTAATAATAATTATAAATGTGAATTTCATCGGTAACGATGAACTCATTTAACTAGTTACACGTATGTATATCTAGCGATCAGTACAATTGATGGAATTGGTCACATAGCAAAGAAGAATTATGCCACTTGAACTAGTCGACACTGGCTCAGTTGGTTAGAGCGTCCCGGCTTGACGGAAAGGTCATAGGTTCAAATCCTAACGTGTCGGATTTTTTTTGTTGTTTTAAGTTTTTATTATAAATTTTAGTAATTTAGTTTATTTGTATTGTGTTTTCTTTAAAAATATTATGTTTCTGCAGTCCTTTAATTGTGCCAAATTCCATACTCCACTGTTCGCGCAATTGTCTTAAAAAGGAGTCCAAAGTTTTTTCATTACGTTTTAATATATAAAATAAATTAATGTTGTTCTATCACGCGAGCGAAGTCACAGGCAACAGCTGGTTTTTAAGAATTTTGAATTTTTAGAGATCTTTCCTTTGTACATTCACAAAAGTCTACCTTGGTGCCAAATATCGAGTTTCTAGGTCGCCTGGAAGTGGGTTAGGTTTTAGATCAGGTGATACATGATTTCTTCTGTGTAGAATAAATAGTTTTTGAGTTATGAAGGGATCAAAAAAGCTCGAGATGGTTCGTGTAATATTACACACGGGTGTTGCATCGCCAGTTCCTTCTTCGACCTTGGCTGGACACACTCTCGCGTGTCTTGATGTCAGTGAGTCTTAAAACAAACATTTAAATTTGAAAAAAAATTGAGACAAAAGTGTAAACGGTTGACCCTACGGGCTATCCCTGAAACTTCCCACTAAATTAAAGTATTTTTAACTTTAAGCTCAAAAGAGAATATTTAATATATATTATTTATTTATATTTTTTTTAAATTTTAATACTTCTTGGTGCAAAAATGGTACAAAAACGTAACTTAATCTTATATAATGCAAACTGTGAGAAATAATAAGCATTTTCTCACAGTTTGCCTTCCGTGATGCTGAGAGGAAAAGTTTAGGTAGTGCATAATTATTTAATTACGAGCTATCAATAAAAACTAAACACTAGAAACAAATATATTATAACTAACCTAACATTAAGAATATGCTACAACATAGCCTATAAGAAAATTAGTATAGATCACAGACCACATGAATACCAATGGCGTATCTACGCCATTGGGAAGGAAACGTGTCACCGCGCATATGAGCAAACGCTCCTACCACTGTCAAAAATGTCATACATTTGTAGATATATTAAATCGTGAAAAAATTAAAACAAACCATGTTTCACTGTTTTTTGTACCAAATGAGATGATAAGGTTTAAAAATTACCCTTGAACTGATTTTATTTCATCGGTAAGTAGTATAACTTAAATCGGTAAGTAGTGCAAGCTACACTGACAAATTAAGAAAATGATGAAAGGCGTATCCATTTAATCTGTGGTATAAATAATACATACATTCTCTAATATAATTAAATATAAGTTAACTTCCTACATAGAAAAAAATATTCATATATAGAAATATGCTTATAATATTTACCTACATACATACATAAATGTAATAGACCGCGTGGTCCCACAAACATTTTTTTTTATTAATAACAAGCAGAATTTTTGTGAACAGCTTCGTTTTGACGACAAAGTCATCTTATCTATCATCGAAAAATCTTAAATCGGAAAACTAAAAAAGTAAGAGGTCTTCGAAAATTTTAATTCGGTGTAGAAAATTATTGATTAATAACAATAATTATTTTTTTTACTTTAATGGTTAGATTATTTTATGAAAAACACGAAAAAACTTTTGCCCTACATATTCGATAGTTTTTCTGACGAGTGCTCAGGACAATTCTGAGGATTCTGAATTATGAGATTTTTAAATTGATATTAATCATTTTAAAATCAACCTAATTTTCTCATAAAAGCTTGTTAATTATTATTATAATTTAAGGGTTACTTTGTCTTACACGTAAAGTGGAAACTTTTCCTAGTTCGATAGCTTTAAATTTTCTTTTTTATCTATCTTTATTAGTTACCCGATTCGAGATTTTTCGAAGATAGAAAAGATGGACGTCTCTTCAAAACGAAGCTGTTCACAAGATAACAGCTTGTTATTAATCAAAAAATTTTGTTTGAGGGGTCACGGTCTGTAATATAAAATACATACCTAGATATTACATACGTACATATCAAACTGATAATAAACTGGGAGGAATTACGTTTTCTGTGCTCTATACTCTATACTATAGTTGAGAATTATAATTTATAAATACAGTAATACCACATAATACTTAGAGACTAACAGAAGCCAATGTTACATACAAGTAATATTCGAGCATAGCACCATCAAAGAGATTTGAAAATCGCGTAACTCCGGGTTCGAGTAAGTCGGGGTAGCGTAAGTGAAGGTATTACTGTACTATATTTTACGTTGGTGATCCAATAAATAAACAACTTGTGTAGTGTTTTCCCCGTGTTTCCCCGTAATATTTACAAATAACTATTATCAACAATATTTAATCAATCTTTGTTTGTTAGAACATACAAACTCGCGTAACCGACTTAATTCATTGTATAAAATAAGTCGGCTAGGCGAGTCGTTGCGGAATTCTACCACCCAGTAGTCACGATAGTAATGACACATATAGCCAAACCATCGCCTTTAACTACTTGCCTAGAACGGCCATTGGTCTATACTTCAACTTAACCCGGACCAAACAGGGGAAAACTATATTTCAAATATATTCGAACGGGTATTTTCGGGGTCCCAAACTGAAATGATCTGACATTTAGATTTTTTATTTTTATTTCATTTCAAAGGACAGCAAGCAAGTAGATGACTTTCGTGGTAGAAAAATAACTTGTGTAGTGTTTTCCCCGTGTTGGTTCCGGGCTCCTTTGAAGAATAGACCAACTGCCGTTCTGCCAGGCAGGTCGTAAAAGGCGACCGATTGGCTATGCGAGTCACTATCATCGTGGCTACTAGGTGGCAGCGTTCTGCATTGTCTCGCCCGGGTCAGGTACCACCGCCTTAACTATTCCTGCCCCAATAGCGTCAGTGCTTGTCGCTGTCGTGTTCCAGTTTGGAAGGTAAGGTAGCCGGTAAACTTATGCATGTGGCATTAGACTTCGCCACAACATAGCAACGCGCCATTAACACCTTTGGTGTCTATAGGCGATGGTTGACTCTTTCCATCAGGAGACCCATCTGCTTGTTTGCTATCTTATGATAAAAAAGTAAACAATATTCCCCTTTATACGGGTACATCAAGGAAAAAAACACCTAAGTGCATTAGTCTTAATTCCCGGCGTGAGTTCTTCAGTTTCACATTTTAATACACTTTACGGGGCGCGTTTGTACAATTTTTTCCCTAAAGCCCGGCCTTAATTTGATGCTGAGTCAATTATTTTCCTTTTGCAATTAGAAATGTGTTTGTAGGATTACGAGGGTTAATTACAAAGTAAATACTTTTAAAGAATTATCCAACGTTATACGTCGGAAAGCTTATTACTTTTCTTATACTTATTTTTTATGCATCATCTGTCCTGATGGAGAGGTCCGCCCTGAGGTGTTACAGGAGACTCTTAGATCGGGCTCTAAGACCACTTAATTTAAACTCTGAGCACTCTGCTCTTCAAGTAAGTGAGTACTCTGCTCTCTAGAAAATACCAGAGTGCTAAGTGTGAGTTTTTCTTTTTGCATTCGATCGTGAGCGCGTTTGGAGTTTACTAGGAATTTTTATGTGATTTGTACAGCGCCACCTAGTGGTAAACGTGAGAAACCAGTTTACCACTAGGTAGCGCTGTACAAATCACAAACAAATTCCTAGTAAACTCGAAACGCGCTCACGATCGAATGCGAAAAGAAAAACTCACACTTAGCACCCAGTTTAACGGTCATTTGGACCAACTGCTTAAGGCGCGGTATGATTACGATTTAAAAACGTTGATTTACTCACACAACTGCAAATTATCGCGTAATCTAATTTTATATTTACGAGACGTTGAATTAGGTAGACAATTGCAAAGCAAAGCAAACAAGAATATTTTGTTAAAGCTGTAACTAGACTGCAAATAAACATTTAATTTGCAGGATTTCTTTAGATAACTCAGAATATATGCATTTAATATTTGTCTGGTTAATGTTTTAATAAAACCATGTTTCTATTATATTCTTTTAAAAAAAGTTGTTGTTACCGCTGAAAATATAGAGAATGTCGACGCCAAAGTTTATTTTTATGAAGCAAATTACGATTTTTTTATTGAAAATATTAAACAGATATTTAATATTCTATTCGGTTAACATTTTTCTCCGCTCTGTATTATTTGCGTGGTATATTTTCTTTGGGTTTCCTCGTACTTGAGCGTTAAAGAAACCCAGTTTTGTGAATGTTGAGCTAACACCGCGCCTTAAGTTCTTTTCGCAAAACAAGTGCGGGTATCAGTTAGTTCTGGTCAAAAGATTAGCCTTACGCAATAGCCTTAAGCCTAACCTTATTGGGATTGGGCTTAAGTTCGATTCCCGATGGGGACATGCAATTATGTGATGAGCATAAATATTTATATTTCTGGTTTTCGGTGCCAGTACTTATATGTGTATTTTTACGGATTAGTATAGTTGACTAACATACATATCACAAGCGAATAATTTGCTTACTTTAGAGTTAGTCGAATTTGCGTAATTTGTCCAGTAAGTATTAATATTTAACCAAAAATCATTACTCCCCTTTACGTAGCCGAGAAAAAATGCTTCCGTCACTTCCGGATAATGTAGATTCCTAACGGTGAAAGAATTTTGAAAATCGGTCCAGTAGTTTTTGAGTTAAGTCATAACAAACAAGAAATAAAATCTTTGTTATTTACAATATATGTTTAATATTTACCACATACCACATGAATACTAATAGACACGGTATTGGGAAAGAAACGTTTCGCCGCGCATATGAGAAAACGCTTCTATCACTGTCAAAAGTGTCATATATTTGTAGATATTTTATATTGTGAAAAAATGCAAATAAACCATGTTGTACTTTTTTATCATACCGAATGAGATAACAAGGTTTGAGAATTACCCTTGGAGTGATTTTTTTCATCGGTCAGTACACCGACCACACAGCCTATAACCGGCTAATGTTTGATTTTTCGTATTGAATGCATTCTGGCAACTAGCTGAGGTAAGACGAAGTGGGGTTGCAACGCCGTAATTGGCTAACTCAAGGCCACAGTGAAATATAGTAATGTACAGAGCATCTGATTGGTCGACACTGATTACCCAATCACTACTCATTGGCGCGTGGTCATTTACATCGGAACTATAAGTCAGATGTGTTGACACAAGTCATTCGTCTATTATTAGGTGTCTATGGGCTGTGTGGTCGGTGGGTCAGTACTATAACTTTGTACTTTTATGTGTAAATAGAAGATACGCTAACAATCGAAGAAATTGCCTTGAAGGCGTATCTATTTAATCCGTAATATTTACAAATAACTATTATCAACAATATTTAATCAATCTTTGTTTGTTAGAACATACAAACTCGCGTAACCGACTTAATTCATTGTATAAAATAAGACGGATAGGCGAGTCGTTGCGGAATTCTACCACCGAGTAGTCACGATAGTAATGACACATACAGCCAAACGATCGCCTTTAACTATTTGCCTAGAACGGCAATTGGTCTATACTTAAACTTAACCCGGACCAAACAGGGGAAAAATATATTTCAAATGTATTCGAACGGGTATTTTCGGGGTCCCAAACTGAAATGATCTGACATTTAGATGTTTTTATTTTTATTTCATTTCAAAGGACAGCAAGCAAGTAGATGACTTTCGTGGTAGAAAAACCATCGCCTAATGGACACCAAAGATGTTAATATTTTATTGCTACTGCGTGGTAAGTTTGGAATGCTACATGCATAATTTTACCGGCTACCTAACACTCCAAACCGGAATACGATAGCGACAAGTAATGATGATATTGCGGCGAACATGCAAGAATGTTGTTCTAAATCCCGGGCAAGGCTTTTGCAGAACTCTACCACTTAGTAGTTACAATGGTAGTGATTGACCCGTGTAGTCATTTACGAACTGCCTGGCTGAATGACAGAAGGTCTATTCTTTAAAAGGTTTCCGGACTAATATGAAGAAAGTTTGTGAATTTTAGTTTCGTCATATATTTTTTTATTTAAACTGACTTAATGAAAGAGTGATTTATTATGCGGACAATGGAAAACTGTTTTTTAAAAAATATACTTGCTAAAAATATAACACACTTGTATAACAAAGAAATAGTAAAATAGTAATATACCTAGAGGTGCCTAGAGTATAGGAACGACTGGTACTGATATAGATAAATAGCCTTAATTATGAGTCTCATGTCCGATTGAGACGAAGGAACTGGCTAGTCAGCGAGTGCAGAGACCTATAATGTTATCCTCTTTGCCTATCTAGCGCTGTTGGTCAGCACTTCTGTTAACATCCCCAAGGTATAACAGATCAAAGTTCACCAAGTCTGCCGGAACAATTCAGTTTTTGGGTGTTGATATATATCTATGTGTAAATGTTTGTTTTGCTCAAGTATCGTCGATTGGAACGTCTTCGTCGTAAAGTTTGGTAAGTGAATTATTGAGATAACAATAGTTTTCCAATTCGAACATGAGTTCAATTGCTCAAGGATTATACTGCAGATATATAAGGATAATAAAAGGGACTTAAATTTTACCATTGGACATCGCGACAAAATAAAAACTCATCCTCATCGTCTCGATGTCTGGAAATCCAAAACTGTGCGATTCTAGAAGCACTATTTTCCCCGCACTAACTTCTTTAAAACCGATTATCAGTGCCGACGATGAAAGGTGTAGAATATGTAGAGTTTTATATTGTCTCACCCGGGTCTGGTACCTCCGCCATACCTATTCCTGTCGCAATATATAGCATCAGTGTTTGTACTGTTGTGTTTCGGTTTTGAGGGTAAGGTAGCCGGTAAATTTATGCACGTGGCATTAAAACTCCGGCACAAGGATAGCAATGCACCATTAATATTTTTGGTATATAAGCGATTCTTCGACGTTTTTAATAAAAAAAAGACGTGTGGCACTCGGCGACTGCCGCGATAAAGCTATTACATAGCATTTTTTATCAACTTATGCAATTACAATTATATATTTATTTTATTTATGCAGTATTTTTTTTCTTTGTTTATTCATATTTAAAATATACCTATACACCTATATACTTTCTCACAAACAGCTGATTACGGTAGTTTTCCAATACAACCAATGCCACCTAAAGGCGGGTTGTTGAACTAAAGAGACAAGCGTGATATTTCAAAAAGTCATTTAAAGTTCTGGTATTTATCGATAGATGCAAAAGCTAAAAAGTGTCACGGCTGTGCCGGTCGGAGTGGGGGGTGTTAGGTTTTTCGTTACGGAATTTCTGGATTCGGTCTCCACGCTCAAGGCCCGCGACAGAAGCTAAAAATTTAAAACATTGCAATTTTATTAAAACTTGTGTTTCCATCTTTCTAAAAAGAAAAGAAGTTTCCAATTGGTTTATTTACCTCAGAACTCGGCAATTTACTTAGGTAAATTGCCGAGTTCTTAGTTCTTAGGAACGGAATTAAAATACGTCTTTTTATTTGAGAAGATCCCTTATTTTTTTTAAAGATTTGTATCGCCTCAGTGGTCTAGTGGTTCAGCGTTGGCGTTGACCACATGAGGTCCCGGGTTTGATGCCCGGGTCGGGCACATAAAAAAAGTGTTTTTTCAGTTTTCTGAGAAATACAAAATTACCCGGGATTGGAAAGTGCCCGGTTGGCGATAGGCTTGCCACCTATCACATTTGTGGGACCAAGTATCTTCGGCTAATCGTGGGTGCATTTGTTGTACCTCTGCCTACCCCTTCGGGGATATGGCCGTGAAGATACTTTTTTTTAAAGATTTGTTGCAGGGTTCTAGTATAACAAGATATGGGAAGTCGAAAAGTTTTTCTACGTTTAAATTATGTTTATTTTCACCAGTTTAGATTTTTATGCACGACTGTACAAGCACAAATCTTAAAAGCAATTCCAGATAAAAACCATTTAGTTGAGCAATTATCTTTAAAAGCCTTTTTAAAGTATTACTACAAAATACGACAAAAGCTATATACGCCACTTTTAATGTAACAAGTACAAATGAATGCAGCAATACGCTGTTCAGGATTGTACTCATGCTGTATAGTGAAAAGTGCTGTGTAATTTCTGAATATTCATATTTTTTTAAAATATTTTTACGAATTTCACTAAAGCTATAGGTCCAAATGACCGTTACTATGTATACTATGTATTCGTGTGTATTGCATATTTGAATTGTGTATACATAATTGAAAATTGCATTTCATTTGAAGGATTCATTCGTGAACTATATATATATATATATATATATATATATATATATATATATATATATATATATATATATATATATATATATGTGAGTGGTTACGCAAAAAGGGACCTCAAGGGAAAATAATTGATTTCGAGTAAATCACGTTTAAAATGTTGAGTCGAAATGAGTTTCGCCACGAGTGCGGGAGAGAGGCGCGGGGTGTTTTATGTTAGTGTCGTTAGTGAGCGACTTCGTCAGCGAGAAATAGCACGTGTTTGCGATAGCTGTATTATTGGTGACTTATTTATTCGTCTTTTACTTGTCTTTATGTGCGCGCTAGAAAAAGAAACTAGTGTGCGCTGTGTATAAGGTGTAATATTTTCAAAACTGCCTCGGCTTACATAAAAAATCATTTAAAAAAAACTACGGCACCTAAAATTATTTTGATTAGAACAAAACAAAGATGAAGGACCATAGAATCAGAATTTATCAAAAAAAAAACCGTTTCCAATCCCTTCAGGTCCCTTTTTGCGTAACCACTCACATATATATATATAAGCGATGTGTAGTTCACGAATGAATCCTTCAAATGAAGTACTTCATTTCAAATACATCATTCCTTCATTAGTTCAGTTGAATTTCATTTAGTTCACTACTTCATCTAGTTATAGTCCATTGTGATACATAAGTAATCTGTGCATCGTGGAACGCCGAACGTCAGACAAGTGAACGAAATACGAATTGACCCGAGCACTGGCGATGGCTGATCGTATTAAACGAATCTAACCGAGCACCTACACACACGCGCGCGATGTGCTATCCACATCGCTATCACATATTATATTTTGTACTGAAACCTCTCAGTCATCGGATTTTAGGCGAAAAGTTATTTATGACCTTTATTACATTACGTTAAAGTACATTTTAATTTCATTACTGCATTTGTTTATAAATGACAATAATATTTATTTATAATCCCATTACTACTATTTTGTACATTTTTTTTATGTCATAAGATAGCAAACAAGCAAATGGGTCTCCTGATGGAATCAACCATCGTCTAAAGACACCAAAGATGTTAATGGTGCGTTGCTATCTTGTGGCGAGGTCTAATGCCACATGGATAAGTTTACCGGCTACCTTACCCTCCAAACCGGAACACGACAGCGACAAGCACTGACGCTATTGCGGCAGGAATAGGTTGGTGGTACCAGACCCGGGCGAGACAATGCAGAACTCTACCACCTAATAGCCACGATGGTAGCGACTCGATAGCCTTACGACCTGCCTGGCAGAACGGCAGTTGACCTATTCTTTAAGGAGGCCGGGACCAACACGGCGAAAAACGTAATTGATTTTGAAAAGTATAGTCAAAAGATACTGTAGTAATTATTTTATAGTTGAATATACAATTCTGTACTTGAATGGGAACGAGTTCCAAATGCCAAACGAAATCAAAGGTCACGGTATGATCAACTGAACTAAATGGACTATTGAAGTAGGTGAAGTCAATTAACATTGACGAAGTGAAGGAGTTAAGTATTATGAGACATTCTGCGCATGTCTCATAATACTTTACACTGACTTTCATTCATACATTAGATGGACTAGATTAATCATAAAATTCACTGAAGGAAATGAAGTACTGAATTAAAGCAATGAAGTACTTCATTGGGCGAAAAGAAGTACTTCATTAATTTCTTTTCACCATATATATATATATATATATATATATATATATATATATATATATATATATATATATATATATATATATATATATATATATATATATATATATATATATATATGTATATATTAGTTTGATGTATAAAGTATATGACTATGAAGAGAAACTGTAATTCTTCAAATTCTGTAGGTATAACTTTAAGCCTCTGAAGAAGATTAATTACTCTAAAAAATTTTGATGGTCGTAAGTTGATTATTTTCTGTCTGTAAACACGAAATAGGTTATTTTATTATCAATATTATCTAATCCACTCAGAGTAGATCCCTATAGAGAATCACTTCACTAGGATCTGTTTTTTTATAATAAATAATTTAAAGAAAAAAAACGTTGCGGCGTGCACTTTTGGATTTTCCAAATGTTTTTTTGAATTGATTTGACCCTAAAGTAAGCGAATTATTTGCTTTTGTTATGGGTGTTAGTCAACCATACTTAATTCATAGAAATATGTATATAAGTACTGTAACATATTAATTAACACTCAAACCCAAAAGTACAAACATTTTGTACTCATGACACAAAACGTTTGTCCATGTCGGGAATCGAACCCGAGCCCCATCGATTGCGTAGTGAGAGTCGATATAACGCAAGTTAGAGTCGTTAATCACTCTACCAAAGGGAAAGTTCAGTTACTAAAATCCCATCAACATAGTTTTTTTTTGCAGAGACTAAAGATGTCATTCATATAGCGCAATTTTTAAAATTTTGATGAATTTTATAATATTAAAATAATGTAATATTTTTGATATATAATTATAATATACAATATTATAATAATATAGTCATGTAAAAAAAATAGAAGTACAGGGCCAGTATAAACATACCAAATCGTTAGTAATGCAATCAATCTCAAAATCCAAACAACAAGCAGTCATGCATTTATAGAAGAAACAGTCCAAAATTCAGCAAGATTTCAAATTATAAAATTGATCACAACGCATTAGAGGTAGAGACGTCTGAACAGCACTGAGTCGTACGAACAGACTAAAAGTACTGTGAACACGGGTCTAGCGTCCTTACTCTAGCCCAAGGAACTTATATACGATAACTGGAATTACTACGAAGCAATATTTGAAAAATAAAAATGTACTTTATTTCGTTACTAATAAAGTTGACATTTGTTTCTTACTTAATAGAAGGGGAAACGATCTAAGCACGATAAGAGTGGATGTTGTCCTTTTCTTCCAATTGCCAGTGTAAATAAAACTATCTGATGGTAGATTTTTATATATATTCTGTAATGGTTAAATCCCTTTTATTCATACACGTCCATAAATACATTAGCATAAAATGTATTGTAATTAACACAGTGAGTTCTGTGTTAAAATGTGCTTATTTTAATTATTACGTAATTATTTATGCAATGCAAAAACTGTTTCTAAAATTAGTAGAATTACTTAGTAGTAATTTGCAAACTACGCGTGTCCTCACTTATATATGGCGATTGGCTCTTTATTTAGTAGAAAGAGACACACTCCACCCTTGTCGAGGTACTCGTCGGAACGATTTTGAAGCGCGTGTGAGCATTCCGGGTAGAATGTAACTTCCTTGCTCTAGCCAATGATAGAGCAGATTATTTTGTCAGTAATAGTTCGTTTCCGTTATAGTTACTTCGGAACCTTAAAAATCGTCAACAAAATCAAAATTTTCCCACGCGAACTTTCAACTTTTTCCATCTCAGAATCATGGTCCAAATCAATGGTTTTGATCTTCGGTGGACCGTCGCTTACACGCTCTCTGTCTCTGAGTTTAATTTTTAATCAATCTAGCCCCGCGACTGGTGAAGCTGTAGCGGCCCATCAGGCCAGCAGTAATTGACACATTCCAAAAAAAAATCAATCTATGTTAATATATTAAATTTTTGTCTAACAAGTTTAAACACGATGAAAATATTATAACTTCACTTCACGTAAAATTTCTCGTAATCTTAATATTCACAATTAATTACATGGCTCTAATAAATATAATTGTCTCTAAATTATTATTTAGACAATTTTTTATTTTTATTTTTTTATGAAGTAGTGTTAAAAATACATACGAGTCTAAATTTTTACCTATCTACCATTGACTCCTTTTTTAATAGCGATATCAGTAATTCAATAATTTATATGGCAAAACAACGTTTGCCGTGTCAGCTACTTTTCGATAAATATGTGACGTAAAGAAAATCGTATTCCATTTGTTAGATACGGTTCAACAATAAATACAAAAAGAGATCGTTCAACCTTATCTTGCTATGGTCAACCATGTGGAAAATCCAGTGAACGAACCAGCTCAATCCGTTGCCCTTCAGCGTTTTTTTACTCAGCGACGATTGACAGGTCACTTGCAAGCCGCATTTGACGTACAATCTAAACACAGCAGAATTTCCAGATTAATTTTCAGAATATAATATGGAACTTAGTATTATGACTTTTTATTTGCGTATCGCTCTCGTAATGAAATATAGTAGTTCCTTAGTATCTCTTTATTTGCATGAAATATGGGTACCAAAAGATCTTATTTAACTTAATGAAATTCCTTCCTACTTCACCATTTATTGGTATGCAAATTTATGTTTGGGTAATTTGTCGTATAAACCAAAACCCGACTTACCAGGAGTGCAAAAAATTGTTTTTTTTAAAAATCTTAATTTTCTTGTTTTAATAGTTATTTTTTAATCGTGTTATTAATGTGTGGTCTTATTTCATCCAATCGCAGCAAATTCGTTACGTCATGAAAACGTGTTATGAGTAGAATATGACTTGTAATTATAAACGTTAATGCTATGAGCTTAAAGTTGAATTTTCTAAGGAACTAACAAAATTTTACAAGCTCTCGTCAGTATAGCGAAGCAACAGTCGATACTAAACCATACCATACAGAAATAAGGTTAATTATTATTAAAATAATATCATTTTCACTGTTTCATTGAAACTTTTTGTGATTTACTTATGTAACATAGTTATATTTTTGTGATTTGCTTATGTAACATAGTTAAGATTTTGTGATTTACTTATGTAATATACTTAAAATATTGTGCTTTACTTATGTAACATACTTAGTTAAAATTTTGATACATAAGTTTTTTCTGACATACGGCAATATACTGTAAACCATGTTTGTACCAGTTTATATTTTGGACCAGCAGCATTCACTTCTGCCCACTCTGCGTTGTTAACGATTTTGATGAATCCCATGGGAAAAAATATTTAGTCATCATATAGGTCATCATGTAAACATACTTTCACGTTTATAATTCTAGTATGTATAACGCTAGCAACGACATTCCGCAAAAAAAAAAAACAAATTTCATCGCATCTATAAAAGGCGTTGCAACTGTGTGCGGCGCGCTCATTTTGGCATTAGTGCTCGTGCATTGGCACACGTGCCTAATACTAGTATCATTTAGTTCACTTGCAAAGTATCTAACTGATTCGTATTTCTATTCTAATCGTTAATATAATTTTTAGGTTATATTTTCAGTTAAAAATTAAAAACAAAGAAAGCAGGTAAAAATAGAATTACAAATAAGTGACAGACTCTAGAATCCCTGAAAGTGATACTTAGGTCTCGGGTTTTTTTTATATATTTTTTTATCATAAGATAGCATACAAGAAGATGGAAAGAGTCTACCATCGCCTATAGACACCAAGAATGGTATAGGTGCGTTGCTATCTTGTGGCGAGGTCTAATGCCTTAAAAAATACAAAAAAAGTCAAACAACTGTTTCTAAAGAAAATAAAAGTTGTATTTTTCAAATTATAAAGAGTTAAAAAAACGTGCGTTGAGCACGTAAATTGTGTGTTTTGTGCTTGATGCCGAGGTGGGTGAAAGTGTGGTGGATGTGGATGGATAATGTGCCGCTGGGGTCCCTTTTTTATCTGGACCATCGGTGAGTTTTATTCATTTATGAAACCACGTCTTTCTTTTCGGTGGCATCGCAGAGGTCACATGGAATTATTCGCGGATAATAGCAAAGCTTTTTAATTATGGATTTCCGCAAAGTAGCGTTTGACTCAATAAAATAAAGTATTCAAATCAATACGAAGTCACGGAATAAGTCGTGGAGAACAGCTGTGCCCGCGACTTCGCCCGCGTGGAAAACTTCTAAAATAAAATTCCCAGGGTTTTTATCCGCATAGTTCCCGTTCCCGTGGGATTTCGGGGTCAAAATCTATCCTATATTCTTTCTCGGGTTTCAAACTATCTTTATACAAATGTTCATCCAAATTGGTTATGTGGTTTAGGCGTGAGGAAGAGACATACATATTACATACTACATACTAACATACAAACATACGATCGAAGTTAATAAAAGGTTAAAAAAGTTTATTTGGTTAAACGCGCTAATCTCTGGACGTACCAGTCAGATTTTTTGTGTATGATAGCCACATTCACGAGGACGGCCGTATAGCCTAGCTTTCTATCTGACTAAGCAAAAGTAAGTAATATTTTGCGAATAAAGTCGCGGGAACCAGCAAGTTGAAATATAAATTTACATATGAAATATAAAATGGTCACAATAATAAACAATAGGACAGTTTCTAATTCTACGCTCAACGTGGTAACATTGTGGCGCTGTTTAATTGTTTTGTTGAAAAGCGAAATGTGTTAATTCAGGGTACAAAAGACGGTGATAGCATTCATCTGGACAGCGGTACAACATGCTTGCTAAACGGGTTGAATAATGTCTCCTTTGTTCTTGTAGATTATTATATTTTGAATATTTTGCGAGAATCATATTTTCTACACAACTTTATACCGAATTTCTATTTAGGGTAATTTGGTTTGAAAATATGGCTTACCTGGAAAGTTATTCTGGAGTTTTGAAAATTTGATCGCCCTATTGGTCGAGTGGTTAGCAAACCTAACTACGTATCGATGGGGCTCGGGTTCGGTTCCCGACAGGGGCAAACATTTGTGTTATGGTCATAGATGTTTGTATTTATAAGTTTGGGTGTTTATTATGTATGTTACAGTATTTATATATGTATTTCTATGTAATAATTAATATCGTTAACCCATAACAAAAGACAATAATTTGCCTACTTTGGGGTTAGATCAGTAAGTGTAATTTGTCCAGTGTTATTTATTTATTTTATTTTATTGATATTTTCATTTTATGTACACAAGTAAGCAAATTATTTGGTAGTGATGTGGGTGTCAGTCAACGATACTAATTTACGATGGACTTATAAACACTCAAACCTAGAAATACAAGCATCTATGCTCATCACAGTCAGGTTCGCTAACCACCCGATTAACGAGGCGGTCCAATGTAATGGATCCTTGCTATTCGCGTGGAAGGGATGGAATGCCAAATGCATAAGTTTACCGGCTACCTTACCCTCCAGACTTGAACAGGACAGCGAAAAAACGGACGTTATTAAAGAATTGTGAAAATCGGACTACTCTGTGAAAAGTTATACGTAGTTGTAGCGCTTCAAGCAATCTACAAACGCTACAAGAAAAAATAATAAAAACAGAAAATAATGAAATCCATACTGTTCAGTATTGGAACATAAAATGAAAGATTTTGGATATTGTGTGTTTAATTATAACGATTATTACATTGTCTAATTATAAAAATTATTACATTGTTTAATTATAAAGATTATTACAATTACATTTAGATTTCTGGAAGGCTACTTTTATGTGTCGTCTTTAAACTTGTAACGAGCGTTGAATGACGCGTAGGCTTTGCGTGAATGGTTCACCCGCACGCCAAGGATTTAAAACGTTGTAATTTCGATATATTTGCGTCGTTGTAATTGGTTATAGTAGCTCCAAAAAATAAAAATTAAATTTGCTTTGTAATTAATTATAAAACCTTACCAGAATTATTACGGCCCTGTACCATGCAGCGCGCGCATCACATAAATATGTACTAACACTACTACACATGTATTCCCATATTTATATATTTTTACATATTTTACTACAAATTTAATTTTTATTTTTTGTAGCTAAACTAAAGCAGATAACAAAAAAATGAAGAGGAACTTTTTGTGTAGAATTTTTTTTTCTACAACTTTTACTTGAAACTTTTTTTGTATTTCCTACCGTTATTAAGTTATTTAAAAAAGGCATTTTTCAACGCTTTTTTTATTTTTTTTTCATACCTTTCCCCTAATTTTAAATCAAAATTTATTTCATAATATCATTATTTAAGTATTAATGAACACATTTTTACTCATTGCGCCAAAACTGGTTGATCATGGTTTCATTAAACTTTTTACTGGACTATAAAAAAACTCTATCTGTCTGCCTAAACCAGTGAACCGGTATGAATGAAATTTGGTACATAGTATGTGACCCGACAAAGGACATAGGATAATTTTTATTCCAGAAATCCTGCGGACTAGAACTGTGGGTAAAACCCCGGGAATTTTGGTTTAGTTTTTTTTCCACGCGGACGAAGTCTGGGTGGGAAGATCTCCCTTTTCCCCTTCCACTTTCTTCGATGACTTCAACACTGACAGTGGTCACGTCACCTCGACATGATGACCAGCAGCGTCACATGGTCATACATTAAAATCAGTGAGTAAATAATTATCATCATCACCTGTTTTTGTACACTTATGGTTGGCAGGCATGTGACTTACATAAGATACAAGTATTTGAAATACAGATACAAGATACAAAATACATATTTTTATCTTGTATCTAAAATACTTTTTTAGAAAGGATTTTGTATTTTATATTTAAATGCTTTTGTTTAGTATCTTAGTATTTAATAAATACTTTTTCTGATAAAAAAAAAATATATTATTTGGTGTCATTTATAAAACTAGCAAAAAGCAGAGCTTTGTAGGGGCTCGCAAAGTTATACTATCTAGTAATATTGTTAGTAAAGTATTTTTATGAGAATTACATCTTTTAATGTATAGACTTTATTTATAATAATAAAGTCTATAATCTTTTAATGTATAGAAAAATAAATAATAAAGTATTTCAACTCTCGCATTGTATATCTGTTTTGTTAATCTTTCACCTACCATTCTTTGTACATGTCCGAACCAACGGAGCATGCCCTTCCTCATCAACACCAACACTTTCTTTCAAGCATAACTTCTCTCTCACTTCAACATTACGAACCTGGTCCTGCGTTGATTATACTTTCATGCCCTTCTAACATACCCAACTCTCACTTTCATACAATATCGTTGGGATAGGCATAGGCAGGCATAGGAATGATTATGCAGGGCAAGAGGGGCACCCTGACTTAAAACTAACGCTCTATTCACTCTGTTCCCCGCCAGCCAGCCAGCCCCCCCCCCTCTCTCTCCCTCTCCCCCTCTCCCCCTCCCCCCCTATCTCCCCCTCCCCCTCTCCCCCTCTCCCGCTCCCTCTCTCCTCCTCTCCCTCTCCCTCTCTGCCTATCCCTCTCCCTCTCTCCCCCTCCCCCTCTCCCTCTCCCTATCCCTCTCCCTCTCCCTATCCCTCTCCCTCTCTCCCTCTCCCTCTCCATCTCTCCCTCTCTCTCCCTCCCTCTCTCCCCCCTCCTTCTCTCCATCTCTCCCCTCCCTCTCTTCCTCTCTCTCTCTCCCCCTCTCCTCCTCCCTCTCCCTCTCCCCCTCCCCCTCTCCCCCTCCTCTAACCCTCCCCTCCCTCTCCCCATCCCTCTCCCCCCCTCTTCCACTCCTCCTCCCCCTAAGTGTCCGACCCGGGAATCGAACCCGGGACCTCATGTGGTCAACGCCAACGCTGGACCACTAGACCACAGAGGCGAAAAGATTTTAATTAGCTAATCTTGGGTGCACTTGTTGTACCTCTGCCTACCACATTGAGGGATACAGGCGTGAAGATACTTTTTTTTTCAAAAGTTTACAAATAATCACATGACTCTCCAGATAGAAACAGAAAACCATCGACTATATGATAAAAGAAATAAATATATATGTAGGTATATATAAAAAATCAAATAAACAAAAAAAAATAAGCATGTATTAATAATGTTTATTTTCCTCACGTAACTTAAAAGTTGCTGCAAAAGCAACAGCAGCAGATATGCGGTACATTAATAAAAAAAATATTGCCTATCTTTGAGTATATAAATGTATCTATCCCCGTGTTGGTCCCGGGCTCCTTTGAAGAATTTGCTAACTGCGATTCTGCCAGGCAGGTCGTAAAAGGCGACCGATTGGCTATATGAGTCGCTACCATCGTGGCTACTAGATGGTAGAATTCTGCATTATCTCGCCCGGGTTTGGTACCACCGCCTTATCTATTCCTGCCGGTATAGCGTCAGTGTTCCGATTTGGAGGGTAAGGTAGCCAGTAAACTTATGCATGTGGCATTAGACCTCGCCACAAGATAGCAACGCACCATTAACATCTTTGGTGCCTACAGGCGATGGTTGACTGTTTCCATCAGAAGACAGCTCATCTGCTTGTTGCTATCTTATAATATAAAAAAATCTATGTTGTTATCGTCTCTGTGGTCTAGTGGTCCAGCGTTGGCGTAGACTATATGAGGTCCGGGGTTCGATTGCTGGGTCGGGCACTTAAAAAAACTTTTTTCAGTTTTCCCATCTGCCCATCTGCTTGTTTGCTTGTCGTAAAATACGCCGGTAGGAATCTCGTCTCGATAACCGACTACTGGTGAATCGTGGTGAACTGGAAAGTCTATAGAAGTGTTGTTTACTCTGCCTATGCCGCAAGGGAACCTAATGTGATGAAACTTTTTGTATTTTATTATTTAAAACAAGGAGTATATAATTATTCAGACCACTAGAATCAGAGGCGTATTATGCCTTATACGAACCCCGTATAAAAATTTATCGAAGGGTCCAAACGATGGGATATAATTTTCTACAAAAGGAACAAATATACATACATATCTTCACGCCAGAACCCTAACAATATAGGCACAGAGAACTGAAAGGCAAGTGCCATATGTTATTACTCATATACCATTTATTACTCCGACCTTGTGTGTACACGTGGGAACTTCCGTGCCTTCAAACGATTTTGTCACACTTACTACTGGAAGCAAAATTAAGTAGGCCTTTCTGGTAGGTCCCTAATATCCAAACTCCCGTGGTGCAATAGCAATCAGGCTTAACCTGATTGTAAAAGTCTCATTTCGTAGCATTTTTATGTTTTTAACATTTTGCTGTCTCCTGCTAGAAAGGGAGGGAAACAGGATGTATTTTCCTACTCCTCCTGTATACTTGTGATTAATTTTGTTGCGGGATCCAAGACAGCTAAGCTTTTCCCCAGGGCACCCTGAGCTCGCAACTCAGAGGTTATCAGGAAGGTTGCCGCTGTTGATTCTGGTTTACAGAAGTTACAGTGGTAGGAACGAGAGGTGGGCCCATTGCCCTTAAAAAAAAGTGCCATATATTCCGATCTTTACAGATTTGTCTTGCTCCGTCTATTTTAATTATCCTCTTCATATAAGCACGCCAGATTCAAAGATTCCTGACACTATATTCTGACAACCCCCATGACCCATTCAATCATGGTATGTCTCTGTCAGTTGTGATCTTCCCCGATATCCAAACTTTCCCACTTTTATATTGTATATCTGTCTTGTTAACCCTTACATTTGCCATTTTTTCATCCCCCGTGTTGAAATCTTTAACACGGGGGATAAGTACCGTACATCTGAAGAGCAGGCCAACTGCCGTTCTACTAGGCAGGTCGTAAAAGGCAACCGGTTCTCAGAATTTTTTCATGGTAGAGTTTAAATTGAGATTGTTAATAAAACTTTACAAACTTTTACCTACTCATATTTGAGGCCCCTATAGTTGGGGCCTGGGGGATCTCTGGGAAATGGTACCAGAATAAAAATTTGAACAAAATCAGAACAAAGTCTCACACTAAAGGCTAGGACGGTAAAAGTTCCAAGTTTTATTTATTGTTATAATATGTTTATTTATTGCTATAATAATATTATATCATAATAGAAATATAACATGTAAACATATAAATATATTATATAGACATAATATAATGTTTATTAAAGCGGCTACACATTTCCCGTCCATCACCGTGTCTATTAGTATTTATGTGGTCTGTGGCAACAACTGATTTCTAAAGTGATTAAATGATCAAAAAACCTCTGAAATATTCTGAAAGATGGGCACAAAATATAATTAAACATTTTTAATTTCATTATTTTAATGAAATTAAAAATGTTTTATAGTTTTACTGTTCATAATCTAGATGGCGTTGTACAATATTAAATCACACTATTAATCACACAAGTTGTTAGCTTAAAATTGTTGGCACTTAACGTAGATTTTGTAATTTGACATAGAGTTAACTCTATAGGAACAGTGATTTTTGTAGACATGCCAATTGGCGTTGTCAATACTCACTGTTCAGTAGAGATCAGCCCCCCTAGACAAGTGGCAAACGCTCAGTAACTATTCAAACATTACGCTTTGGCGATATTTAGGCCAAATTGGTAGCCAAGTGGATCATGGCTTGTTCAACGTTTGTTCCATACGAACTTTACGAAGTATATCGTATATTGTCTCTGAATTGACGGTAAACGTCAGTTTGAAGTATTATTTTCACCGAGATTATAAGTTTTATTTATATGAAAAGTGCATTAAAAGCAAAAAAGACTTGCCCCCCAAGATGTGGCATCAACGTTAGTACAATAGAAAGAGAAATTTATGGATTTGTCATAAGCTGTTGACACGAGCGTAAACGAATTTGTAATTGGTAGCCAAGTGTCATTCGTGAAACGAAACGTTATATTGCATCGATCATTTTTGACAATTTTCGTACAAGACCGTAGCCAAGTGGCACTTTTGACAAGCAAAATAGTAGCGAATTATTCGATAATCAGCAAACGCTAGAACCCTGCAGATTACGCGTAAAATGGCGGTTGATCACTATTATTCAATCAGCTGTTCTAAAGCGTACATTTTTTTTTATATAGTTTTCCCCAGGAGGGTAAACCCGCCCCCTGAGGGAGTATATTGTCAATATCACAATATTTCTTATTTCTAGTTCCTCTAACTTGGTCAGAGCCGTTTCTTATCCTATTTAATTACTTGCTAAATACATTTGAATTGAATATTTCATTTCTCTATAATTATCTTATTACTTTTATTTCTTTACATTTATTTATTTATCTATGTATCTCATACATATGGGTTACATATAAATTTGACACTATTTATTTTATTTTCTCGTTAATTTAACATTATTTTGATGCTTACTGTTAAAACTGCTTTTGCTTTCTATCTATATTTACAATTAATTACTTACTACAGTATTACATTATGTTATCAATATTCTATTAGTGTGCCTATTGAGTTGTATATCTGTATATATAATTTGCATTTCATATGCAATACTATATATTATTTATCTATTTTGTGTTGTACTATTAGTATTTTATAAAAAAAATCTATAATTCTTAATTAATAACTTTTAAATATATTTCATTTTCTAATTAAATTGTCTATTGTTTTTATGGTTTTTATTTGTTAATACATATGTTCCTTTTATTTTCTAATATATACTTATATATACTAAAGTATATAGTTTTGTATATTTGTGTGCTGTTTAGTTTGGTATACATATGTATTTATTACTTTTATTAATTTCTTATGCTGAAATTTTTATATCTAAGTATATAAACTTCAACATATTAGTTTTTCTTTTGTTTTTGTGCAAATTGTTTTGTTCCTATTGTATTGTTTTGTAGCAGTCCTAGCAGTATGCTATCGTGGCTCTTGCCAAGGACTCCCACTTCTGCCTTATCTTACATTGATCACTAAATGCATTATGTTCAAAATTTTCTTGCCTTGCTTGAATACAATTGCAACATTTGGGTTTTGTTTTATTTAAATATTCATCGCACTTTTCTCTAACGTGATCACCCCCACAGTGACTGCATTTTTGTACCGTTTGCTTACATAATTTTTTGGTATGGCCATATTGCAGGCACATGGTACACTGAATTAGTGGGGAGTGATCCTCCACTTTTACTCGTTGAAGATCTATATGCATGTGGCCTTCCTCTACTAATTTTTTCCATAATTTGGGTGCAACCCTAGCCACTATATGAGTCACTTGGGGGTTTCGTGTCTTTTTCCGGAAGATTATTTCCATGTCCCTATCTTGTTCTTCTATGTCCTGTATAATTTTTCCATTTTGTTTTATTAGGGCGCTTTTTATATCTTCATTTGTATTTTCATCTAGCACATTTTTAATTACTATTAGCGGTTTTTTATTTATAGCATCTTCCACTTTCAATTTTTGTTCTTCTCTTCTCTTATCTTTAATTTTTCTTTTATCCTTTTTCTGCCTTCTTCTGTCAAACAGCCCACTATCACTTTCCTATCCTTAGCCTTCCGTACATTTTCAACTTCTATTCCGTTTTCTCGTGCATTTATTGTGTTTTTAACAAGGTTCAGGATATCCTGTCCTGTATCCATATCATTATTTGAACTTATAACTATGGAGTGCAGAGCGATCCTTTCTGAATATTTTTGTCTCGTGGGGCGTGTTTCATCACTGGATTTCCCCACTATACTCGCATAGGATTGGTCTTTCTGTTTTCCGATATTTACTGTTACTATTTGTTTAAATTCTTCCAATTTATTATTATTTTCTATAAGATTTCTTAGTATTTCTTCATTTTGTTTTTCTTGGCTTTTGTCTATTTTCGTCTCTAATTTTTCTAATACTTGGTTATTTTGTTGAGTTATTTTATTTATTTCTATTTTTTGGTTTTCTTGGTTTTCTCGTATTATTGTTTTTAATTTTTCTACCTCTTTCCCATGTTTCTCTATCATTTTTATACCTTCTTCATTTTGTTTCTCTTGATTCAGTTTCATTATCTTATCTAGTTTTTCCATTACTTTATTATTTCTATCGAGTATTTTGGTAGTTTCTTCTTTTTGCTTTTTCTGATTTTCCTGTATATTTCTTTTAATTTCTTCTACTTCCTTGTTGTATTTCTGTGCTATTTTTATACTTTCATCACTTTGTTTTGTTTGACTCAGTTGGATTTTATTTTCTAGTCTTTCTATTATTTTGTTGTTTTTATCGAGTGTCTTATTTATTTCCTGGTTTTGTTTTTGTTGACTCTCCTGTATAATTCTTTTTAAGTGTTCTATTTCCTTTCTATTTTCCGCTATTGTTTCCGTAAAGATTTCTTCTTGTTTTTCTTGATTATTATTTGCCTGTATCAAACTCTCTCCAAGTCTCATCATTGTCATTGAGACCTCTTACCCTCCAAACCGGCTACCTTACCCTCCAAACCGGAAAACGACAGTAACAAGCACTGTTGCTATTGCTGCAGAAATAGGTGGGCCAGTGGTATTAGACCCGGGCGAGACAATGCAGAACCCTACCACCTAGAAGCCACAATACTAGTGACTCCTTTACCCAATTGTTTGCTTCTAACGAACTGCCTAGACACATTGTAAGTAGTGATAGGTTTATAAAATGCTGACAATGTCTTAATGATGATAAATATAATATTTCGTCTTTAAATATTTTACAGACACTATAAGTTCAAGTTATAAACACTATATTCTTGTTACAACCCTTGTATTTTGTAAATTTAATGAAACAAAGAAAGATAGTTTATTTTCAGTGTAGCAATAGATTTCGATCAATTTTACATTTCTGCAAATATGTATGCCAAAAAATACGTAAAAAAGAAGTGTTATATGTTCAGTTTTGCATATTTTTGTTCATTTTTAATAATAAATTTATCATCAGCTTTCATAAATCTGAAACATAAGTTTTAAAATGTGACTATCGATAACATTTTGCACAATTCTACGTTCACTTGTAATTTAAAGAGGATTTACTTAAAATATGTTAACACAATCAAATTTGATAGCAAGGAAGATAAATACATAAATCTTGGTGACAGTATTTAATTTTATAACTCTTTAAATTGGTAGTCCGTAGTACTGACAGAGTTCAATTGACATGTTAGCTATATAGAAACTTACGGCATGACAGTAATTAAGAAGAAAAGATAGTATATTTTATCGTATTCGCACTCACGCGGTACATACAATCAAAATTGAATCAGATATAGCGACTCTGTTCTTATTTTTTTATATTATTTATATATTCCATCCATGTATATTATTCATCCGAGATTGATTCACGTTGTGAAAATAATACTTCAAACTGACATCGCCGTCAATTCACAGACAATATTCGATAGACCTCAATAGAATGAACGTTAAACAAGCCATGGTCCACTTGGCTACCAATTTGGTCTAAATGACGCCAATGCGTTATATTAGAATGAACAGAGAGCTTGATTGGCGGTCAGAGCGTGCGCAGGAGTTAGAAAAATTTTTATGGAAAATTTCAACCCTATATAACACCCCTTTTTTGTTGCACCATTGCGTGGAGGGGATAAGGGACACCAACTTTTATCAAGGTCACTTTGCTCTGAGTTAATTCCCCGTGGAGTTAGGGGATGAAAACCGAAATCCATTACAAAGGCGTCTGCAATTTAAAAAAAGAAAATGTATTGAAACCCCCCTAGTTAGGTTAGGACTCTTAAATTATGGCAATTTGCGTTCATTTTACTTTAAAATTATTAAAAATTCTAACAGATATTATCCACGATTTAGAACAGCTGATTAAATAATAGTGATCATCCGCCATTTTTAGCGTAATTTACAGGGTTCTAGCGTTCGCTAATCATTGGATCACCAATTTCGCTTGTCAAAAGTGCCACTTGGCTAAGGTTTTGTATGAAATTGATCAAAAATGATCGATGCAATATAACATTTCGTTTCACGAATGACACTTGGCTACCAATTACAAATTCGTTTACGCTCGTATCAACAGCTTATGTCAAATCCATACATTTTGTTTTCTATTCTCCTAGCGTTAATGCCACTTGTCTTGGGGGGCAGATGTGACTAGACTGGCGCAAAATAGACATGGGCGTTTTCGTATTTATTTGCAAACGGATTTTTAATCGATATTCAATTTTCATATCGACATCGAAAATCGTTTTCAGATATCGATATGTCTAGACAACTGGCATAAACGCTAGGAGAATAAATTACACTAGACATGGGCGTTTTCGTATTAATTTGCAAACGGATATTTAATCGATATTCAATTTTCATATCGATATCGAAAATCGTTTTCAGATATCGATATGACTAGACAAGTGGCATAAACGCTAGGAGAAAGAATGAATTTCTCCCTGATATCGAGTAGCCGGCGGAAAGCTGCTAACTTATGGACTCTTTGTTGTAACGAAGTAAATAGAAACTAGACCTTATTGTTAGCGCGTTAAGATATAGATATTACGCACGCACTATAATTATTAACCAAATGACCAATCACAAGCTGAAGTCACGTAATATTCGCTTCATCACTTTTACGCCAGTAAAAAATTAAATAGTAAGACAGAGACAAAGCGAATAAAAGCTATCGATATGTCATATCGCTCGTGATGTGAAGTTTGCGTTTTGTTCGTTATTCAATATTTGTATATCGATCTCGTGTTGTGTTGTTGCATTGCGCTTTGGATAAACCATAACTATTAACTTGAAGTTTTTGTGAAATTGGTTATGTATATTTAGATATCGATATGGTATGATAATAAACACGTATCCGATATAAGTTACGTTTTGATATAACGAAACCATGCTTAAATTACACGAATTGATCTACCCCAAAGTAAGCAAATTATTTGCTTGGGTGTTAGTCAACGATACTAATACATATAATTACGTATATAAATACAGTTACATTCATAATAAACACCCAAACCCAGAAATACAAATATCAATGCTCATCAAACAAATGTTTGTCCCTGTCGGTAATCGAACCCGAACCCTATCGATTCTTAGTTAGGTTCGCTTACCACTCGAACGGCGGGGCGATTTACCTATCTTCGGCTAATCATGGGTGCACTGATTGCACCTCTGCCTACCGCTTCGGGCATACGGGTGTAAAGATAGTTTTAACCAACTATACATTTAAATCTCATCATGCCCGGTTCATTTGCATGGCAGGCAGAGTAAAATGAACTTTGCAGTTCACTGCGATTCACCGGTTTGTCGCTTGGTGGGACGAGTGGTGATCAACTTCAACGCATTTTACCGACTTGATTTCGACTATCGATTATTTCTAGCAATAAAAGGGACCAAAGGCTTTATGTATTTCAAAGCAAGGGAGGAATAAGTAACACACCACCCGCCAGACTCCGTGTTGTTACTGAGATTTTGGATTTTCGAGAAAAACCTTGAAAAAACCTCAATTATAATTTTGAGCGGCCTGAAGATAGAATCCGGGCGCTCATGATCTTAGCCGAAGTCTATCCACTAGACCACGAGGCAGACTTGAATATAATATATAATATTTACGCTATTATTTGTATTTAGTTAACAGACGGACGCAATCTGATATATAATATCCACTATAGGCATAGTTTGCGTCCTAGTGTGATTAGTGATTATCGACATCTATACGTTTTTCTACAATCATAATAATGTTGACGCAAATTAGTAATGATAATATGTTTTGTGAAATTGGTTATGTATATTTAGATGGTATGATAATAGACACGTATCCGATATAAGTTACGTTTTGATATATCGAATAAAAAATGAAATTTTATTAATATGAAGTGAGTTTGCTGTAAGCAACAAAAAAACTTTTGAAAACTTGATTCGATTTTGACTCTTTAAAACGATATTTGCCGTAGTTTTTTAAGTATCAAAATATTGTAAAAGGTCAAAGAAATGTTGGTTAAAAAAACTCGAAGTTTTGTCGAAAAACCACGTATTTTCAAATTTTTCGCCAACAATGACTCCCGAACGGATAAACCGATTTTGATGCAATTTATGGATTGGACACAGTTTTTTGAGGAAAAGGGTTGATCAGATTTTGTACTCAACTAGTGCATTAGCTTGGAAGTCATTTAAAAAAATTCTGTTTCACCAATTTTTTTTTTGAGCTTATTCAAAATTTCTCAAAATCTCTAGAATTGAATTGGTTCAAATTTTCAGAAAGTCTAAGTTGAGCAAAATTTAATCGAATGATATTATGCCATACATAACAGACACACTGACGTCGTCGGGAAAATAGTCGAAAAAAGGCTCCTAGGACCTCAAAAGATGGAGATCTGGTAAAAACTAGATTTTTGAAAATCGAGGCAAAATCTTCCTTATCTACAAACATAGCTGAAAGTTAAAAATTGATTCGGATAACCTCTTCAACCTTTTCAGACGGGGCTATCACAAAAATGAGTAATAGGAATTTTATTGTTTTATCGGTTTTTCCACTAATATATGCTGTAAAACACACACATTTCAATTGGAGGAAAGTAAACAATACAATAAAATGTATGTATCTACTCGTACTATCGAACAATCAAATTCAAGATTTGAGTACCTTACGTTTATTAATATATTTGTAATAGAAACATATACATAAATATTTTTCACTTCCTGCTAGGAAAGTAGAGATACCCATCAACTAGAATTTTGAAAAAAAAAACTAAAAATGTCGACGAAACAATTTTTTTTTAATTTTGTGATCAATCGGTCAAAAAAAAAACTTTTGACCGATTGATCACGTAATCTAAATAGTTCATTTCAATACAAAACCGCGATCGATGCTGCAAATTGGATCAAAATCTATTTATCCGTTCGGAAGTAACTTCAAGACTTTACAAACAATCGATTTGTGACGTACACTATTTGAATTCTAAAAAAACTGGGTTGAATACTGTTTAAAAAATTTGAAGTCGAATCAAGCTAAAAGTTAAAAACTAAACAATATTTTAGAGCTGAAAACTTGCGTTAAATGCCATTAAAAAGATGAAAATTGGTCATCGTGTTTAAAATATTTAGCTTTTCAATAATTAAAATACTGTAATTTTTAAGGAACTTTATAGTAATACGACGGAGGTAAAGCTGCTAAAATCTAATTTACGTTTAGGTAAAAATAACTACGTTAAAAAACCGACTTCAAAAACTATAAATATAATAAAGATTTAATATTAATTAAATACTATCGATTATTTATATGTGCTATTTACTAATAGGTTTGAAGTCGGTGCCAAGCCAATCCGGCAAGCACGCGCGGATAGACGTCGTTGCCAAGCATTTTGAATACATAACATGTTTAAAAGAAAAAAATATTTATTTGCAAAGATCATGGGTGTTATGGTGCAGCTACACATGTCGGGCTACGGCGAAGGTTCGCGCTAGCCCGAACTACATTGCGACACCTGCTTTCGTCATGCAATTTGGCATGGAAATAGTTGAAGATCCGGGGTCAAAATAGGTTAATTTTTTTTCAAAAATCAAACCCTGAAGGGCTGAAATAGGAGATGAAATTTATATCAAAAGCTATTTCGACAACATATTTATCTACTCGCGGGCGAAGCTGCGTTGGTCAGCTAGTAGTTACATAAAATTAGAGAGTTTAATGAACGGCCTATTGTAATTTATTTGCTTTGTCGCGGGGCGCACAAATATAAACTGCGGGCCGCAGTTTGATGACCAGTGATAATACGACGTCATTATGACGACAGTCAGACACAAAGACTTTGTTCTTACTGAGCGTCATTTTATAACCACCATAAGTCAATATGCTAAAGTATCATATACAATCTTTAAGAAATTATTATATCCAAAACAACAGACGTCATTAGCCACAGCAAGTTTTGATCTTCCGGAGAAGCTACCGTTGGTCGTCCACCATAAAAAAAGAAAAGCTCCTTCACAGGCCTACTGGAACAACATGTAAGTTATGTCTTTACCTCCTGAACTGACCGACTTGACAGACGTAAAACAAAGACTTTTATCAAGAGTAATTCCTTTTTCCTGTTATAACTAGTCACCACCTTGAAAAAAGTGCTCGTGAACACGAATCAAACGGGCCCAAACTCAATAGAGTCAATGTGTCATTTAACTACTGAGCTTCTATGACCACCTACTGGCTTCATCATTGGACCCTGGCGGATCCTAGTTATCACCAAGCACCAAAGTGCTCGTCAACTCCAATCAGTCGAGCCCAAACTCGATGAGTTCTGTCATTTAATTACTGAGCTCCTATGGCCACCTTCTGGCTTCATCATAGGACTCTGCAGGATCCTAGTTACCACCAAGCACCAAA
Organism: Apodemia mormo; assembly: GCA_036924255.1. Classification (NCBI taxonomy): domain Eukaryota; kingdom Metazoa; phylum Arthropoda; class Insecta; order Lepidoptera; family Riodinidae; genus Apodemia; species Apodemia mormo. Next base: position 2,522,141 of record JAUPFN010000010.1, on the reverse strand, counting down.
GTACTCGTCAACACCAATCAAACGAGCCCAAACTCTATAGAGTACTGTCATTTAATTACTGAGCTCCTATGGCCACCTTCGGGCTTCATCATTGGACCCTTTAGGATCCTAGTTACCACCAAGCACCAAAGTGCTCGTCAATACGAATCAAACGAGTCCAAACTCGATAGAATTGTGTCATTTAAGTACTGAGCTCCTATGGCCACCTTCTGGTTCATCATCAGACCCTGGACGATCTTAGTTACCATGAAGCACTAAAGTCAATACTGATCAAACAAGCCCAAACTCGATAGAGTTCTGTCATTTAATTACTGAGCTCCTATGGCCAACTACTGGCTTCATCATCGGACCCTGGAGGATCCTAGTTATCACCAAGTACCAAAGTGCTCGTAAGCACGAATCAAATGAGCCCAAATGCGATAGAATGTTGTCATTAAACGATTTTTAACCATTTAAATATTGAGTTCTTGTGGTCACCTTCCGATTCCATCATCAGATTATAGGTCTATCTCATAATAAGTTTTCATTGTCTTCCAATTTACATACGTACACAAAATTTCAGCTCAATCGATAACAGGGAAATGGATCAAATTTACTTGCGAGATTTGATTTCAGACATCGGCATAGGTAAAATAAATAATTATTTTTTTTATATCATAAGATAGCAAACAAGCAGATGGGTCTCCTGATGGAAAGAGTCAACCGTCGCCTTTAGACACCAAAGATGTTAATGGTGCGTTGCTATCTTGTGGCGAGGTCTAATGCCACATGCATAAGTTTACCGGCTACCTTACCCTCCAAACCGGAACACGACAGCGATAAGCACTGACGCTATTGCGGCAGGAATAGGTAAGGCGGTGGTACCAGACCCGGGCGAGACAATGCAGAACTCTACCACCTAGTAGCCACGATGGTAGTGACTCACATAGCCAATCGGTCACCTTTTACGACCTGCCTGGCAGAACGGCAGTTGGCCTATTCTACAAAGAAGGCCGGGACCAACACGGCGAAAAAAAAAATGCTCATAAAATAAAAATTACTGAGCTTATCTGAATCAAATTTTTATGAGACCAATTCGAAACTATTCCGCATCAAACAAAACAAGAATCACGTAAATCGGTTCAGAAACCTCGGCGAAATCGGTGTACATACATTAAAAAAATGTACAGGCCAAATTGAGAACCTCCTCCTTTTTTTGAAGTCGGTTTAAAATCCCGTAAGTTGTTTAAAAATATTGTGTAACCATTGTGTGTTATCATCATATGTACGTAATTGAGTGATGAAATGGAATCATTATTATTGTTGCTTTTTATTTTTATTATTTCACTAGCTGCAGTGTGCAGCCCGCTGCATTATAAAAGTTTTGGCGAATCCCGCGGGATCACCTAATTTTTCCGGGATCAAAAGTAGCCTATGTGCTATTCCAGGTTATCATTTATCTGTGTGCCAAATTTTATTCAAATCCGTTCATAGTTTTTGCGTGATTGAGTAACAAACATCCATCGAAACATACATCCAAACATCCAAACTTTCGCATTTAAAATATAATATAATATAATATAATATAATATAATATAATATAATATAATATAATATAATATAATATAATATAATATAATATAATATAATATAATATAATATAATATAATATAATATAATATAATATAATATAATATAATATAATAATATAGATTTGATTTACTTTTAAACAATTGACAGCCTAATTAAAACCTACGATTCCGACTCCGGTTCCGGTAAACCCACTTCTGTTACATCCCTAGTCTGTACCACCGCCTTTTACCTGTTTCTGCCGCTATCTAAGGCTATCTGAACCGGAACATACAACAACAGTTGGGTTGGCTGGAATAATTCCACCAGCTACGTGCAATGGTTAAGAGCGGATACAACAATGGTTAAAAAAATATTACTCGAGCATCGTAGGGGGATGGGGTTCCGCCCAACACCGTGTTTATTAGTATTTGTGTGGTCTGGCAACAAGCGATTTCTAACATGATTATATTATCAAAAACTAGCTGTTGCCTGCGACTTCGTCCGCGTGGACTTCGTTTACTCCACACTGCTCCTCCCCTGTAGGTGATAGCGTGATAATATGTAGCCTATATGTTGACCTGACCTGTTAGAAATATTCATGCAAAATTTGAAGTAAATCCATGCAGTACTTTTTGAGTTTACCCTGGACATACGGACGGACGGACGGACGGATGGACGGACGGACGGACGGACGGACGGACGGACAAACAGACAAACAGACAAACAGACTAACAGACTAACAGACAAACAGACAAACAGACAACAGACTAACAGACTAACAGACTAACAGACTAACAGACTAACAGACTAACAGACTAACAGACAAACAGACTAACAGACTAACAGACAAACAGACAAACAGACAAACAGACAAACAGACAAACAGACAAACAGACAAACAGACAAACAGACAAACAGACAAACAGACAAACAGACAAACAGACTAACAGACTAACAGACTAACAGACTAACAGACTAACAGACTAACAGACTAACAGACTAACAGACAAACAGACAAACAGACAAACAGACAAACAGACAAACAGACAAACAGACAAACAGACAAACAGACAAACAGACAAACAGACAAACAGACAAACAGACAAACAGACAAACAGACAAACAGACAAACAGACAAACAGACAAACAGACAAACAGACAAACAGACAAACAGACAAACAGACAAACAGACAAACAGACAAACAGACTAACAGACAAACAGACAAACAGACAAACAGACAAACAGACAAACAGACTAACAGACTAACAGACTAACAGACTAACAGACTAACAGACTAACAGACTAACAGACTAACAGACTAACAGACTAACAGACTAACAGACTAACAGACTAACAGACTAACAGACTAACAGACTAACAGACTAACAGACTAACAGACTAACAGACTAACAGACTAACAGACTAACAGACTAACAGACTAACAGACTAACAGACTAACAGACTAACAGACAAACAGACTAACAGACTAACAGACTAACAGACAAACAGACAAACAGACAGACAAAAATTCTATAAACTATATTTTTGGCTTCGGTATCGATTGTAGATCACGCCCCAAGTATTCTTTTAAAAAAATAATCAATGTACAGTTTTGACTTTCTTACGGTTTTATTATATGTATAGATTTGATAAGGTGCGTGTCGGGCCACGCGCAATGTAGGGTTTCGAAGATGCCCAACACGATAATGTGGACTAAGAAGACAGCTTTGCAACTTATGATTTACAGCCTATAATTCTGACTAGATGTAAGACTGTATATATTTGATTAAGTTCAGAGATTAGGTATTTCACGAGATTAGTTCCTACCTTATCAAAAAATATCACATTTAACCGTTCCACGTATTAAATTTCATCCCAATTCTACAGACAACTAAATACTATAAAATATTAAAATTAAATACCTGCGTAATACCAGGAACGAGGAACGCGTGTCGCGTATTCCAAAAGTATTTCTGTCTCTGTCACCGATCGGTAAATTCTAATTTGCCTGTGTATTTAATGAATTACCTACCTATATTGTTATACTAATAACAACGTACTGTTTTTGTAACTGCCGTCTTTAAATGTTTATATACATATATATGTTACCAGCCAAACCTGATTTCAGGGAAAACTAGTTTGTTCTAGGACAAACCGGTTCATCCTAAGCGTGTCAAGATATACTAGAATAGCCTAGGACAATCTAGTTTAGCCTAAATACTTCAAGCTAAGCTTGTGTGGCGTAGGCAGAATTATTCTGAACTGATTATTAAATAACAATTGAATCATTGCAACTTGCAGTTTATACCACTTGCAATTTGCGAGTAGTAAAATAAACACGTTGTAACCGCTAAAGGCGGAGACACCCATTTCGTGTCCCTACTAGTTCGCTGTCGTTATTTATATACATGACGGCGTCCGCGTCATCAAATGCAAGAATATTGTAAACAACAGGTGTACGCCTAAAGCCACCGAGCGCATCGTTCGATATCCCTACTACTTAAATTGTTTTGCTACCTGTATAAAAGGCTCAGAGTGCCCTCCGTTCGGGCAGTCTAGGCTCTGGCGTGGCTCGGTACACTTGTTGTATCTTGCTAGTAGCTTATCCTTGACTCTTGGATAATTAATTTGTGCAAACAAGTCAACAAGTTAATTATTATTGTTAACTATAAATTAGTCGCAGTACAATTTATAATTGACTATTGCTTAAATTATGACTTATTTGTAGTAATTAGTAAGGAATAATTATAGTTTACATTGTTAATGAGAACTAGTAATTAATAATGGAAAGTTGATCACAATATAAAGAGCTGTTATATTACCACATCCGTATTTTATTTATCGCATCTGACCCACTTCCTACATACATATAACTGAATCTCATCCAACTTTTGATACTCGTAGGATGAATATTTGTTTGGAAACTTGGACTAGTTAATGTGCTCGTGTGTTCGTGCCTCGTACGCTCGTATACTTGTATGTTTGTGTGGGTTTTTGTTGGTGTGTGTGTGTGTGTGTGTGTGTGTGTGTGTGTGTGTGTGTGTGTGTTTGTTAGTGTGTGTATGTTTGTGTGTGTGTGTGTGTTTGTTGGTATGTGGGTGTTTGTATGTGTGCGTGTAACTTGCACTAGTGAGTGTGCTCGTGTCTACGTGCAGACGTACAGACGTACAGACGTACAGACGTGCAGATGTACAGACGTACAGACGCACAGACGCACAGACGTACAGACGTACAGACGCACAGACGTACAGACTATTATATATATTCCAGTATTTATAAATGTATTACTTTCCAGTATTTATATGTATATGTATTTCAATGTATTACTATCGTTGACTAACACCCATAACACAAGCAAATAATTTGCTTACTTTGGGGTTAGATCTGTAAGTGTAATTTGTCCTGTGAATATTTATTTATTACTAGCTACTAGCTGTTGCCAGCGACTTCGTCCACGGGGACTTTGTTTACTCCGCACAGAACCTCCCCGCTAGGTGATAGCGTGATAATATGTAGCCTATATGTTGACCCGACCTGTTAGTAATATTCATGCAAAATTTGAAGTAAATCCATGCAGTACTTTTTGAGTTTACCCCGGACATACATACAGACAAACAGACAAACAGATAAACAGAAACAGAAAAACAGACATAAATTCTAAAAACTATATTTTTGGCTTTGATATCGATTGTAGATCACGCCCCAAGTATTCTTTTAAAAAAATATTCAATGTACAGTTTTGACTTTTCTACGATTTTATTATATGTATAGATTATTATTATTATTATATACAAGCACATGAGCCCATAAGCACACAAGCACACGAGCGCACTAGTCTAAGTTTCCAAAAACAAATATTCAACAGGTATCAAAACATGGATGAGATTCAAATAAATATATTCAAGAGGTATATGAATAACGAGTAACGACAGAGTACTAACTAGTAGGGACATAAAAGGGATATCTCCGCCTTCAGAGGTTACAACGTGTTTCTTTTGCCACTTGCAATGATTCAATCAGTTTAATACTAATTCAAAAAAAATTGGCCTAGGCCAAACTAGTTTAGGCTAGATTGTTCTTAGGATGCACCGGTTTATCCTAGGACAAACTAGTTTAGCCTGAAATCGGGTTTGACCGGTAACATATATAATATACTAGCCCACCCGCGCAGCTTCGCCCGCAAGTATATTAATAAGTCGTCCAAATAGCTTTTAATAAAAATTTCATCTCCTATTTCAGCCCTCCAGGGACTGATTTTTTAAAAAAAATAGCCTACATTTGACCCCGGATCTTTAACTATATCCATGAAAACTAAATTTCATGAAAATCGGCCCAGCGGTTTAGCCCTGAAAGCGTAACAGACAGACAGACAGACAAACAGACAGACTTTCGCATTTATAATCACTACATAGTATAAAACAAAGTCGCATTCTTTGTCTGTCCCTATATCCCTATGTCCCTATGTATGATTAAATCTCTAAAACCACGCAACGGATTATGATGCGGTTTCTTTTGATAGAGTGGTTAAAGAGGAAGGTTTATATGTATAATAACATTCAATATAGAGTCGATAAATACTGCAATTTTTGAGTTTTCTGATGTCATGTCGTAAATATTTATATTTTTTTCGCTTACATTGCAAACGCTGGCTAAACCCTACGAGATTTATCAAAATAATGTACAAAGTTTTTGTACACCTTGAAAAGGTCTACAGAAAACTCCGCGATGGTATATGTCTATCTCTTATGGATAACCCACAATAGCATTTTTTTGTCATTTACTTTTTACGAGAAATAATGGCTTTTTTTGAAGCAATTTTAAGCAATACAGCATTAATCCTTATCCAATTAAATACCTTTAATATATTGCTGATTTAATATAGAGCAATATGGCCGTTTACAGCATGTAATTTAAATGAATATTTTCGAAGATATTACAGATTTAATTCAAAATGCAGGGGCATAGCGGTTGCGGGGTTACCGGCCGGTCGGCGCGGCGGTGCGCGCGCGGCATGTTCTGAAACCGATGGGAAACGTGTTAATTTTCGGATAAATAAATCGACGGGTCCCAAGAACAAAATCGTACCCACAAAATTACCAAATTACTATATGTTTGTTTGTGGGAGTACATTGCAGATAAGATGATGTCCAATTGAGTATTTCCACAAAAAAAACCAATAAATATAAAAAGTATATTGTAGCTTTATGCGTGTTTAATGCGAATTTTATTATAAAACCAATTTAGTCTGATCTCTCCATAAGATTTTGTTCTTGGGACCGTCGTTAATATAGGACTTAGCTGAAAATCAAAATTTAGTACATTCTTTTTTTTAACTAAATATCACCATATAAAAATCACGTGGATGATTAGAAATAGTATTAACAAATTATTTGTTTTAGAGATTTTTAGCCTGTTTTCGGAATGTTATATGATCAAGTAAAGTACATTCTATCGTGTAATAAGTTAGCACATTGTATAGGGTCTATATTTAGTAGCATGACAATTTTTGTACTATTTTAAGTAGGCATCACGTTTTTACAACTAATGATAATTTACCATAACAACTAAACGCATAACTGTTTTCGCATACTTTTTACTAGCATAACCCTATGTAGCATAAAGATAACATAGCATAATGTTTAAAGGTACACATTGAGGAAAGCACAATAATACATAAACATAATGATCAACGGCATACACTTAAAAGTCCTAATTAAAATGCAAGAAATAGGTGGATAGCAGATTGTAGCAGCATTGCTTAAATAAAATACGTGAGAGCATAAAATGTGGGTAGATACTATGACAACAATATTTATTATTTGTAATACCCCAAACCCCTAACTAAATAGCAAGACCAAATAGCAGACTGTATTGTAGCAGCATACTATTCCCGTAACAAGTGGGGTTGGACCAAGTTGACGGAGCCCCTATTTCTGGGGCTCCTATTTCTGGGTGTGGGATCTGAAGAGAACTTAACTAACCTACTTCAACTGTAGCATTGGATAGCTTTGTTTCTTTGTGGAGGGGGGCTTCGCCCCCCGATCCCCCCGGTGTGTTTGTGTTGTTTAAGGTTATTTTTTCACTTTGAACACTGAATATCGTCGGCACTTGGTAAAACTAAATATTAACTTATATTTATATCGTATTAAAAGCACTTGTATTGTTTTACTTGACTTTATATTTATTAAAACCAACCGGTTTCGCGTTTTAACGCATCATCAGGGCAAAAGTTATTATTGTTTAGTTATGTTAAGTATTGTTAAGTTATTATTGTTTAGGTTTTAATAAATATAAAGTCAAGTAAAACAGTACAAGTGCTTTTAATACGATATAAATATAAGTTATTTTTTCAGCATTTCTATACATATTTTTAGTATATATTAAGGTATAATCATGGTGTAACTAGAAAATATTGAACATAACTCCATTTTACAGGTTCAAGAGTGTTCAGAGAGTTCAGGTGTAGCTTGCGTATCACATTATAAGTAATATTAAAAAAAAAACATTTAAATTGAGCTTCATTTTCATTTAACATATGCCATGTGTTTTTATGGTAAGGCAACATTAGGAAAAATAAAAAAATGTCTAAAGACTATTATGCGTATCATCAATAGTCGAATTAAATGTAGTACAGTAGATTGTTATGCTTAAAACACATTTCGCAAAAAAAAGATTATGCTTAAATTATATAATGACACTACATATTATGCTATATTCATTATGAAAAAGTAAATTAGGAAAAAAAAAATTATGCGTTTTAAACCTATCCCCATTGTATATCGTATGTTAATGTAATGTTTGTAAAATTGTTATTTAATAACCAATGTAAAAAAACGTCATTTAGCAAACCAGTTTGTAATTTCCCACTACGTATGTAGATAAGGAAGATACTGATTTTACCTCGATTTTCGAAAATCGAGTTTTCACCAGATGTCCATGTTTTGAGGTCCTAGGAATCTTTTCCATTTATTTACACGATGACATCTGTATGTCTGTATGTATGTATGTGTGTGTATGTGTGTATGTAAACATCTCATAACTTTTTAACGGCTAGACCAATCAAAACGCGGTTGATGGCATTCGATTGGATTCCACTCAACTTAGACTTCCTGAAAATTTTAACCGATTCGGTCCAGGAGATTTTGAAAAATTTTGAAAAACAATCAAAAAAAATGTTGACGAAACAGTATTTTTAGTATAACTTCCAGATTGATGTACCGATTGAGTACAAAAACTAAAATCGGTTTACCCGTTTGGGAGTAGTCGTTTACGAAAAATTTTGAAAAAAGTGCTTTTTCAACATATCTTCAAAATTTTTCAACCAATAATTTTTTAGTGTTCTACGATATTTTAGTACTAAAAAACTACGTCAAATGCCGTTTCAAAAACCAAAATCGAATCGAATTCTCATAACTTATAGCTTTTCAAATTTAAAATTACATTGTTCTTAGCAAACTTACTAATTTTTTTTAAATAACTTTCAACTTTCCAGTTAATTTACCGATTGACTTAAAAATATTATCAGCTTTTGTTCTGTAAAAACTGCGTCAAATACTGTTAATTTAATCAAAATCGGTCATTTTGTTTGGGATTTATCAGTGAAGAAAATTAAAAATAAAATGTTTTTAGACATAACACCGAAATGTTTCAACCTATCGGTTATTTAGCTAAAACAATATTTTAGATCTCAAAAATTGAGTTGAATGCCATCATCGTTTTCAAATATACAGCTTTTTAAAAATTAATAATTCTGCCATTTTTAACAAAATTGAACTGAAAAATCTATGCTTATAGTTTTTACTCTTTTGAGCTTAAAATACCTTTATTTAGTGAGAAGTTTCAGGGATGGCCCGGAGGGTCAACCACTTACACATTTTTTCGCCTTAATAAATCGCAGGGTCAAACCTTCAACGTTGTAGGTTTAGATTTGAGCGTTGACTGTTTTTCACATGGTCAACTTATATGTCGCTCTTTCAAGAGTAACCTCTAAAGAAAACATGTTTATATTGTCTAATGACAAGAAAGCTGTGAACGTTGTATATAAAGACATTTTGTAATATATTAATGGAAAAAGTAAAAGAAATAGGTAAAAATGTAGTACCTATATGAATTTAGATGTTCCAAAAATAGCAGGAAATTTAGAGGTTCCAAAGATAGCAGGAAATCTTCATGGTATAGGGAAAGGGGAATTGTTTGCGGGCCACGGGCAGTAATGAATAAATCAAAACTACTGCATCGATTTTAATCATTTTTTTTAACTGTGTGACATAGGCTGTATATTTTATACCCGTGCGAAGCCGGGGCGGGCCGCTAGTATTAATATAGATTAAACTATTAATTTTTAGATAGTTACGAGTAGGTATGTAGTGCTGTCACCTTGTTAGCTGGTGTATTCATGAATATACAATTGGACGCTTTATCATCATGACGCCGCTTCCCTCGCGGTTTAGGCAGTGTAAGAAGAACGTCTATAAACTTTCCATTTCACCACGTTTCACCGGTTTCTCGGTTGACGAGATAAGTTGTCATCGCCGGTTTTTTCTTTCGTTCATATTTCAATAATTTTTTGAGTTACATTTTATAAAACTTTGAATTCTAGACATAATTTAATAAATGTGCCAAATTTTATGTAAGTATATGGGATAAATAGTTTTTGAAATATGAAGGGGTCAAAAGTAGCTCGAAATGGGTTATGAAATTGGTATTATACACGGTACACATTATTATAATTTAATAACAACAATTTTGTTAGAAGCCTGAATTTAGACATTCGTTTTGAACACGCCCAATTTTGTTATATTGTGTCTAAGTTTAGACGTTCGTTCCGAACATGAATGGGCATGTTCGGAACGAACGTCTAAACTTAGACACAATATAACAAAATTGGGCGTGTTCAAAACGAATGTCTAAATTCAGGCTTCTAACAAAATTGTCACAACATGACGTCGCTACCGATTACAGCGCCATGCGTGTACACTGTCAGGGCCGTGTGTTGCCAAACTATCGATAGTTCCGCCATCGATAATTTTAATCTAAAAAAGCCTATACCATCGATACAACCATCGATTGTATCGATTTTATAGATACTATCGATTCAATCGATAATTTAGAAGAATACAATACAATCTGCTAAGTGCAATACTATCGATACTATCTATAGTATCATGTTTCCTAATTAAAAAATAATCAATACTATCGATAGTATCGATACTATTGAATGTCTAGGAAACAATAGTAGCGATAGAATTTATAGTATCGATACCAATGATTGTTTTGAACTATAGATTGTATGCTAATTTATGATAGTATCGATAGTGCCGATACTGTCGATACTATTGTTTCCTAGAAATTCAATAGTATCGATACTATCGATAGGATCGATACTTTTCTGACTGGGAGACACGATACTATCGATAGTATTCATAGTATTTTATTTTGCCAATAGTATTGTATCCTTTTGAACAATCGATAATATCGATTCTATCGATTAAATCGATACTATCGATTATAATATCGATAGAACTACTATCGGACTACTGTCGATAGAATATCGATATCCTATCGATAATCCACAATCGATCGGCAACACCCGCCGTGATTTAACCATTAGAATTTAACAAAATACTCGATAGTCAGAATTTTGCTGATATATGTTGTCGACTCGAAATCATTATTTTTTTATGTTTTATTATTTAGGTAAGGTTTCAATCGAGTCTACCGTACCTCTTGATCGAGTATAAGAAATTGAAGAATATCACACACTACAGGGTACGCGAGAAAAAAAATTAACATCTCCACTTTACATGTAGGGGAGATACCCTGAAAAAAAATATTTTTCAATATTTAATGGCACCATTTTGGTGAACTGATTAATATGTATATTTGTGCCAAATTACAGATTTCTAGTACTAAGGATCTCCGAGCAATCGTGCGGACGGACGGACGGACGGATGAACATAGCGAAATTATAAGGATTCCTAGTTTACTTCGGAGCCCTAAAAACGTCCGAAATTCCCGGAAAAAGTTTATTGCACATAATCTAGATGGCGCTGAACAATATTAAATCAGGCTATTAATCGCACAAGTTCTAAACATAAACCTGATGGCACTTTTGGTATGTTACACGATGTTCAATTTTATCGCAAAAATTGTAACAATTTTTGAAAACACGTTACGTGTTATGTGTTTCTGGTCTTGGGTTATAACAGGTCGAATCAGACATCTGTTGATCCTGTTACTGTTACTGAAAAATAACAGATGTCAATATCTGTTACTAAAGAACAGCCTGTTATTTTTCCAAGCACGGTCGGTCTCAGTATATAATTCACGTACAGTACAAAATATGTGAGTAGCATATTACAAAGTACTCTGTGGTGAGTAGAGAGTAGTGAGTACTAAGGCCATTTTAGTAGACGACATTTGGCAGATGCCAGACACGTACAAGTTTATATGGAGCTACTGCGTTTTAGATCCCATTTCACATTCTTAGATTTAAGATCTGACAAATATGACCTTTTAAATTAGCCCTACTTTAGTTGATTATTGTTTGATATAATCTTAAAAAATGTGTAAACGGTTAACCCTGCAGTCCATACCTGAAACTTCCCGCTAATATGAGGTATTTTAAGCTAAAATGAGTAAAAACTATAAGCATAGTAATATATTTTTTTTACTTCAAACATCTACATAAATAGTTAGTTAAAAATCACAGTAGGCTATATTGATTTTTTAAAAGCCGTGTAGGTATTTTGGAAACGATGATCAATTTTGATTTTTCAAATGGCATTCAATTTAATTTTTGTGATCTAAAGTTCTATTTTAGCTACATAATTGATAGCCGATGGGTTGAAAAATGTCGAAGCAATATTAAAAAAAACATTATAATAAATATAACTAGGTACCAGTTCTGCTAATCACCCGAACCGTGGGATGCTTTTTATTCATATGTTTTTGCAAATACGGATGATCAAAAGATAATTAAGCCTTACATAGATATATTGCAGCTCGCATAGTGGTCACCTACATGAAGCGTTGGGTTATAACAGGTCAAACAAGATGTCTGTTGATCCTGTTACTGTTACTGAATAATAACAGATGTCATTATCTGTTATTGAAGAACAGCCAGTTATTTTTCCGAGCGCGGTCTGTCAAGTGTTAGTGTCAACCAAATGTAAATAAATCATGCACAGTACAAATGTGAGTAGTGAGTGCTAAGGCATTTATGACATTTAGCAGATGCCAGATAAGTACAAGTTTATATGGAGCTACTGCGTTTTACAAACATCCTATTTTACATTTCTAGTTTTAAGATCTGACAAAATATGTGATCTATTAAATTAGCCCTACTTTAATAGATTATTATTTGATATCATCTTAAAAAATGTGTAAACGGTTAACTCTGCTGGCCATTCCTGAAACTTCCCGCTAAAATCACGTATTTTAAGCTAAAAGAAGTTGAAACTATAAGCATCGATTTTTTTAGTTCATACATCTAGTTAGTTGAAATAACAGTAGGTATATTAATTTTTGAAAAGCTGTGCATTTTGGAAACGATAATCAATTTTGATTTTTCGAATTACATTCAACTAATTTTTTTGTAATCTAATGTACTATTTTAGCTACATAATCAATAGGTTTAAAATTTCGAAGCAATATTGAAAAAATCCAAAATTCTTTCATTGATAAATCCCAAAAAAGTTGACCGATTTTGATCCAATTAACGATATTTGACGCAGTTTTTTTTTTTTAAAAAAGCTGATAAGATTTTTAAGTCAATCGGTATATTAGCCTGAAAGTTGTTTAAAAATATCAAATAAGTATCAAAGCAAAATTTAAAAACCTGTAACTTTTGAAAACTTGATTTGATTTTGATTTTTTAAACTGCATTTGACGTTGTTTTTTGAGTACTAAAATATTGTAGAAGGTCGAAAACGATTGTTTGAAATATTTCGAACATAGGTGTGACAACATGTCGAAAAACATTTTTTTTTAATTTTTCGTCAACAACAGCTAACGATTTTCATGCAATTTATGTATTAGACGCAGTTTCTTTGAGGAATAGAGATGATTAGATTTATACTCGATTAGTAAATTAATCTAGGAGTTATATCAAAAAAAAAATACTGTTTCGCCAAATTTTTTTTTCATATCTCATTGAAGTTTTTTTTCAAAATTTCTCAATCTATACATATAATAAAACTGTAAGAGGTCGATTTCTGTACATTGAAGATATTTTAAAAATTTTTTTTGGAAGATACTCTTTAATCTATACTGAAGCGAAAAATGTAATTTTTTTAATTTTTGTCTGTCTGTCTGTCTGTCTGTCTGTCTGTATCAAGGCCGCGCATCACGCCGAATCTACTGAACGGATTCAAATGAAATTTAGCATGATTAGAGCTACTACTCCGAAGAAGGTTATAGGATATTTTTTATCCCAAAATTCAGTATGGTTCCCGTGGGATAGGGGATGAAGATAAAAACGTATATTTAGCTTTAATTCATTAACCTGTCATCCGAAATCCTTTATTATTTTTTTGTTTAAAAGTAAGTACTATATAGATTATCCCTTAAAAATTTCAAGTTCATGAGTTTTATAATTTAGAAGTTATAGACATCAGAAGTTTCAACGGTTTCGGGTGGTAAGTCCAGTTGAACGTGACACCCGAAGTGTATACAAAACCTTTGAACGCACGGCTCAATATAAGTTAGCATTATCATTTCATAGTGTTACGACAGATTCAGTTCTAGAATGTATACTTTTTTATTAAAGTTATTATAAATGCAATTTTACTAGCTTAAAAATTAGTAAAATATGTGTAAAATACAAACCTAAACATTTTATTTATTTATATAAGAATAATTATAATATATTTGAAAATATAACAGGTCAATTTTCAGGTTTTTGCTAATATCTCAGAAAAGATGCATCTAATCGAAATTGAGTGTACTAATAGAATTTGTTCTTTATAAAATTTAACGTAAGGATAGGCTATTGGGAAAATTCACTATTTTGTTTTTACATTGCATAACGTAAAAAAGGATAAAAAAGTATCTACACGCCCATATCCTGAGGTGCAAGAAGTGTGCCTACGATTAGCCGAAAATACTCTCTCACAATGTGATAGGTGGCAAGTCAATCTCGGGCAATGTTGTTTTATCAGAAAACTGAAAAAGTACATTTTGTTTTGCCTGACCCGGGAATCGGACCCGGGATCTCATATGGTCAACGACGTCACCGGACCGCTAAGACAACACGGTAAATATTTCAAAATTAGATACATCAATCAGTTATCTTTTAAAATGAATGAAACTTCTGCAAGTGCCTAAGCCACTTTGTATACTGACTAACGTCGGACTCCAAAATACTTTACAAAAAATTGTTAAGTAGAATATACGAACATGTACTTATAAGTTCTGTCCAGAATAAGATCAACATCTTACAGAAAAAAATTACACACATATAACTTCATCAAAACAAATTCTATCAAAAGATACTTAACTTTCCTTTATTTGTGAGAATCAAAAATCAAAAATGTGAGGAAAAATTACGTGGCGTTGTTGTTTTTTATTAAAGTATCATCACGCCCGGTTCCCTTGCGACGTAGGCAGAGTAAACCGACCGTCTATAGACTTTCCGGTTCACCGCGATTCACCGGTTTGTCGGTGGTGAGATAAATGGTAATCCTCATCGCCGCATATTCGATCGACTATTTTTAGCGATAACTGGAACCGAAAGTTTTACGTGCTCATCCGAGGCACGGCAGTGGTAATATAAATACCACTCCGCCAGTTTCCGTGTTGCTACTGAGATTTTAGATTTTCGAGAAAATCCTCGAAAATATCTCAATAACATCTTTGACCGATCCGGGGATTGAACCCGGGACCTCATGACCTGAGCCAAATAGGCTGTCCCTAGACCACGAGGCAGAGTAGATTGTTATAATAATAAAAAAACCCTTGACTGCTTATCTTGCTTATTGAAAATGATACAAATTTACATTTAAAATATTTTTTAGAGAATGAAAATATTAATAAATTTAAGAAAAGTGCAACAAGATGTTTTTTTATTGCAAATTGTTTTCAATGAAAAAGAATAGCTTCTTAGTCAAAGGCTATTTTGTTTTTTATTAATAACAAACTACAAAGCCATGTGTTAATTTATTTATTTTTAACTTCCCGCTACGAAATTTGCTTTAAATAAAAATTATTCTAAAAAGAAAACTTGAATAAATAACTTTTTATCTTTTTAATTAGGTATATATTTTTAACTTCCCGCTACGTAGCTACGTAGATAAGGAAGTTACTGATTTTGCCTCGATTTTCGAAAATCGAGTGTTCACCAGATCTCCACGTTTTGAGGACCTAGGAACCTTTTCCGACTATTTTCATGATGACATATGTATGTATGTGTGTGTGTGTGTGTGCGCGCGTGAGTGTGTATGTGTGTATGTAAACATCTCATTAATTTTGAACGGCTTGATCGATCGAAACGTGGTTAATGGGATTCGATTGGATTCCACTCAACTTAGACTTCCTGAAAATTTTAACTAATTCAGTAAAGGAGATTTTGAGAAATTTTGGAAAACCTCACAAAGGTTTTTGGCGGAACAATATTTTTTTAATACAATTTCCAGATTAATGAACCGATATAGTACAAAATTTAATCAGCTTTACTTCTCAAAAAACTGCCTCCAATGCACAAATTGCATCAAAATATATTTATCCGTTCGGAGTTATTTTTTTCGACATAACTTCGAATTTTTTTAACTAATCATTTTTAATCTTCTGCAATATTTTAGTACTTACTAAAAAAACTATATTGAATTTCAAAAATCAAAATCGAGTCAAATTTTCAAAAGGTACAGCTTTTCAAACATTAAAATTACGTTGTTTACAGTAAACTTATTACAGATTTTTTAAAAAACTTTCAGGTCAATATACCGTTTGATATAAAAATCGAATTAGGTTTGCCCTCTACAAAACCGCACTAAATACTGGAAATTGGTTCAAAACTGGATTTATTTGGGATTTGTCAGTGACGATTCAATATAAAAAAAAGTTTTAAAAAATTAAAAAAAGTTTTTTTTACATTTCTTTGACATTTTTTAACCTATCGATTAAAACAATTTTGAGTTAAACAATTGCGTTGAATGCCATTCGAAAGATCACAATCAATCATCAATTTTAAAAAATATGATGTATATTTTTCAAACATTAATTTCCTAAGTATCATTTATATAAACTAGATTTTTTGAACTCTTCGAACTCTAGGGAACTTCTAGGGAAGCGCGTTCTATCATAGGCCGCATCTTAGCTTACCGTCAGGCGAGATCGTAGTCAAGCGCTTCCCTATTGATAATAAAAAAACATGTCGATTCCACGCGTATTTTACGAAATATTGGCAAAAAATTGCAAAAAGCCGTATTTTAATTGTTTTAAACAAAATGTTCCTAACCCCCACACGTCCTCCTCCACGGTCAAGATATTATGCTTAATAATAATAACATTGCAGTTATAACGTTTACTGGAAGCAAATACTATTTATTTCGCCCTGACTTTATAGGTCTTGACTAATACTACTGCAATGGAGTCAGATATTGTTAATTATCAGACATACACCATGGATTTTAAAATTAGTTAGCTTAAATATCATCGTTGCCCATTAGGAACCTAGGTACAAGCCAATACTTCCACCTTCAATCTTTTGCCCTCAAAAAATCTTAAAGTTGTTATGATAATAATATCTAAGGTTGTTGAAACCAAAAATGTCTATTTTGAAGTTTTAATGCTGTAACTTTTGATCGCGATTTTATCGATTTTAATCTTTCAAAAAGCATTAAACGCAGTTTTAGCAAGATGAAAACCGTTGTCTTGGGAAAAAATTAACTGGTTGAAAAATCTCAAAGTTATGTTTAACCACATTTTTTTTAATTTTTTCGTACGCGGTAACTCCTGAAGGATTATTGACCGAGCCTTCTGCTCTGAAACGGCTCTGATGTGACAAACGTTGCACGTAATATAACAAATATAACAGCTGTCAATGGAGTAAGGATAACACCGTAAATAACTCTGGGTGGAAGTTTTTTTGGACTCACTTCAAGGTAGACAAAAACATTTTTTTACAAATAAGAATTAAATTCGCAGCCTCTTGGCTGATTATGATTGCCCTGGCAGTGGCGTATTTTAGTTGCGACACTTTTATCCGGTGGATGGATAGCCCCAGCCATGTTTAAAAATTATAATACAGATGAAGACATTTGCTTCACCGGTGTGCAATTTTCCTTTCTATAAAAAATAGGTTTTGCAAAAATGATTTTATTCAAATATAAAATCATTTTTTAAATGGAATAAGTATATAATGGCATACAAATAAAACTGTAAGCATGACTGTAGAAAAGAAAAGGCGAGGTGACTTCAGTTAAACACTGCCTAAATCCCTACAAGACACAAGGTTCGTTATCAAAGTCAACGTGTTTTCAAATCCACACTAAAAGAATCTTTTCTTAATATTTCTCATTTGATAAAAGTGCTTCGCCGTCCAAAGTATTGCTGAATACGAGAAATACTGTGGTCAGTTCCTAATAATTACTCTGCAAGGATGGCCAAACGCGAACGAAGTCGCGGGTACAGCTAGTATCTCCTAAGCCGAATCGGATCACGTTTTCAGAAAGTCTAAGTTGAGCGGAATCCAATCTAGCGCATCGTGGTTGACCGCGTTTCGATCGGTGAAGCCGTTCAAAAGTTATGAGATGTTTACACACACACACACATACACACACGCACGCATACACACATAAATACACACACACGAATGCACACACACACATACACAGACACGCACGCACACACACACACACACACACACACACAGACAGACACACACACACGCGCACACACACGCACACACACACACACACACACACACACACACACACACATAAATCCAGACATACTGACGTCATCGTGAAAATAGTCGGAAAAGGTTCCTAGGACCTCAAAATGTGGAGATCTGGTGAAAATTCGATTTTAGAAAATAGGGGCAAACTAAACACTTTCCTTCATGCTTTAAAACAGGCTTAGCACTGTCAGTTCATTGAATTTTCGAGAATATATTTATATTTAAAAAAATATAAATGTGTTATTTCGTTTCTCGAACTGGCGCATTTAAAAGTGTTCAATTCATTTTATGTACAAAATCACTATTTACAGGTTTAAGTTATATTTACATGTTTTGATGTAAAAACAACAGCTGCTGTAGCTTTCTTACCCCTAAACGTGTTCTTCTTTCGTTAAGAATATTCCCAGCAGCTGAGAATACTCTTTCGCAGGGAACTGATGATGCCATCGCATTAAGTTTGTTTACTGCTTTACTTTATACAAGGTGGGATAGACTGTTTTATGTTCTCGCCACCACTGCACGGGGCAGTCGGTCCTCGCAATAATTTTATCGTCATAGTACCGCTGCACCTCCACGATAGCACGGGATTGAGCTGTACCTTCTGGCTGGACACCCTGCATCTTTTGCTCGAAATTCAGCTATATGGATTTCGCTTGGCTTGATATTGATGGGATCGGTATTTGTACATCTTGGTCCTGAACAGATCTTCGCATACGGGAATCTTCGGTTGCAACCAAGGTTATGATGAGCCTTTTTGTTTCTTCCGCGACTATGGGGTCATCAAAATAAAATTTGAACCTAGGGTCTAAGAACATGCAGTTGCCGAAGGTTTTACTTTGATTTAAATTTGCAAATCTTCTTTTTAAATTACTTATTAAGTCTTGCCGCACAGTGTCTACTAATGGCATGAAATTTTTTTGAGACCCCAAGTTTTCTAAGGCCCTTATCATTCCTATTGTGATAGGAATAACTAGACTGCCGGTAATATATTTTTGCCCACTTAACTTCCGAGTGACTTCTTCACATGGGTGAAGAACCAGGCACAATTCTTCACATAAAAACCACTCGTAACCTGTTATTGCCGTCAGCCCTAGGTTAATCATTGCGCTATTGAGCGGTTCTTTAAGTTGCACACATCTTTGAATCATATAATAGGTGGAGTTCCACCTTGTTGGAACGTCTTGCAAAAGCCGTTTAAGTGTGGCACCCGCTTGTTCCTGGTACTTTTTCAGTTTTTCCCAAGCAAGGTTGCTTTGTTTAAAATGCCGAACAATTCCTTTTATTTTTAATATTAATTCGGCAATGTATCCTTCTTTTAGAGTGTCATTGACCGCCAAGTTTAAAGTGTGGGTATAACAGGGAAAATGTTTCCACCTGAGTTCCCGCTCGATAGCGCCTTTGATGTTCGCACCATTATCAGACACGGCCAATAGAATTTTGTCGACCACATTCCAGTCTACACATATTCCTCGTATGGCGTCAGCTATATTTTTTGCTGTGTGGTTCTCCATTAAAGGTATACAGTCTAGGAGTAACGATCTTGTCGCAAACTTTTCTTCTTCGATGTAGTGTCCAGTCACCGCCAGCATCAAATCATTGGCTCGCGATGTCCAGATGTCCACTGTAATACAAATCGATCTCACCTGCGTATGTACAATATCTATTAAATCGGCCTTTAATTTTTCATAAATTGCCGGTAACATGTTATTAGCAAAAAATTTTCTGGTGGGAATAGTATAATTTGGGAACGCGTACGCCATTAACTCCCGAAAGCCACGATCTTCGACTATTTTGAACGGCTGAAAGTCCATTGTAAATAGGTTCATAACTTTTTTGTCAATTTCTATTTTTGAGTTGCTACGTCTGGATACAAAATTACTTATGGGCTGATGGCCATATGTTCTTCTTAAGGGTGGCTGCAAAACCATCTGGGAATTTACCGGTTGTGATGGTAAATCTGGGAATGATTGAGGTAGCGGCGTGGACGTTGATTGAGCAGGTACCTCATCTGATGTTCTGAAGGATGCGTGAACCTGGGGTAAGAGCAAAACCTGATTGCTGGTATTTGAGCTGCCAGTTCTGGAAATCACCCGAACCGTGGGATGCTTTTTATCCATATGTTTTTTAAATTCGTTACGGATGACTTAAAAGATAATTTGGCCTTACATATATTACAGCTCGCATAGTGCCCACCTACGTCTACAAAATGGTCCCACACAACACTCACTCTTTTATTTACATTTGCCATTTTTCTGAACTAATATTATAAAAACTTTTATACAACTTAAACCTAAATTATTTAAAATTCACAGCTATATCCTAATTTATTATATACACAAAAAATAATATGAATACTAAGTATTTTTATTCGCACTATTAAAATTTTGTTTACGAAACAATTTTATTGCTTTCGCTAAGTAAATTCAAACGAAATTGAAAGAAAATTAACCGAAATAAGAGACAGCAAACAAATTACCAAAAGTTAAGACCTTGTGTCTAATTAATATCGCCTTTATAATTAAGTATTAAAGTCGCAGTTACATTGAACATTTTCTGGCCAATGGCGTCAATGCTAACAAAGGCGTTTGGAAACGCGCTGTTATTTAAATTTTTCGAACTCAAGTAATTTCTGTTGTAATTTTACTATGAAGCAAAAAATATTTGACCATAATTTAGATCTTATACGAGCGTATTGATAATTTTATTTATATAATTGAAATTTGACCTTTTTTTTTATTACATACCTACAAAAGGACGTAATTCTCCAACGTGCGTAATAATGTTAGCATTATTCTTGCAGTGTTTCTGAATTGAAAATTAGTAACAGATAAGATTATACGATTAGAAATAGTTGTCACTGTTCTAGGAAGATATCTTCGTATGAGATTACTATTTGAATTTTCGGATAATAAATACTAGGTGCTTCTCGTTTTAGCAAGATTCAACTAAACGGGTGTGAGCGAGATAGACTAATACATACGAAGAACAGGTAACACGAATATCTGTTATTGAGTACCTACCTAGTACCTAGTACCTACTGTGACTGAAGGACGTAGTGCATTGTGATTCAGTATTGTGACTGATATTTTTCAACAGATATTTGATATTATAGGAACAATTGTTACCTAGTATCTACGAATACCTGTGATTGGTACCTGTTACGATAAATACGCCTCACTACTATGTGTTTCTATAAATCGCTTTAAACGACCATATACACTCACTAATACTATGCAATCTCATAGTATCGTTTATGAATACGGGTGTAGTCTTGTGAAAAATGGAATAGGTGCCGCCTAGTATCGTAAAATACCTAGTATTCGTACCTGTTCAATATATTCAGTATTCACTTTGAAATATTATATCTTAACTAATATATCAGTATTAACTAATATTTCACTGTAATTTGGATTTTGGACCTTAAATCAATAGTAATAAGGTCTGATACTGATACTACAGGAAAATATCTTAAATAATATATCAGTATTAAATAATATTTCACGGCAATTTGAACCTTAAAGCAAAGAGTAATAAGATCTGATACTGATACTGCAGGAAATACGTCTGTCTCATTTGTGCGTATGGCGCGGCGTATCGTGAAAATATTTGAATATTTTCAGGAATCCGACGGACGCCGCCAATCTAGTGAATCCGAACTATTCCGAATGATATTATCTGATTCATTTTGGATAGCCGTTACAGAGATTAGGCAAATATGAAATATTAGCATATTACAGTTCGCCGGATTACTAATACACGAATCCTTCCAATATTACTAGTATCTTAGCGAATACTAATATATCAGTCACACCATTAGACAATTTCTGTGTTGCAACGTTATGACAAGTACTAAACAGTGACGTTGCGAAATTATTCGATATGGAAAAGGAATATTTCCTTATATATATATATATATATAGTAGTATATCTAAACAACTAGGTACTCCTTTAATAGAAATAAAATGATACTAATACTAATGATACTACTAATTTAAGAGAATGTAAATTCATAAATTTTATCGTGGAAACTTGGTCCAGTTTTTTTAGTAGGAGTTGGCAGCGCACCATTATTTACTTCCTTCAAAACGTTATAAACAGAGCTTGAGGTGAATAACCTATAAGTCAGCAACCAATAAGTCAGCAACTTTGCTCACAACTTCAAAGGCCTCCAATTGCGCAGAAGTTTCATTTTTCACGTACATGTAAGCATTGCGGATCTTTACTTTTTCAGAAACATTGAAAGCTTTTCGTGGACGTTTTTCTCTTGGGGCCAAAAAAACATCCACGTCTTTTTGTGATGTACTTGGCAGAGGATCCATTTTGATGGAAAACCAAAACAAATTCACTCAAACTTTGTGAACAAAAAAATGTAACAACAAACACAACGTAACAAAACTTTAACAAAAACCCAACAAAATAACAAAATATTTTTTCTAGGTACATTGAAAGTTTTTAAGGACAATTCAACAAACTTATATTTCTATCCATTAATATTTTATTTTATCGGCTAAAAATTCTTTAATATCATAATAAGTTTTATCTAACAGCAAATCAAAAAACTTTTTGCGAAATTTATTTATAGGTAATGATTTAAGACTATCAGGAATATGATTGTATATAATAATTGACATACAATACACATTTTTTATAAAAATATTTAATTTTTGATTAGGCACATATAATTTTTTACTATTCCTAAAATATGAGTTACCAGTGACTTCAGCATTTGTTTTAAATAACTTTTGGTGCTTTTTTACAAATACGCATACCTCTAAAATATACAAACATGGTAAGGGAAGTACCTTAAGAGACTTGAAAAGTGGCTTACAGGAATGTAACTGATTAACACCATATATTGCTCGAATACATTTCTTTTGGACTCTAAAAATTCGTACCAATTCAACAGAATTTTCTAAATAGGAATTCCATGTTGTAAATTAGAAGATACATATCCATGATATGCTAATAGGGAGGCTTTTACGTTTCCTACTTCTCTTAGTCTTCTTAAGACATAGACAAATCTATCAATCTTATTACATAGAGATTCAATGTGTGCTTTCCAATTACAATATTTGTCAATAATTATTCCTAAAAAGTTTTTATAATCTACATCATCTATATTTACTTTATTTAAAAATACATTTGTGTTTTTAGTAATATTACTGTGGTAGTTCTGAAATTGAACTAATTATGTTTTAGTTACATTAACTTTTAAATTATCATTAATTAACCAGTCTGAAACTTGAAGTAAGGTTTCAGTTGTTTCGTTTACCAAGTCTTTTTTATTTTTACATTTAATAAGTAGGGTAGTGTCATCAGCAAATAAAAAGCAATCATGTTGTGTACTATCAGGAAGATCATTGATATAAATTAAAAATAGCAAGGGTCCTAAAACAGTTTGTTAACAGGGTAGTTTGAAGTAAATATTTTTTTACGGTTTCCGTCTATTTTAGATATTTCGACGCATTGTTTCCTATTTTCTAAGTAACTATATCCAATGTAAAGCCTTCCCTCTAATACCATATTTTTCAAGTTTTGATAGTAAAATATTGTGTGAAACTAAATCAAATGCCTTGCTCATATCCAAAAATACACAAAGTGGATACATTTTCTTATTGAGACATTCAGTTATGCTCTTCGCTTAATCAAAACATGCTAATGTAGTAGACCTACCTTTCCTAAATCCATATTGATTATTTTTAGTAGGCCAAAATCAAGTAAATAATTATAGAGCTTTTCATACATAATTTTTTCAAAGATTTTTGAAATAACTGGAATTAAAGTAATAGGTCTATAATTGTTCATATCGCACATATCTCCTTTTTTACACAATGGTTTGACAATACACTTTTTTAATTGTTCTGGAAATTTACCTTCCAAATATGACAAATTAATTATATGGCTAAGAGGTCTTGATATTACATTGGCAATATTTTTCAATAATTCTGTGCTAATATTATCTTTGCTTGTGTTATAGGTGTTAGTCAACGATACTAATACATAGAAATACATATATAAATACTTTTACATGCATAATAAATACCCAAACCCGGAAACACAAATATTTTTGCTCATCACACAAATGTTTTTCCCCGTCCAACCACTATATACTCGACCAACGGGGCGGTCAAATCGGTCTTATTGATAAAAATAAAATAAAAAAAACAATTTACACAAAATAATCACAACTTTTATTTTATTCACAATCACAATTATTTATAAAAATATATAATAATAATAATGCAGAATTAATTCAATAAAATTTGGCCAAACATATTTACATAATTATCGTCTACATACAGGAGAAACTATAGAACCTTTAGATGTAAATGAAGTCTACAAATAATTAGGATACGACCAATCTAAGGAAATACACTTTAAAGAAATAAAACAGGAACTCATCAATCAATTCAAAGTCTGTGACTTATCTCAATATTAAAAACTCAACTCAATTTCAAAAATACAATTAAAGCTATTAACACGTATGCTATCCCTATCTTGACATATTCTTTTGGTATTTTGAACTGGACCAAAACTCAACTAAAGGCGATACAAAGAATGATTAACACCACAATGGCTAAGAGTAGGAAGCATCACCCCCGATCTTGTATACAAAGACAAACATTACCGCGATGTGAAGGTGGTAGGGGTTTGATTGACGTTATTAACTTGCACAATAAGCAAATATCTATACTAAGACAATATTTCCACACTAAATCAGACACATCGAAGTTACACCTAGTTCTAAATTATTTAAAACTAGCAAAAAGCAGAGCTTTGTAAGGGCTCGCAAAGTTATACTATTTAGTAATATTGTTATAAAAGTATTTTTATGAGAATTACATCTTTTAATGTATGGACTTTATTTATAATTATCTAACCTAAAAAACTAAGCGTATTTTCACCTAAACATTACATTTGCATCAAAGGCCCGCGTCGTCAGGCTTTGGACTAGGAATATTTGGTTTTTGTTTGTTGGTATTTTCATGGAAAAATATGTATTAAAAATGAAGGTTGATCTTATAAAAAACACATTTTTGACAGTTTGCTGAAATAATTGTTTTTTTTTTCTAAAATCAGGAAGTTCCTGGTTTTACGTCGATTTACGAAATCAAAATCAAAAAATGTTTTATTTAAATAAACCTTTAAAATTTTTGGACTACGCAGGTGCGAAGAATTGACGGTAGACACTCAGCGAATACATTTTTAGAATTTATCTCTCAGAGAAACCCTCGGAGTTCGATTCCAGAGTCAGGCAAATGAAAAGATGTGTTTTTTCAGTTTTCTGATAAAACAACTTTGTCCGGGATTGAAAAAGTGCCCTACTGGCGATAGGCTGGCCACTTATCACATTGTGGAACTTAAGTATCTTTAGCTAACCGTGAATGCACACGTTGTACTTCTGCCTACCTCTTCGGAGATACGGGCGTAAATATACTTTTTTTTAGCTTTTTACCCTCGAGCTCGGGCTAAGATTGGGAATTGATCTCAATACAATATAAATCAATTAATACATCTGTAGTGTTTCTCAGTAAGCATAATGTGAAACTCTCTAATGCTCTATTTACTCTGTTCCCAGCAAACATCCCTGCTCTAAACCTAAATTCTCCTTGTGCCTCCCACAATATTACTTCGAACTTCCCTTGCATTCTCCTTTCAATGATTTTATCATACACCTTCGATGCCAAACTGATCAAACTGATAGCCCTATAGCTATTGCAGTTTATACTTGAACCTCGCCTTTATACGAAGGCACGATAACCGCGCGCCGCCAGTCAAATATGAAGAAACAATTCATGAAATAGGTAGTCTCTTAATAAGTTCAAAAATTCTAATAGAAAATGTATTTGTCCATGAATATCCCGTGAATATATTTATCATCTATCAATTTTTTGTATTTAAGTAACTGCATGTGGAATAAGTGTATGTGAGATTACTAATGTACTTAGAAATTAGTTATTGAAACTGTTGAACCTTAGGGAAGGATCTAACCTCTATAACACGGGTTATCCTAGTATAGAGGTTAGAGCTCCACAATGATTTTTTCATGTACTGTGTAATAAATAAATAAATAAAAAAAATTAACTCGTTAATTTAATAAGAGATGGTGTTAGTAGTAATAAGATTCTAATACAATTTGTACCTTCTATTTTTTATTTTTATAAAATAGTATTTTTATGGTAGATAACAAATCTAGACATGAATATAAACTACCACGTCGAAGCTCAAACCTAAAAATGCGATATTTTTTCAGTAAAATGTACCACAAAAGTGCATAGAAAGTGGCCCAGTGTAGGGCTCGCTTCGCTCGATCTGATTAATACTGCTTAACTTACATGATCGATCTCCTCAAGCTAATGAAGATATAAAAAACAATAAAACTAGAATTCATGAACGGTCAAAAAAGACTTTGCATGGAAGGTACAACTACGATTTAAAGCAACAGAATGTAGACAAAAATGTATCAAATGAATAGCTTAAGCGAGGTGATCTTTTTCCTGAAATAGAAGGCTTTATAATTGCAGTTCAGGACCAAGTTATTGAAGCCCGCAACTATATTTACAGGCAAACTTATGGCGTCGATGTTGCAGTGCTTCGGAAACCATCAAACACATAACAGGATCATGCAAGTCAATTGTTAATACCGATTATAAATTCAGACACGATCAATTTGCTCACATTATTCACCAACTTCTCGTTTACAAACACAAGCTTATTGATCACACTCAACCATTAGTTCCCTATTATAAATACAAATCGCAAATTGTAATTGAAAATACTACACATTTATTATACTTTGATCGAGCCATTCTTACGGACAAAACTATACATTACAATAGACCAGATATCACTTTAATTAACAAACACGACAAAACAGCGTATATTATTGATGTAGCTGTATCAAATACCCATAATTTGCAAAACACAATATCAGAAAAGCTTACAACATATTTAGATTAAGCTTAAAAAATAGAAATTTCAAGAATGTGGGCCTATAGGAGCTATAGTTCTCTCAAGTACCGATGTCATTCCAAAGCAGTTACATCAAGCACTTGAAACATTATATTTACCTCAATATACATTCATCAATCTACAAAAAGTTGTCATTTTAAATGCATGTAGAATAGTAAGAAAGTTTTTAGATTCCGAATTAAATTAGTAGAAAATACAACACTTGATCTACACTTGGCTTTTGGCCCGTGCAGACAATGTCTTTACCGGAAAAGACCGAGCAATTAAAAGGAAAAAAGAAATAATAATAATAGCAAACCGCAGTAATAATAACAGACACCACGTAGACATTAGATACTGTATTATATATTTTACGCTTTTATTAATTATTTGGATTGTTGTTTTTGGATTGGAACTCGCCACAATAGTAAATTTGCCACACAAAAAAGACATAAAAATATGTTTAAATTCGCCACAACCCTAATTTGTACTTATTATAAGCTCGCCACATATCTTTTCGAGTTATTGTAAATTCGCCACACTGATTTTTTCAGTACAGATCTCAGGAAAATCAAATAACAAATAGAATAATATATTTATTAATTATTGTAATAATCACAACTATTAAAAATTTAACTTATTATCTATATTAAAATCAAAGTTTTTATTACAGAATCGACTGGCTAATTTAATAATCTGATATATAGGTACAACTATTAATAACTACTACAAAACTATTATAATAAAAAAACAAATGGTAGAATTCTGCATTGTCTCGCCCGGGTCTGGTACCACCGGCTTACCTATTCCTGCCGCGATAGCGTCAGTGCTTGTCACTGTCGTGTTCCGGTTTGGAGGGTAAGGTAGACGGTAAACTTATGCACGTGGCATAAGACTTCGCCACAAGATAGCAACGCACCATTAACACCTTTGGTGTCTATAGGCGATAGTTGACTTTTTCCATAAGGAGACCCATCTGCTTATTTGCTATCTTATACTATACAAAAAAACACAGCAATACTTACATTAATGATTATAATTTATAATATTAATAATTTAAATGCTGACAAATATTTTACTAATAAATAATAATCACATTATTCACTTTTAATAATACTGTATTTTAAAAAATCTTTGAAAACAAAAAGATATTTGGTTTGATTGATACAACGAATTTTCCTATTTCTGTATTGTTGCCGCAATAACGCCAATGTTTGTCACTCGTGTTCCGTTTGAAGAGTAAGGTCACCGACCGCACAACCCATAGATCCCTAATAACAGTGCACCTGCTATATTTTGATGTAATAATTTAAACTGGCAATCATTTAAGAAAAAACTGATTTTTAGTATGTGTATTTTCTAAGTTATTACCTGATTTAATCCTAAAGTAATATGGGATTGTACCCTTTTTGATTATACTATCAGATACTTAAAAGATTTGAGTTATTTATCTCTTTTTTACTTCTCAATTTTAAATTAAAGTAATATGGTATTGTACCTTTGTTTATCTTAGCGGTAGATTGATCACTAATCCTTCTTTTACACACTAATTTTTCTAAGTTTTCCATATATTCATTAAATGTAATTTTTGTTTTATCTAACTGCTTAATTTTATTCTCACTACTTACTTTACTATGTTTTTGTTCAGAAAATGGCAAAAATTTATTTTTGTATTCCTGATAATCCATTTCTATAGTTAGTTTAGTATACAAACAATTTATATAGGTATTATGTGCATAATTATTATATTTTGGTAAATAATTATCTAAATCGATAAATGTACAGTTACTATATTGCTTAGCAATTAGATTTAGTTTATAATTAAGTAGTCCGACATTCAAATATCTATTTGATTTAACTTTCACTAAGAACACTTGTTTACACATCTTTAGTCTATCTAAAATATTACACAAATGCGTAAAGACAGAGTAAGGTTCCTTGTCATTAGTACCAATACCTAGAATAGCAAAATCTTTGTTACATAGATTTGACAGGTCATTAAAATTATGCAATATATCTGATGACTTTGCATTAGGTTTTATGGTTGAGAGAACTGAAAATGTGTTTGGTTTATATTTCAATAATTTTGTTGCCAAACCCCGAAGTCTTTGATCTCCTAATATTAATATCTTGTTTTTTTGTGTATTTAAGGGATATTGATTACATTTTTCAGAACACACTTTTAATGAACTACACACATCTTTTTTCGGACTGGAATTGTTAAATTTCCTTACTTTTACTTCTTTCTTGTTATCAGACTGTTCAATTTTTGAAAGATTTGTGTTTGATTTTGGTATGTTCTTTGTGGTGTCTTCAGAAGTTAAATTTAGCAAAGACATACTTGCATTCTTTTGTTTACTTGATTTTCCACGCTTGTTCTTTGGTGTAGAACATTTATAACTTTTCCTAGGTGAATTTTTTGTTATTTTATTTAAAATTTCAATGTTTTTTGCCTGTTCCTCATTCACCTTGCGCAGAGAATTAATTTCTAAAATTAAGTTTTCAATTTCATTATGTGCACTTTGTAACTGACACTTCAGAGTATTTATTTCTTCACGCAATTCCTTATTTGTGTTGTCGCTTACTGCTGACAAATCCGGTAGACTTCTAGCAACATAATCCGAAGTAGCTTCTGTCAACACATCTGACTTATAGTTCCGATGTAAATGTCCATACACTAATACCCAATCAGTGTCGACCAATCAGATTCTCTGTACATCACTATCTTTCACTGTGGTCTTGAGTAAGCCAATCACGATGTTGCAGCTCAGCTCAGCTAGTTGCCAGAATGCATTCAATACGGAAAATCGAACATTAGGCGTCTATGGGCTGAGTGGTCGATGAGTAAGGTAGTCTGTAAACTTGTACACGTGGCATCCCGTCACACGTATATAGCAATAATCCAATAACAGATTTCGTGTCTATAGGCGATGGTTGTCTCTTAACATTAGGACAGCCATCTGCTTGTTTGCTATCTTTTAATTTAAAAAAGCCACAATATTTACAAATTACTATTACTAAAACGCTGTAAAGCGCATAGTTTCTTTAGGGCTTCAACTAATTTTTATTTTAAAATCTATATCATCAGCCTTATTTTTTAACTTATCAAGGAACTGCAGTAAATGGTTTTTGTATTATAGCACTCACCACGTGCTTGGGAAACTGGAAAAACCATAAAAACAACAAAGAAAAATATCGACACGCGAGATTTGAACCTGCGACCATATACTATAACCCAAAAATAATTAGAAATACGAAGGCGACCGATTGGCTATACGAGACACTATTATCGTGGCCACTAGGTGGTAGAGTTCTGCATTGTCTCGCCCGGGTCTTGTACCACCGCCTTACCTATTCCTGTCGCAATAGCGTCAGTGCTTGTCGCTGTCGTGTTCCGGTTTGGAGGGTGAGGTAGCCGTTAAACTTATGCATGTGACATTAGACCTCTCCGCAAGATAGCAACGCACCATTAACACCTTTGATGTGTATATGCGATGGTTGACTCTTTCCATCAGGGGACCCATCTGCTTGTTTACTATCTTATGATATAAAAAAAAATGTTTCTGACACCTTAACTAAAGGTTCTGTGTGCGAATTGTTTCGCCCTTTTCGACTATATCGCCGCGCCGCCCCGCCGTGTCGTCCGTATGACGTTTCAACCGGTTTTTGCACATCTTTCGATCCATCGGCGCGAACAGGTACAATATAGATGTGCATGAGTATTGTGTATCAATGATGACATTGCGTTCTGGGGTGGTTGATGTAAATTGGACGTATCTATGTCGCAGTGAAATTGTCAGTACCGTTAGATTATAATTTACCTAAGTGATATTATAATTTAGCTGCTAACCTAACCTAACCAAATTATAAAGTCCCTAGGTAGATTATAATCTAACGGCTATTGACAATTTCACTGCGACATCTATATAAGTTGTTAATTTAGTTCATCAGATTGTCCGGTGGCGCTGTTGTTCTCTGACCTCTGTCACAGGCTGTGGTCTCTTTGCTTTGTACATGTTGCGTTTGTAAAAATCAATAAAACTCAGTATATTTATTGCAAAGGTTCTTTATTTGCTTAAAATCCTACAACTATACTTTCATTTTAATACACAGATTTAATACAGTTAAAATAAAAAAATTAAAAAATGACCAAAAGTTTTTTTAATTATTTAAAAATTTTGATTATTTAAAAAACGAGTCGTCTACTCAAAATATTGAGTTGATTTTTTCTTTTACTAAAAAAATTTTCTGTTTTTAAAAGGTACAAATTCTACCCCTATACTAGGAAAATAAAAAAAAATGTACCCACTCTAATGTTTAGCCTTCTTTTATGATCATGCCCTTCATCAAATTCAATTGGGGCCAAACGGAATATATGCTCTCTTAAACGAATTTTGCAAATCCGTGTATAAGTAACGATGTTTTAACCGAACTTACATATAAAAATACTAAAAATTGAATTAGGGAAATACTATTTAACGAGAAATCTGTGAAAATAAGCAAAATGGCAAATTTTCTAAAGCCATCTCCGTAATCCTTATTCTTTTAAAATTAAAGTGAATAGCCGGTCAAAATTTCCTACATAAAATATATTTGATAAATTTTAACCCAACTATGCTTCATTATTAAACGGAGTCATCGTACGGCTCACGTATTGGCGTTACGTCGGATATTGGAACCGCGAGAGACGTGACTGACTCGAGGAGATAAAATATCCTCTTTAGTTAACGTTCACGAGAATACCGACGAGTTCTCATTATTTTGTAGTTAGTATTACTTTGTAGAAATTATATAAGATAGGAAGAGTTTAGAGTACACGTTTCTCACATGTTTATATATTTTAATCACCTAATTAAACATTTAAACCCGATGGAACGTAATCCCTAGCAAGCCAATGCAGAACTCTACTAGGTGGTAGAACAGTGTGCAAAATAAAATTTTTCATTCATAAAAAAATGCAAGCATCCTGTTACCTCAAAAGTCGTAGCAAAGCAGTAGGCTTTACAGTAGCTACGAGCTAACCAAAGCTCTACCTAATCACTATATTCTTTTCTTTTTCCCTGTCTAACGGCCGGTTTCTGAAACGCAATTTAAAAATAACAAGCCATTAATCTGTGGTTAACAGTGAATTAATGAGTTTCCGAAATAACTTTTTAATAATCTGTCAACAGATTGTCAATGTGGGTGCTAACAGCTGTTATCCTTCATTTTGTTTCTTATATTTACTTAAATAAAGAATATAACATGCAATTAAACTCACATCAATGTTCGGTTATTGTATTATATTTTTATCAACTGCTTATTAATAACGCCATTGTGTGACCTTTCCGCTGATGAAATATAAATAACAGTGGATATGAAACTATAGTATTGGACCTAATCGTGTTTTTTTTGAATTCGAATGGATTCCATAGCCCAATTTGATAATAGGCTACCATGGAAGAGAGTAATTCAACTCAATATAGCACCTATAACTTGTCGTCGTCACTGAGGAGCATTTGCTGCTTACTATTAATTTCTATGCTTAAGTTGGTTTCCAGAGATATGTGGCAGACAATGTGAGAGTGCATAAATCGACAGCTTGTCCTACAAATAAAAAAGTACATGTTAAAATTGCCAAACGGAAGCACAATTTTATCAATATTAAAATCAATGTGGTCACATGTTTACCACCTACGTTATCCTCTGTGCTAGAACACAACAGTGAAAATAATATATGGCCTTGCAAGTAGAAGACACATGTTGAATATGTTTGAAACATAAAGTTGGAAAAATTTGTTTATGCATTAAGAAATATAAGACTTCATGTATCTTTAGATGCAGCGCATACTGGTAATCATAGTTATGTATCATCAATGTAAGGCTTCTTTTTAATTTAAAATAATTAATGTCATTGCCTTGTTATTACATGAAACTAACATGCTAATTTATAAGAGATTATCCTGTGTATTGTAACTCATGTTTAAGAAATCGTCAATGGGATCTAGCAGTTATAAAAAACATTGTTTATTATATGTGTGTAATTGGCAGTGTAATTATACAACACACTGCCAAAAATATATGAAAATACTATCAGAAAATAAACACAAGTTACAAGGTAGGGTGCTATATATTTTTTTTTAGTCAATAGAAGAATATGTAAATTATAAAAATCATAATTGAATATATAACTAACAAATATTGGAATATAAAGTTATATATTAGAGTTATAATAGTAATAAAAATAGTGTATACAATAAATAACGCATCATAAGGAGTGACTCTATATTCTAAACTTAATTTATATAATATGTGCACGGCAATGTACTAAGATGACAATTTTAAGTTTTATTTTTTAGCTGAGCCAACATCTGGCGCAGCTAGGATGCTGTATACTTGCTGTATACATTCATGTAAGCAATCTAGATCTAAGACAAAGTTATTGATAACATAGAAGAAGTTACAATGAGATTGATATTTTCATTATATGAAAAAATCTCTATTAAATAAAAGAATTTAAAAAGACAAGTTTTATTTTGCTATGCTATCAAACAATAAATAGCCAGCTATTTAATAAAGTTCCGTTTATTTTGTGCTACTAAATTTACTTTAACCCACACAGCTCCTCCCCCTTAGGTGATAGCGTGATAATATGTAGCCTATATGTTGACCCGACTTTTTAGTAATATTCATACAAAATTTGAAGTAAATCCATGCAGTACTTTTTGAGTTTACCCCGGACATACATACAGACAAACAGATAAAAATTCTAAAAACTATATATTTGGCTTTGATATCGATTGTAGATCACGCCCCAAATATTTAAAAAAAAAATATTCAATGTACAATTTTGACTTTCCTACGATTTTATTATATGTATAGATTTCTTGGCAGCCTGTATCTTGACGAGCAACCTTTTTTTAACCGACTTAAAAAAAAGGAGGAGGTTCTCAATTCGGCCGGTATATATATTTTTTTATGTATGTACACCGATTTCTCCGAGGTTTCTGAACCGATTTACGTGATTCTTTTTTTGTTTGATGCGGAATAGCTTCGAATTGGTCCCATAAAAATTTGATTCAGGTAGGGGCCTACCTGAATTTTTTATTTATTTTACCTATGCCGATGTCTGAAATCAAATCTTGCAAGTAAATTTGATCCACTTCCCGGTTACCGATTGAGCTGAAATTTTGTATACGTATGTAAATTGGATGACAATGAAAACTTATTATGAGATAGACCTGATTTAATGATGGAATCGGAAGGCGGCAACAGGAACTCAGTAATTAAATGGTTAAAAATCGTTTATTAACAAGACTCTATCGACATTGGGCTCGTTTCATTCGTGTTGACGAGCACTTTGATATTTGGTGGTAACTAGGATCTTCCAGGGTCCGATGATGAAGCCAGAAGGTGGCCATAGGAGCTCAGTAATTAAATGACAGACCTCTATCGAGTTTGGGCTCGTTTGATCGAAGTCGACGAGCACTTTGGTGCTTGGTGGTAACTAGGATCCTCCAGGGTCTGATGTTAAAGCCAGAAGGTGACCATAGGAGCTCAGTAATTAAATGACACAACTCTATCGAATTTGGGCTCGTCTGATTCGTGTTGACGAGCACTTTGATACTTGGTGGTAACTAGGATCCTGCAGGGTCCGATGACAAAGCCAAAAGGTGTCCATAGGAGCTCAGTAATTAAATGACACAACTCTATCGAGTTTGGGCTCATTTGATTCGTGTTGCCGAGCACTACGGTGCTTCGTGGTAACTAGTTATAAAAGGAACTACTCTTGACACAAAATTCTTTCTACCTACATCTGTCAATTCGGTTAGTTCAGGAGATAGATATAACTTCCATGTTATTCCAGTTCTGAGAAGGAACTTTTTTTTTATGGTAGTCGAGCAACGGTAGCTTCTCCGGAAGGAAATCAAAATGTGCTGTGGCTAATGACGTGTCTTGTTTTGGATATAACAATTTATTACAGATTGTGCATGGTACTTTAACATATTGACGTAAGGTGGTTATAAAATTACGCTGTCATTGAACGAAGCTTTTGTGACGTCTGACGCGCTGCCGCTAGCCGGTTCTCACGTTGCTGTGCAGCCTCGGTTGCTGTACGGTGTCGTAGCTCTCTGCTCGGCGGACTCCTTAGCTAAATGCTCCTTAATGAGACCAATTCTATGAGCTTTCGGCTCGCCAGATTCGTTCGCTAGACGCTCATTATTGAGACCAAATATATTAGCTCTCCGCTCAAAAGACTCATTTACTATACGCTCTTGGATCTTACCGAGTTTAGAATTATACCGTACAAAAATTTCTTGACGTTAGCGTAATTTCATGTATGATTTCGTGGCCAACAAACGTTTTTTATGATCTTTAATAGCCTCATAAGAACGTGACATTGTGTTTCGAATAGCATTTTTACGGAGACGACTACTTTTATCCGTTCCGGTTTCTTGAGATCTATATTTTTTAAGGCGCGCAGCATCTGTTGTAGGTCTACCCATAAATAATTGACAATACAACAATACACTAAAAAGTATTAAATAAAAATAACTACGTTAAAAAAACCGACTTCAAAAACTAAAATGTAAAAAATAATAAAGATTTAATATTAATTAAATACTACCTGTTATTTATATGTGCTATTTACTAATAGGTTTGAAGTCGGTGCCAAGCCAATTCGGCACGCACGCGCGGGCAGAAGTCTTTGATGGACGCGGACGTCTTGAATACATAAATTTTTGAAAGAAAGAAAGAAAATATTTATTTGCAAAAATATGGGTGTTACAAGTTGTTAAAAATAAATTAAGCTACCAACATATTCTACCATTATGTGGTGTAAATTCTAAATTAAATATTTCGATGTGTTTTAACTTAATTGATAAATCTACATTAATTTACATGACCATTTAGTTTAGGAATTCTGTTGAATAAATTTTAGTAATTATTATTTAAAAAAAAGGCAAAAGTGACTGACTGAGGTATCAACGCACAGGCTAAACCCTTAGGGCTAGAAGTTTGAAATTTCGCACACGTATTTTCCTTATGATGTAGGCATCCACTAAGGAAGGATTTTTCAAAATTCAATCCATAAGGGGGTGAAATTGGGGATAAATGTTTGTATGAAACTTTTTATTCCCTGGACATATTCCCATGAAAATTCGTATGAATTGAGTAAAAAATAAATAATGAATGATGTGTTCAAGAGTTTTTTAAAATTCGATCTTTGAAAGGGTAAAATAGAAGATGAAGGTTTTATACATTCGCGCAAACCATTGCCAAACCGTTAGTGTTAGACACATGAAATTTTGCACACGTATTTATCTTATGACGTAAGAATCCACTAAGAAACCATCATTAAAAATTCAACCTTCAAAGGGGTGAAATAGGGGAAGAAAGCTTTAAAATTTTTATTCCTTGGACATATTTGCATGACATTTCATATGAATTGAGTACAGCAATAATAATGAGTTATGTATTTCAGCGTTTTTCAAAATTCAACGCCTAAGAAGATAAAATAAAAAAATAATAGGATATATAAGCGCACAAGCCAAACCCTTAAGTAAAAAAACTTAAAATTTCGCAAAAATATTCCTCCCATGACGTACGCATCTACTAAGGAAAGACTATTCAAAATTCAACCCTCAAGGGGGTGTAATAGGGGATGAAATTTCTTTGAAATTTTATATTCCTTGGACATACTTTCATAAAATTTCGTATGCGTTGAATACGACAAAAATAATGAGTTATGTATTTCCACGTTGTCCAAAATTCAGCCTCTTAGTGGGTAAAATAGGGGATGAAAGTTTTATATAAAGTCACAGTCCAAATCCTCAGGGCTAGAAACTTGAAATGTCGCAAACGTATTCCTCTTATGACGTTGGCATCCACTAAGGAAGGATTTCTCAAAATTCAACTCTAATGGGGATAAATATAAATATAAATATTCACGGGACAAATTACACTGACTGATCTAACCCCAAAGTAAGCAAATTATTTGCTTGTGTTATGGGTGTTACCCAACGATACTAATACATAGAAATACATATATAAATACTTTTATGTACATAATAAACACCCAAACCTGGAAATACAAACATTTATGCTCATCACACAAATGTTTGTCACCGTCGGGGATTGAACCCGAGCCCCGTTGCTTGCGTAGTCAGGGTCCCTAACCACTTGACCAACGGAGCGGTCAATACGATATAAAATTTTATATATTTTTTTTATTCCTTGGACATATTTGCATTACATTTCATATGAATTGAGTACAGCAACAATAAATTTCCTTACAGGGTAAAATAGAGCATGAAAGTTTTATATATTTTATTTATATAAACGTACAGGCCAAACCTTTGAGGCTAGAAACGTGAAATTTCACACACGTATCTAATATATATATATATATATATATATATATATATATATATATATATATATATATATATATATATATATATATATATATATATATATATATATATTTTATAAAAAAATTTTTAGCGGAAAGTTTAATAGCCTGCAGGGTCAACCAATTTAAAGATTTTTAACTTGCTGCTACGTATGTGAATCAGGAAACTACTGACTTTACCCCAATTTTCGAAAATCGAGTTATAGGACCTTTTTCGACTATTTTAACGATGACGTCAGTACGTCTGTATGTATGTATGTATGTATATATGTAAGTATGTCTCTCTGTGTGTATGTAAACATCTCATAATTTTTGAACGACTTGACCGGTCTAAACGCGGTTTATGGCATTCGATTGGATTCCGCTCAACTTACATTTCCTGAAAATTTGAACCCGAATAGGTTCAAATTTTCAGGAAGTGTAAGTTGAACCATCCATCCAG
Organism: Apodemia mormo; assembly: GCA_036924255.1. Classification (NCBI taxonomy): domain Eukaryota; kingdom Metazoa; phylum Arthropoda; class Insecta; order Lepidoptera; family Riodinidae; genus Apodemia; species Apodemia mormo. The sequence goes on along the minus strand of JAUPFN010000010.1, from coordinate 2,483,902 downwards.
AAAATTTTGAGAATATTCGCAAAAACCTCAAAAAAAATTTTAACGATACAGTATTTTTTAATATAACTTCCAGATTTATGTACCGCTTGAGTACAAATTCTAATCAGCTCTTTTCCTCAAAAAATTGCTTCCAATGCACAAATTGCATCAAAATCAGTTTATCCGTTCAGGATTTATCGTCGACAAAAAATTTTGAATAAAGTGTTTTTTCAACAAAACTTTAACATTTTTCAAGCTATATTTTTTGATCTTCTACGTTATTTTAGTACAAAAAAAACTACGTCAAATGCCGTTTCAAAAATTAAAATCGATTCAAATTTTAAAACATTAAAATTACGCTGTAAAATCGATTTAGTAAAAAAAGTAAAAAAAAAAACCTCTGTGGTCGATTGTGTGGTCTAGTGGTCCAGCGTTGGCGTTGACCACATGAGGTTCCGGGTATAATTCCCGAGTCGGGCACATAAAAAAGTGTTTTTTTCAGTTTTCTGAGAAACACGAAGTTGCCCGGGATTGGAAAGTTCCCGGTTGGCGATAGGCTTGCCACCTATCACATTTGTGGGACCAAGTATCTTCGGCTAATCGTGGGTGCACTTGTTGTACCTCTGCCTACCCCTTCGGGGATATGGCCTGAAAATCGATTGAGTAGTTTTTGAGATATGAGTATAGTTGATATATGAAGTCTTTCACAATTCTAGGAATTTTACTAACCCAGAATTTATCAACTCGCAAGCCCAAACAAAAATACGTCGCCTTTTTAATCCCGTAATCGACGTTACTAATGAATTAATTGATGAATGGCAGTCGCGTTGGTCTTGTTCAACTAAAGGACGGCATTTATATAACTTTTTCCCGTGCATCCGGGATCGCTTAAGTAAAACTTGGATAGAAATAGATCATTGTGTTGCACAGTTTCTCACTAGCCACGGTAATTTTAAAGCTAAATTATTCTCGTTTAAATTAGTTCCTTCTCCCTTTTGCGAGTGCTCTGCATTAAACTGTAAATATGAACAAACTGCACATCACATTCTTTGGGAGTGTAATCTTTGGCAAAACGAACGTCGTCAAATGCTTGATAGTATCCAATGTATATCCGGTGTAATTTATTACTCCGATCTTGTGGGTACACGTGGGAACTTCCGTGCCTTCAAACAATTTTGTCACACTTACTACTGGAAGCAAAATTAAGTAGGCCATTTTGGTAGGTCCCTAATTTCCAAACTTCCGTGGTGCAATAGCAATCGGGCTTAACCTGATTGTAAAAGTCTCATTTCGTAGCATTTTTATGCTTTTAACATTTTGCTGTCTCCTGCTAAAAAGGGAGGGAAACAGGATGTATTTCCCTACTCCTCCTATATACTTCTGATTAATTTCGTTACGGGATCCAAGACAGCTTAGCTTTTCCCCAGGGCACCCTGAGCTCGCAACTCAGAGGTTATCAGGACGGTTGCCGCTGTTGATTCTGGTTTACAGAAGTTACAGTGGTGGGAAAAAAAAATATGAAGTCGGTTAAATTTTTTAATTTTTATTATTTTCATATATGCGATAAATTTTCAACCAGAAACACTTTACGATTAACGCAGTCTACGTACGGCTCACGTATTGGCGTACCGCCGTATATTGGAAGTTTGAACCGCGAGACGTGACTGACTCGAGGAGATCAAATATCCTCTTTAGTTAATTTCCACGAGAATACCGATGAGTTCTGACTAATTTATAAATAAAGTTACTTCATCGGAATTATTTAAGGAGTTTAGAGAGTGTATAAGAAATTGGATTCACGGAAATAAAAAATTTAAATGTGATCTTTCAGGTTACTTTATTCACTTATTGAAGGAAATAAAACGTACTAAAACCGCGATAAAAAATTAGTATATTTACTATTTAGTATACGAGTTATATACCTAATTGATTACCGTGCCGATTCCAAAAACCGTGCTATGAATTAATTGATTTATTAATTTTAACTAATAACTCGTTTTTTTCAACTCATCTATACATATAATAAAATCGTAGGAAAGTCAAAATTGTACATTAAACATTTTTTTAAAAGAATACTTAGGGCGTGATCTACAATCGATATCGAAGTTAAAATTATTGTTTTTAGAATTTTTGTCTGTCTGTCTGTCCGTCCGTCCGTCCGTCCGTCCGTCTGTCTGTCTGTCTGTCTGTCTGTCTGTCTCTCTCTTTGCCTGTTTGTCTCTTTGTCTGTATTTATGTCTGTCATAAGATAGCAAACTAGCAGACGAGTCTCCTGATGGAAAGAGACAACAACAGCGTTAACGGTGTTTTGCTGTCCGTGTGGCGAGGTGTTAATACCACTTGCACAAGCTTAACCGCTACCTTACTCTCCAAACCGGAACATGATAGTGACAAGCTCTTGCGGCAGGAATAGGTAAGGCGATAGTTCTAGACTCGGACGAGACAATGGAGAGCTCTACCACCTAGTAGCCACGATGGAAGTGACTTGCATTGCCCATCGTCCGCCTCTTACGAACTGACTGGCAGAACAGCCGATGGTCTAATGTTCAAAGGAGCCAGAACCAACACGGGGAAATCTTGGTTAGTGGATCTGCGTAAGCAAGTGATGGGATTTGTGTTTAAATACCGACACGGCCAAGCGTTTGTGTGGTCAACAAATAATTTTATTCGAAATACTGCCATGACTCTATGACTTCGTTTGACTCCATAGAATCTCTTTTAAGCTTCTCCATGTTAGTCACTTTGGAAAATAGACATCTGCCATTATATCAGGTAGTTCGTTGAAGATGAATGACTGATTATATGTTCCACTAGCTGTTGCCGGCGACTTCGTTCGCGCGGACTTCATTTACTCCGCACAGCTCCTCTCCCGTTGGTGATAGCGTGATAATATGTAGCTTATATGTTGACCCGACCTTTTAGTAATATTCATGCAAAATTTGAAGCAAATCCATGCAGTACTTTTTGAGTTTACCCCGGACATACATTGACTTTCCTACGATTTTATTATATGTATAGATATAGATATATATATTACCATCGTGACTACTAGGTGGTAGAGTTTTATTTGTTAACCGACTTCAAAAAAAAGAGGAGGTTCTCAATTCGGCCGGTATATTTTTTTTTACGTATGTACACCGATTTCTCCGAAGTTTCTGAACCGAATTACGTGATTCTTTTTTTGTTTGATGCGGAATAGCTTCGAATTGGTCTCATAAAAATTTGATTTAGGTAGGCCCAGTAGTTTTTATTTTATGAGCATTTTTTATTTATTTTACCTATGCCGATGTCTGAAATGAAATCTTGCAAGTAAATTTGATCCACTTCCCGGTTACCGATTGAGCTGAAATTTTGTATACGTACTGTTAGGTTGCGCCTCCGAGCACTTATAAAAAAAAGCACTTTTTCGGAACACAAGTTATTTATTTCACTTTCTACAATTACTAACTAATGGGACTTTAACTATAAACACTCTAACTTGGATCACACTTTTTCGCGGTTCCCTTGTGAAGGGTTATTGCGACCCGGAGTATGGATATAGCACTAGTCTATTCGCTGTGTCCAGGCCGGCGGGCAGAAACCAGGTCCGTAGCTGGGCAGCGTTTAGGCTAGAGAATATCTAACTGAAGAATATTTGGGAAAAAGCGAGTATTTATACATATATATTGCTGACTATCCAGCTTATATGCACTTCAGCATTATTGCGTGGAAAATAGGGATGTAACAGTACGTAAATTGGATGACAATGAAAACTTATTATGAGATAGACCTGATCTGATGATGGAATCGAAAGGCGACAACAGGAACTCGGTAATTAAATGGTTAAAAATCGTTTAATAATAAGACTCTATCAACTTTGGGCTCGTTTCACTCGTGTTGACAAGCACTTTGGTACTTGGTGGTAACTAGGATCTTCCAGGGTCCGATGATGAAGCCAGAAGGTGGCCATAGGAGCTCAGTAATTAAATGACAGACCTCTATCGAGTTTGGACTCGTTTGATCGAAGTCGACGAGCACTTTGGTGCTTGGTGGTAACTAGGATCCTCCAGGGTCTGATGTTGAAGCCAGAAGGTGACCATATGAGCTCAGTACTTAAATTACACAACTCTATCGACTTTGGGCTCGTCTGATTCGTGTTGACGAGCACTTTGGTACTTGGTGGTAACTAGGATCCTGCAGGGTCCGATGACGAAGCCAAAAGGTGTCCATAGGAGCTCAGTAATTAAATGACACAACTCTATCGAGTTTGGGCTCGTTTGATGCGTGTTGACGAGCATAACGGTGCTTCGTGGTAACTAGGATCCTCCAAGTTCCGATGATGAAGCCAGAAGGTGGCCATAGGAGCTCAGTACTAAAATGACACAACTCTATCGAGTTTGGGCTCATTTGATTTGTGTTGACGAGCACTTTGGTGCTTGGTGGTAACTAGTTATAAAAGGAACTACTCTTGACACAAAAGTCTTTGTTCGACATCTGTCAATTCGGTTAGTTCAGGAGATAGACATAACTTCCATGTTACTCCAGTTCTGAGAAGGAACTTTTTTTTTTATGGCAGTCGAGCAACGGTAGCTCCTCCGGAAGGAAATCAAAATATGCTGTGGCTAATGACGTGTCTTGTTTTGGATATAATAATTTCTAACAGATTGTGCATGATATTTCAGCATATTGACGTAAGGTGGTTATAAAATTACGCTCAGTCATTGTACGAAGCCTTTGTGACGTCTGACGCGCTGCCGCGAGCCGGTTCTCACGTTGCTGTGCAGACTCGGTTGCTGTACGGTGTCGTAGCTCTCTGCTCGGCGGACTTCTTAGCTAAATGAGACCAATTCTATGAGCTTTCGGCTCGGCAGATTCGTTCGCTAGACGCTCATTATTGAGACCAAATATATTAGCTCTCCGCTCAAAAGACTCATTCGCTATACGCTCTTGGATTAGAATTATACTGTACAAAAATTTCTTGACGTTAGCGTAATTTCATGTATGCTTTCGTGGCCAACAAACGTTTTTCATGATCTTTAATAGCCTCATAAGAACGTGACATTGTGTTTTGAATAGCATTTTTACGGAGACGACTACTTTTATCCGTTCCGGTTTCTTGAGATCTATATTTTTTAAGGCGCGCAGCATCTGTTGTAGGTCTACCCATAAATAATTGACAATACAACAATACACTAAAAAGTATTAAATAAAAATAACTACGTTAAAAAACTGACTTCAAAAACTAAAATGTAAAAAATAATAAAGATTTAATATTAATTAAATACTACCTATTATTTATATTTGCTATTTACTAATAGGTTTGAAGTCGGTGCCAAGCCATAAACAAATATTAATATTTTAATTACTGAAATGAATACGAGCAAATTAATACAATAAAATGACTACTTTAAAGATTAAAATGCGTAAATATACCTAATAAAGAGCAACTAAATGTTAATATTATAAGCAGCTTCAATCAGTACGAAGAATAATAAAAAAATAATTACTAAAATTTATTCAACAGAATTCCTAAACTAAATGATCATGTGAATTAATGTAGATTTATCAATTAAACTAAAACGCATCGAAATTTTTAATTTAGAATTTACACCACATAATGGTAGAATATGTTGGTAGCTTAATTTCTTTTTAACAACTTGTAACACCCATATTCTTGCAAATAAATATTTTCTTTCTTTCTTTCAATAATTTATGTATTCAAGACGTCCGCGTCCATCAACGACGTATGCCCGCGCGTGCGTGCCGAATTGGCTTGGCACCGACTTCAAACCTATTAGTAAATAGCACATATCAATAATAGGTAGTATTTAATTAATATTAAATCTTTATTATTTTTTACATTTTAGTTTTTGAAGTCGGTTTTTTTAACGTAGTTATTTTTATTATATTGTAATGCTATGTTTTTATATAATATAATGAATTTGTTTGTATTTTTTTTTAATCATGTAAGTGCATAAAACTGTACCTACATTTACATTTATTCCTGGTTAGTACTACTTTTTCATATGTTATCCTTTAACCAAGGGTTGTCTGGAAGAGATCGCTTTTTTATTGATAACACCGCCTTTGTGTATCTAACATGGTACAAAACTGTATTTTACTTTTATGTTGTCATATATTTTGGTGCACAATAAAGAGTTATTGTTTTGTATTGTACATGGTACCATCGCCTTACGTATTCCTCTAGCAATAGCGTCAAGGCTTGTCATTGTCATGTTCCAGTTTAGAGGATATAGTAGCCGGTAAACTTATGCAAGGCACTAACGCCTTGTTACACGGATAGCAACGTACAATTAACATCTTTTGAGTCTATAGAGTATAGGCAGTTTCTCTTTCCATCAGGAGATCATCTGCTTCTTTGATAGCAAATTATTGAAAACTTTTGTAACGATATAAAAAAAAGTTTTGGGAACAGATTATAACCATAAAAAGTAGTAAGTATATTAGAACGTGCGTAAAATGAGTTTTTTTTATGTAATACTATCTGATCCGGCAAACTTCTCCCCTGATGGTCCCGGGCTCCTTTGAAGAATAGACCAACTGCCGTTCTGCTAGGCAGGTCATAAGAGGCAACCGATTGGATAAAAAGAATTATCTCGTGTGGTTTTTAGTTCCCAAAAAGTACGTGGACAGACTTACAAAAATACGAACGTGCAAACGTACAAATGTACAAACAAACATACTATTACGAAATTTAATAGACTTGGACGCTATAATAGTTTGTATATATTATCCAATTCCAACAACGTTAAGCTTATAGATATCAAACTAATAACCTCCGTTTTTCGTCGGCTCAAAATAAAAAGTAATTACCAACTTCTCGCCTGTTGATCCCGGGCTCCTTTGAAGAATAGACCAACTGCCGTTCTGCTAGGCAGGTCATAAGAGGCAACCGATTGGATAAAAAGAATTATCTCGTATGGTTTTTAGTTCCCGAAAATTACGTGGACAAACTTACAAACATACAAACGTACGAACGTGCAAACGTACAAATGTACAAACGTACAAACAAACATACGATTACGAAATTTAATAGACGTACTTGGACGCTATAATAGATTGTATATATTATCTAATTCAAACAATGTTACGCTCATAGATATCAAACTAATAATCTTCGTTTTTTGTCGGCTCAAAATAAAAAGTAATTACCAACTTTCAGCTGCAGTATAAAAATTATGTCAATTAGTAGTCTCGTGTCTCAGTTCCATACCATCATACGATGAAGCTAGCTACATAAGGTCACTATATAAAAAAATGTATTTACCCTTGTAATCGATTTGACTTAATATGATTTAATATAGTGTATAAGTTATTTTTTTATTATTTGCACAGTTACTGTATAACTGTACTGTACTAAGTTACTTTTTATTGTTTGCACAGTTACTGTAAGTAAAAAAATAAAATACATTTTAACATACAACATTTTTATACGTAAAATTTATGTGTTCTGATAAGTTCCTGCTGTAGAATAATGACTTAGAATTGAAAATTTCCACCCGTAATGGCCCGAGCCCCCTATAAAGAACGAACCATTTATAAATCTGACAGACACTTTGTAAAAGGTGAATGATCGACTATATAGGATGTATAAGAAAACCCTTTCCGATCCGAAAGAGGTTTATAGGTAGGTCAATGACATTATCAAAAAAGAATAATAAAACAATATTTTTGTTAAAATAAGAAAAATGTCGTAGTATAAGTTGCCTCACTTCAGGACTAAAATTGAGTAACTCCCCATAAATCAAGCAAATATTTTTAAAATTTATGTATCTAAAATAATGACACAAATACGTTTGTATTAATCTATCAAATAATGCCTTTGACGATCGGACAGGGGTTTTTTACACACTGTAGGTATATGACACTAATGCTTACCTAGTTAGTAGAGTTAGGTATGCAACGTTTCGCCAGGGCCTTGGTAATACCGCCTTACTTATTTTTGCTGCAATAGCGTCAATGCTTGTCACTAGGTGTGCTGGTTTGAAGGTTTAGGTAGCCGACAAACTTATATAGGTGTAGGTGTAGTGTAGGTGGTAGGTATAGGTGCTTGTTTGCTTACTGATTAATTAAAAAAGTTTTTATGTAGTACCATGGGCGTACCGAAGGGGTGGGGGGGGGCAGGGAGGGGCAGCTGTCCCTCCCCCCCGGAATTTGTTTACCTCTCTACTAACTATCTACTATTGTAGATAAAAATGTAGTGTGATAAAAATATAGTCTTAAAATGTTACGGTTGACCCCCCCCCTCCCCCGGGTACGCCCATGTGTAGGGTACACATATCCCTATAAATTTATTGTTTAGTCCATTGTCGAATTTTGGTCACAGCGATTGCTAGTGATATAAAAAACCGATGTACCGAAATGTCTTCTTTACTCCACAAAAGGTAATTGCATAATGGTATTTAATTGCTTACAATCGCTTTCTCCGTGTTGGTCCCGGGCTCCTTTGAAGAAAAGGACAACTGCCGTTCTGCCAGGCAGGTCGTAAAAGGCGACCGATTGGCTATACGAGTCACTAACATCGTGGCTACTGGGTGGTGAATTTCTGCATTGTTTCGCCCGGATCTGGTACCATCGCCTTACCTATTCCTACCACAATAGCATCAGTGGTTGTCACTGTCGTGTTCCGGTTTGGAGGGTAAGGTAGCCGGTAAACTTACGCATGTGGCATAAGACCTCGCCATAAGATAGCAACGCACCATTAACACCTTTGGTGTCTATAGGCGACGGTTGACTCTTTTCATCAGGAGACCCATCTGCTTTTTTCTATCTTATGATATATAAAAAAAACAAATATAACATATAAGAGTTATTATAATATCTATAAAAACTTGCTGTTTTTTAAAACGCGCATCAGGCACAAACCGCTGAATATTTTGTCATGAAACTTGAACCGTTATATTCAGCGACTTTTCGAAAAGGTATTTTGTTAAAAAGCACCAACCGGTTTCGCGTTTTAACGCATCATCAGGGCAATAAGTCGATACTGCTGTCCTTTTTATTGAAGCCTATTATATTCTCTAATCGTATCTTTTAATCAAGATTTTCCTTTATATTTTTCTTCCACAGTACTATATAAGCAGTTTCTTACGTTGAATATTGCTTGTCGCATCTCAGCAAAAGAGTACAGACATCATACGCAATTCGCAATATCACTCACTCTCTCATTCTAATCGCATTCGCTCACTTCTGGCCAGAATAAATAATTCCACGGAATTTTATCATTTGCTATATATTATATCATTACTAGCTACCGTAATAATTCCGTTCTTCGGTTTGGAAAAAACATCGTTATTGTTATCCGACCCGGAGATTGAATCTATATTATATATGTATATATAGCCACCAACCAATAAACACACACAAACACACACACACACACAAACACCCGCATACACATAGACACACACATATGCACAAACATACTTGAACATGCCACACAAACACAGCCACTATGATGTGAAAAATTGTATACATTTTCTGTAAGAAATTAGAAGTGGGGCACTGGCTTCTACATAACAGTATCAACTAGTGTAGAGGTCAGCGGTCAACCTAGAATAAGTCAAACGTTGGAACAATAAAGATTATTATTATTACTATTAAAAGCTGATCTAACATCTTGGGAGTCATTAGTTCAAAATTTCAGATATAGTTAAAATATAATTTTGTATTTTAATAAAGGTAATGGGGAGTAAGGAGAATAACATAGCATTGAATAGAATATCCCTTTATGCCGTGACTGCATGGAACCACCGCCAACGTTCTCATTGAGTCCAAAAGCATGGCCAAGAATGGGCACGCGTTCTGACTCCTGACAAACCCAAAAATTTCTGAAGAAGCTTGTGAAAACATCAACCGCCTTATAAGCTATTGGCTGAAATAGAATTAGTCCACGTCGTACAAAGGCCTAAAAGGCTAAGTGCAGAAAATGTAATGGCTAAAAATAAGCTGTGTAAACCAAACGATTTTCGTGTTCACCATATTTTTTTTTATCATGAAATAGCAAACCATCAGATGGGTCTCCGGATGGAAAGAGTCAACCATCGCCTATAGACACCAAAGATTTTAATGGTGCGTTGCTATCTTGTGACGAGGTCTAATGCCACATGCATAAGTTTACCGGCTATCTCGCCCTCTAAACCGGAAAACGGCAGTGACTAGCACTGACGTTATTGCGGCTGGAATAGGTAAGGCGGTGGTACCAGACCCGGGCGAGACAATGCAGAACTCTACCTTCTAGTAGCCACGATGGTAGTGACCCGTATAGCCAATCAGTCGCATTTTACGACCTGCCTGGCAGAACGGCAGTTGGCCTATTCTTCAAAGGAGCCTGGGACCAACACGGGGAAATGCACTAGTTTATCTATAAATGGTGATCTCTATCGTTGTATTCAAGAGACCTTACTACTATTATCATTTTTTTAACAGCGACAATCGAGACCAACGAATTAACATGCTCATCTCAGACCTGCGGACGTTAACAAATCAGTTACTACTCAGAGTCAGGACGCTAATACACTAGACTCTTGAGTTACTTAAATTTTCAAGGAAATCCTGTAAAAACCTCAACATTAATGCCTGACCGGGTAATCAAATCCTAGCCGTATATTAAATTGCTAGAATACACTGTCATAAAATTTAATATATGGCAGTTACTGAAGTCACTAAGCCCATAAAATCAATATATAAAAAAAATATATCTAAAATGAATTTATACAAAAATCCAAACTCGTAAATCATTACAGTAACAGATGTGTCAATGCAAATGTTCATCCCAAAATAAATCTTGGAGATTAGCGGACGCAAACCTGTGTATAACCCGTCCAATGGCAATATATCGTGTGACCATCACTTTTGGAGAACTAATTTTTTATAAAAGAGGGGACAAACGAGCAGGAGGTCCAATAATGATTATGAAGCCATGAAAGAATCTTAGATATGTAGTTATCCGATTTGTTTTGAGATGTTCGAAATTTTTTGATTTATTGATTTGAGATGGTCAAAGCGGTAGCTCACCTATAGCAGCAACTGTAAGAACGTGTGGATTACTGAAATATGGATACAAGAGGACCCAAAGATTACACATTATTTCATATGCACCGAACTGACACCAAAAATGTTAATGGTGCATTGCTATTCGTGTAGCAGTGTGCTATTCTAGCTATCGTAGGGTATAAAGGATATTACTAAATATTTTAATTATGACAACTTCCTATAACTGCCTTTTTTATCAACAAAGTGCGTGAATATCCTAAAAAAACAGAAATTATGCTTAAACTCGCGTTTAGATCAGAGTGCTAAGTGTGAGTTTTTCTTTTCGCATTAGATCGTGAGCGCGTTTGGAGTTTACTAGGAATTTGTATGTGATTTGTACAGCGCCACCTAGTGGTAAACGTGAGAAACCAGTTTACCACTAGGTGGCGCTGTACAAATCACATACAAATTCCTAGTAAACTCGAAACGCGCTCACGATCGAATGCGAAAAGAAATACTCACACTTAGCACTCAGAGGGCAAACGGTATCGCGAACTTTTACTCTGCAGCATGGAAATATTCGTACGTAGAATTTGAAAAACAATAAGGTCGATGGCTTTTGTGATATTATTAATAACTAGCGACCTGCCCGCGGTTTCACCCGCGTAGCTTTTGTTCCCGTGGGAGTATCGGAAAGGTTTATATACTAAAACCTTCCTCGAGAATCAATCTATCTATTAAAATAAACCGAATCAAAATCTGTTGCGTAGTTTTAAAGATTTAAGCATACATAGGGACATAGGGACAGACAGAGAATGCGACTTTGTTTTATACTATGTAGTGATTATTATATCGGTGGACAAATTGCCAGACTCGATGTAACCCTAGCAAGCGAATTATTTGCTTGTGTTATAGGTGTCAAGCAACGATAGAAATACATAAATATTTTCTACGACATCAATTGTGTTAATGGTGGTTTGCAACGCGTGTGTCAGGGATGTTATAACTTGTGCATATATTTAATAACTAACTGAGGGACCGAACACACTCATACAAGCCGAAGCGGGCTGGGGTCGGTCACCTCAAGTAGGCTTTACCTTTAAAGTGATTAACAAAGTGTTAAAGTTAGTGGTGACTATAATTATTAGGACAATAATATTGAGCAATTATTAAATTTATTTTCGAAATTAGAGGTTAACTTTGAAAGACTAACAAATTAGACAAAGTTTTTGAAAAGAGAAATATTTAAGTATATTTGTGGTTAGCGACCCCGACTACGCAATCGACGAGGCTCGGGTTCGATTCCCGACGGGTACAAGCATTTGTGTGATTAGCATAAATGTTTGTATTTCCGGATTCGGGGTGTTATTAAATATATTCTAGTATTTATATATGTATTTCTATGTATTAGTATCATTAACACCCATAACATAAGCAAATAATTTGCTTAATTGGGGTTACCTTCATAAGTAAGTGTAATTTGTCCCGTGAATAATATTATTATTATATAACCTTGCAAATATACATGCAATATAAAAAGAAAAAAGTATCTTCACGCCTGTATCCCCGAAGAGGCAGGCAGAAGTACAAAAATTGCACCCACGATTAGTCGAAGTTACTTAAGTCTCACAGTGTGTATGATTGGTGGGAATCCTAAAGATAAAGTCATATTATTTAATTCAAATAAAATTATACTGGCTCTTTTAACTGGTCAACAATTTTATAGCTAGGTGCTACTGGATCGGAACACGGCCTCATACTGAGAACATCCGGCGGAAACTCAGTGGCAGGCCTATTTTTTCTTAAATACAATTTTAATCAAAACTCGATTACAAATTGTAATTGAAAAAAAAAGGAAACGCGTCAAAACAGAAATGAAAGTTCTATGAGCAATTAAACTTTTTGCAAGTTACTTTGACTCGTCAACAATTTATGAGCTACTATATCGCTGCCACCATCTAAGATAACATGATGATTATTTTTTTAATTTATTTTATTTATTTTAACTTTATTTGTACACTTACGTATGTAAAATTGTACAAAAGGCGGACTTAATGCTAGTTGCAGTCTCTGCCAGTCAACCTTTGGGCTAACAGAAATAGAAGTGTGTAGGTACAAAGAAATTTATATGTAAAATTTAATTAAAAATACATATTTAAATAATTATGTAAGTAATAATACATAAATACTACTATGAATAAAACATACAAATATAAAATACTTAAACGGGTATACTGATATAATATATAAATAATAGCATAAAATACATAAACAAATTATATAAAATAAATACATACATACTATATATAATATAAGTATTGATAAGTATATATAATATACTTATCAATACTTATTTTTTTTTATATCATAAGATAGCAAACAAGCAGATGGGTCTCCTGATGGAAAGGGTCAACCATCACCTATAGACACCAAAGATGTTAATGGTGCGTTGCTATCTTGTGGCGAGGTCTAATGCCACATGCATAAGTTTACCGGCTACCTTACCCTCCAAACCGGTACACAACAGTGACAAGCACTGACGCTATTGCGGCAGGAATAGGTAAGGCGGTGGTACCAGATCCGGGCGAGACAATGCAGAACTATACCACCTAGTAGTCACGATGGTAGTGACTCGTATAGCGACCGATTGGGTCGCCTTTTACGACCTGCCTGGCGAAACGGCAGTTCGTCTTTTCTTCAAAGGAGCCCGGAACCAACACGGGGATTGTATACATTATGTATTAAATTACATCTTATGTACATAAACGAGGGAACGCCATTCAACAGCTGATTATTGGAATTATTAACTGTACAAACAACCAAATCTGTTTACTAACCGTTGAAATTTGGAATATCTGTGTTCAGCAAATTTAGAATTGCTTAGCGGTTTGGATTGAGAACTTTATGTTGAAAACTGATCGTGAACTACGCCAAGAATAACCTCATTTTGAATAACAAATGTAATTAAGATGAACAAACAAATAGCCAAGATATTCAGAATTATGATGAAATAAAATACAATTTTTGAACATTTATTTTATTGGCCATGCGAGTAACCAACATCATGGTATTGTTGCGAATAATCTAGAAACGTGAAGAGTTGGAGCGCTAGGGAGATCTAGAAATAAAAGAAAGAGATAGCTACTCCTATTGATAAACAAATAGTTGACCGCTACCCGAATAGCTATGCCATAATGGATCTTCTGTTATAAGACATGAGGATAAAAATAGCGTGTACTAGGATTTGTTAATCAGAACTTGTTTACAATAACTTATTTACGATTAGCTTGGTAGAGGATTCGGGAATAATGTGGAACTTTACCATGTTTATAAATAGAGATGTGTTGACAGAGAACAGTTTTATACAGTGATCAAAAGCGAAGTGCGAGCGACCAGTGTGAGGCGGAGTGATCAGTGTGTAATACAGTGAATAAGTGTTTTATTGTGTAGTCGGTTAAGTCTAGTGTTAGTACAGTGAGTGACTAGTGTTAATCAGAGTATTTAAGTATTACATTGTGTTGTTTTGTGTATTTGTGTTGTAAATACACGGTTTAATATAAGTGGCATTTTCTTGCAAATTACAAACCCGAAGCACGTAACAGTATTTTTAGAGTAGTCTGCTGCTGCAATATAAATGTTCATAGTGAATTCCGTACGAAAATCAACTTCTTCCGCGATAAAAAGTATGCTTTGTGCCGATCTAGGTCATCATCTGTGTACCAAATTTCATCTAAATTGGTCAACTTGCTTTTGCTCTAAAAAAATTATTTTATTCCTATAAAATTGTTAACCCATTAAAGTCGCGGTAAAAGTTTATTTGAATAAAATAATTTGACTTTGACTATATATACACTAGCTGTTACCCGCGGCTTCGCTCGCGCATATTTACTCTAAGAACTTATTTAACCTTTATTTATAAGCTACTTCCCTTATTTTACCCCCTTAGGGATTGAATTTCGAAAGCGCTTAAACACGTAATTCATTATTTTTTGTGCTCAATTTATACGAAATTTCATGCAAATATGTCCAAAGAATAAAAAGTTTCATACAAACTTTTATTCCCTATTTCATCTCGGGGTTGAATTTTAAAAAATCCTTCCTTAGTGGATGCCTATATCATAAGAGAAATTCGTGTGCGAAATTTCAAGTTTCTAGCCCTAAGGGTTTGGCCTGTGCGTTGATACCTCACCTGATACCTCTGTCAGTCACTTCTGCCAGGAAACACACCGGTCTTAAATGATGGAGGTTGAAAAGATCTACTTTTTGAAGTTTTATTTAATTACTGACTGCCCCACGATGGTAAGTGGTGATAGTAGTTAACATATTCGTTTCACATCATAATTTTCCGGTTTCAATTTCCGAGTTAACCAAAAGTTCAGGTTTTCCGCCGTATTGGCCCCGGGCTCCTTTGAAGAATAGGCCAACTGCTGTTCTACCAGGCCGGTCGTAAAAAGCGACTACGAGTCACTAACAACGTGGCTACTAGATGGTAGAGTTCTGCATTATCTTGCCAGGGTCTGATACTACCGCCTTACCTATTCCTGCCGCAATAGCGTCAGTGCTTGTCACTGTCATGTTCCGGTTTGGAAGGTAAGGTAGCCGATAAACGTATGCATGTGGCACTAAAACTCGCTACAAGATAGCAACGCACCATTAATATCTTTGATGTCTATAGGCGATGGTTGACTCTTTCCATCAGGAGACCCATCTGTTTCTTTGCTATGTTATGGTATAAAAAAAATCCTTGACCTTTGGAGAAGACAATTGAAATCTCGGTAAAGGAGATTGATGAAATTGACCTCAAAGTACTACAAGAACATAGCGTTAGCCAAAATTATTAAATTAATTTAATGTGCAATAAGCTTATATTATTAGAATCCAATGGACAACTTTTAATAGCAAATAAATTTTAAAAATGAATATAGATAGGAAGTCGTGAAACTAATTAAATTTTACGCTTTTTTTATTTCTAAATCAAGCAAACAATTTTCTTTTTTGCCTTTAATTTAAAATTTCCTTTTATTTTTGACCAAACAATAAATTAGAATGTTGGATATGTAAGACGCAAAATGCTAAATAAATTATTGTACCAAATGCAACAAAAATTAAAGTATTCTTCAGTCAAAATATACAACACAGCAAGCTGTATAACCAAGCTACTCAGGCTAAAAAATTTACAAACTGTATAAACAAGCTAGTCAAGCCTAACAAGTAACAAACATTCAAAAATCCAAACATATAAACTTTCAGGTCTATACTTATATATAAATGCGAAAGTAATTCTGTCTGACTGTCTGTATCTTCTTCACGCCTAAACCACTGAACCGATTTGGATGAAACTTGGTACAAAGATAGGTTGAGACTCGAGAAAGGACTTAGGATAATTATTTTTGTGTTGTAGCACTCACCCCGTGCTTGGAAAAACTTGAAAAATTTTAAAAACAACAAAGAAAAATATCGACACGCGGGATTTGAACCTGCGACCTCCCCTAAAGCCGGGGTGCTCTCCCAGTGAGCTAGTATCGACAGGCTCGACGCGGTGAAATTTTTCTTTGCTATATGATTGATTCCATCGATTGTACTGAACGCTAGATAGTTAAATGTTATAGGATATACCTACATAGGATAGTTTTTATCCTGGATATTCCACGAGAACAGGAACTATGCGCGTAAAACCCCGGGACTGTCTTTATTTTAAGCCACGGTAATGAGGAGTAACTTAGGTTACTTTTATTTTTGATTTTTTTCCACGCGGGCAAAGTCGTGGGCGCAGCTAGCTTATAATATGTATAGGATGGCAATAAAACTATTTGAGCAATTCGTGTAAACTTATTGAAAATGCAAACACGGGGCGGCTACGACATCAAAGACATCGCCGTAGCTGACTTGACGTGGTGTTATCCAGATAAAAATCTTGGTGATATACCAGCATTTTTAAATAACATGATATTTTTATTTTATTAAATGTTTTATTTTATTATATTTTTTTAATAATTACATTGACCTATTTATATTCTCTTTTAGTTAGCGTTTTCGATACTCATTGTTTAATTATTATTATTTAAATAGACTCGTTATGGAAAGATGTGCCTTAAGAGCTTATATAAAACAAAATGAAAAACTATTCCGATTCTAACGTAATATACAAACATTGATTAGCAGAAATAAGATTTATTTACGCAATAGAGCCAGTGAGGCATTACCTCACAATACGGTGCTCTGCTATCGAAGGACTAATTAGTGTGAAATTGGTATTGTTGTCTGTTCTCTCGGCTCGATATGAAGGTATGAATGTTAATACTATGTTAGTGTACGGCCTAGCTTCTGAATACAAAGTACCTCTCATCAATGTGAATATCTACTTGTGTTTGACTCGTAACATATTGTATCTCGTTGATTCATTAACGGGGATTGTTGTTTTCTTTTGTAATTGATAACCAACGTGTATTTGGTATTATATTAGATTAAGAAAACTACTAGATATAGAATAACTAAGGAAAACCCGTGTAATTTCATCGCGTGTAATGGCGGACTTGAGTACATAACAATTGGCAAAATGTCAAGACTTAAATCTAAAAAATAAAAAACATTTCGTATTCCGGTTTGGAGGGTAAGGTAGAGCTTATGCATGTGGCACTAAGACCCCGCCACACACAAGATAGCGACGTATCATTGGTGTCTATAGGCATGGGCGTACCTAAGTACCGAATTTGTTTACCTCTCTATTAGCTATCTACTGTTGCAGATATTGAGATAAAAATTGTCTTAAAATGTTACGGTTGCCCCCCCTTGGCCCAGAACCTGGGTACGCCCATGTCTATAGGTGATGGTTGTCTTTTTCCAGAAGAACCACTTATATGCTAGCTATCTTGTGATATAAAAAATTACAATCTAATTGCAAATCGACCAGCATAAATGCATTGACAGATTGGGATCGAAATTATGTGACTTTAAGGCGAGGTATTTAAGGCGTCAATTCTATAAAAAATGGGTGGCGCGGTATGTTCTGAAACCGCTGGGATGCGTGTTAATTTCGGACAAATAAATATAGAATATCACCTGAAAACCAAAATGTAGCACATTCTTTTTTTTATTTAAAACTAAATATTACCATATAAAAATCATGTGACAGATTAGAAATATTATTAACAAATTATTTGTGTTAGAGATTTTTTTAGCCTATTTTCGGAATTTTATATGATCGAGTATAGTACATTCTATCATGTAATGAGTTAGCACATTCTTTAGATAATATCTTAAGGTATATCGTGTAATTTTTGTAAAATTGTTATTTAACAATCAATACAAAAAACGTAATTTAGCAAACGTTTTTTCTCGTTTGTCGCGATGCCTCGCCTTAACGTTTTGTAGAAATTAGATAAAAATAATGGATAATTTTAACGGGCAGTACACCAATACTACCACCCATTTCCTACAGAATTAACGCGCGTCGAAATACCTCGCCCTAAGCTAGCCGTAGGAAGAAAATAATGCATAAAATATGTATGACTTAAAATGACCTTAAAAAATGATAAACCTCTTTGAGCATGTGTGTAAGTTAGCGTTAATTTATCGCTTCAACTAAGCTGACTTACACATATACATATAAAAAATTTAACAACTTTGTTTACTCCACTTGATAAAAGATTTATTAATTTAAACAAAAACTGATGGGGTATCGAATTATATTAAATGCAAAATACAAGACTGATCACACTTTGTATTGCATATAACGACACTTCTCAGTTTCACAAACACGAATGCCTTTAAACATATCTGTTAGGCCTTTTATAATATTTTATTCTAATAGTTTATTGACTTAATAATTACCTTAATCAGATAGAGTTTATATCGGAGAGTTTATATCGGCTCAAAAATCATATTAATTTAAAATATGTTAAATAATTAACAATTCTTAATATTTCATTAGATATTTCAATAACAAGTAAAAATTAACACTGCATCTTTATTTTGACATAACCATTTAAAAATTGATGGCCGCATATATACTCATTTTAAATATGTTTGTGTAAAATATTGACAACTTAATACCTGAATAATAATCAAAACATAAGACTAAAAAACTCTCTGTTATTATGGCATCCTGCTCAACATTCACTAAACACAGCTTAAAACTATCATAGTTTACTTTAAGAAGGTTGATAGATAAAAATGTTAAAACTAACAAGTTTTTTTACATCGGAGTTAATTTAGTAAGCCCTCCTGAAAATGTTTGTAAATTTCGTGTCATTCGATTTAAATTTACACGCTTAAACACGAATCGAGGTGGCCGAAGCGCTGCGAAGTTTTAATTTAATAATTTCATATAAATCCTGTAGACGGCAACGTGTCTGGTCGTGTTTAGTTTCTACATTAGTGTAGTCATTACTCTAAAAGCATGCAACGTCTGCTCTATATCTCCTGTTGGCATCTGTTCTCCTGGTATCTTTCATTAATGCAATGTGACTTTATTTTTCCGTATAATCCGCCTTTTTTCTCAACCGACTGCTTAAATAAAACGCGGTTTTTCTAAAATTAAATTTGTTAGTTTCTGCGAAACTGATCCAAATTTTAGCTTTGGACACAATTTTTTCGTAGAAGAACCGATCCGATATTTGAATTAATCAGTCCATTAACATAAAAGTTATTTTTTGTCCCCTTTCCCCTTTAGGTACCACCGAATTTTTTTTCCGTAAGTGGAAGTATGTTTATCCACAAATTTCTCGGAAAATAAAAGCCAAAATGAGATTATTCTTTTTGATTTAAATCAGTTTAAAAAAAAAACAGGTCCCATTTTATCAAAATCGATCAAGTAGTTTTTGAGATATGGGTATAGTTGATATTTGAATTCGGTTTAAATTTGAGGTGTTGCAGTTTGAGAATGAGATAACATGAGTGCTGCCACATGGATAATAATGTACCATTAACACCTAGAAATGATAACCAATTGATATAATATACAATGTATAAAAAACACTGTCCGATCGACAAGAATTCATGCTATTGCGGCAGGAATAGATAGGGCCGTAGTACCAGTCTCGTGTGAGACAAGTCACTACCTGGAACACATTTTTGAATCGCCCGACCAGGAATCAAACCCGGGAGCTCATATGGTCAACACCTATACCGAAAGAATAGACCATACAGGTGTTTGTTCCTGTCGAAAATCGAGGAACCCAAGCCTCATCGATACGTAGGTTCGCTAACCACTCGACCAACGGGCGGTCATTTAACATAATTATTTTTACTAGCGATAATAATAATAGTTTGATAACAGATTTTAGTACATTGTATACATGTGTGTATATAATCATATATGTCACATTAATGTAGTGTGTGTAATGTATATTATTGTTAATTTAATATATTTCTAATACCCATTATTAAAAAAATATCAAGTTTCTGCCCTCCTCCGGAATGTATTCTTTTTTTACTATTCGCGTAATTGTCTGAAAAGAAATACAAAGTTTTTGCATAACGTATATATTACATTAATAAGATGTATACGAAAGGGCAAACCAACAGTAAGAAATGTTATCCATGTTGTTTCTCGACGCGGAATAACAACAAACAGCAAACGTAATGATTAATTCAAAACATAATCCGACGAGGAAACGCCGAAATTATCAAAATAATTGTGCCTTTCAGCTAAACATCGAACGGAATACGAAATTCCAAGTAAATAACCACGGAGAATTAATCTTTATACAATCATTACATCTTCGGCTCTATGTTGAAAGGATCAGATGTCATATTTGCATGAAAGAAAATACAAGTTCCTTTGTGTTTTGTTTGTTAGGTTGTATTTTAGAATATGACACGTTCATTTTATTTAGATGTTGACTAAGTGATATTTGAAAGAGTTAAGAGGCAGTTTACCCTTTAGACCAACTTTTGACGAGAAATCAAAATTTTCCAACTCCTAATTTTTCATATTATAGGGTACTTTTTTTAATTACATGATACCATTAGATAGTTTAATCTTTTAAATATTGCTTCAATTAAACAGATTTTTTAATCAATTGTATTTCTTATAATAAATGTTCTCTTAAATCAAGTTTCGACAATTACGCAAGGAAGCTATTTTTCCAAAAGGTATTGCTACTGCTAGAATCAACAAACTTAATTAGACAAAATACTAAATTACCAGAAACATCCAACAATTGTGCCTGAATGCATTACTTTTTTCCTAAATGATCTATAATTATATCTAATTAATTAAGCAAATGTGCCTATTTCAACAAAATTAACGAAACATTAACTGGGTTTTTTGTTATCAAAAAATGTAATTTTCCTATAAAAATTGGCATAGAATAAAACTATATACTATTCTTATACAAAAACAAGTCACTTAAATAATATGATTATTTATTTTATATTTCAAAAATAAATAAAAGAAAATACTACAAAATCCGCTACGTCCGTGTTCCAAAATTAGTACCGCGTAGTAATAATTAAAATATTAAAAGTATCAATACTATTTTCATTTTACCAGCACTAGGTGCACTATATGGACAACGACGCAACATCCAGCTCTCGAATCAATTAGAAAATATCTAAATTTCAGTTGGGTGATTTTGTGAAATGACTCTTAAGTTAATTAATTGCGCGCTCTACAAAAATGAATTATGTATTTAAAGACAAAGTTTGAAAGATATTTCACAAATAATGTTGACTTCCAAGCAACAGGGGTTAGCTTTAAAGACATTTTTCTCAAAGTGATATCACTTTCACTTAATTAAAGACATAAATGCCTTTTTTTTATAGAAGAGGGGCAAACGAGCAGGAGGTGCACCTGATCTTTTTATTTTGAACACTAATTATTGCAAATAATGTATTGGGCTGTCATTGTAAGGGTAAAAAGGTACTATCTAAATAAGATAGTAGTGTATTCTATGTCTACTACCGTGTTTTTACAAGAAATAGCTCTAACGTTATCACAGAGCTAGGAACA
Organism: Apodemia mormo; assembly: GCA_036924255.1. Lineage (NCBI taxonomy): Eukaryota > Metazoa > Arthropoda > Insecta > Lepidoptera > Riodinidae > Apodemia > Apodemia mormo. Next base: position 2,461,995 of record JAUPFN010000010.1, on the reverse strand, counting down.
ATTCAAAATCAGCGCTTCACAGTCTGTCTATATATACCGGCGAAGTATAAGCTTAATTGTTCATTTTGCTAAAAAATGGATTTTATTTTTATAATTTTAGTTAAATTTTAGCACATTATTTTAAGTTTTAACGATTTTTTATTGGCAAAATTTTTTTATTATTATTAATATAAAAACCATTCAAATAAAAAGTAAAAAGTGTCTTCACGCCGTATCCCTGAAGTGGTAGGCAGAAGTACAATAAGTACACCCACGATTAGCCGAAGATACTAAGTCCCACAATGTGATATGTGGCAAGCCTATCTACCGGGCACTTTGTCTAATCCCGGGCAAGGTTGTTCTTATCAGAAAACTGAAAAAGCACATATTTTTTAATTGCCCGACCCGAGAATCGAACCCGGGATCTCATGTGGTCAATTTTGATACTGGAACACTAGACCACACACGCGACTCAAAAATATTAAACATATAATGTAATGACCAACTTCATTCTTAAATACGTTATTCAAATTTGATTTTTTTAAGTATGCGGATATCTTATATATAAAATTATCTTGTCGCAATGTTCGTTCCCGTACTCCTCCGAAACGGCTTGACCGATTTTGATGAAATTTCGTATGCATATTCAGTAGGTCTGAGAATCGGCCAACATCTTTTTTTCGTACGCCTTAGTGATAAGGGTTGTCCAGCCCTAAACATTTTTTTTGTGTAAGAAAAAAAATATTTTTATTTTTTTATGATTCAGCATTGAAAAATACATACAACTCTAAATTTTTACCCCTCTATCACCAACCCTTATTTTTAATTAAATAATTTATATGACAAAACAACGTTTGCCGGGTCAGCTAGTCCATACTATCCATACTAATATTATAAATGCGAAAGTCTGTCTGTCTGTCTGTTACGCTTTCATGATTTTGCTGAAATTTGACATGCAAGTAGTTGAAGAGCTGGGGTCAAATATAGGCTACTTTTTTTCAAAAATCAAACCTTAAAGGGTTGAAATAGGGGATGAAATTTGTATCAAAAGTACTCGCAGGCGGTTTAATAATTTACTAGCTGCGCGGGTCAGCTAGTAAATTATTAAACCAGAAATATCAGGGTGCGTTGTACTCGTAATGAAATCTTAAAATTGCTTTCAAACTCTATCTTATCGCCTTTATGAAGAACCCCAATTAAGAGTAATTTAATTCTATGGAATAATTTAATACTAAAATAAAAAAAAATCTCTCAACTAAACCCACATCTCAAAATTTACTGAACCGATTTCGATGAAACTATACTGTTTTCTTAGTTAGAATATACCTTATTAAAATAAAAAATATTTTGATACGGCTTTTAGTTCCCGGGAAAAAAATTCCAAACAAACGTACGTACAAACGGACGGAACAAAAAAAACGTACAAACATACATATATAAATACACTAACAAAATTTAGTTCACGTGCTTGGACGCCTAAACATCACATACATATGTATAATAATATGTCAAACTGATAACCTCCTTTTTTCCGTTGGTTAAGAACATTTATATCAACTTGTTCTAATAAAATTATTACATTAGATTTAAACAACAAAGGTAAAAAACTTAACGAGTTCAAAGCTAAGTCAAAGTTATGAGAATTAATTTTCCAAGTCCATAAGTTAGCTTTGCAAAACGTTTTTTTCGTTGGTTAAGAACATATATCAACTTGTTCTAATAAAATTATTACATTAGATTTAAACAACAAAGGTAAAAAACTTAACGAGTTTAAAGCTAAGTCAAAGTTATGAGAATTAATTTTCCAAGTCCATAAGTTAGATTTGCAAAACGCGACATTATGAGTAAAATTTCTGTAATATTCATATTTACTTTAACTGTAATATTAAAAGGAGTAATATTCGTTATTACTGTAGAAAAGCTTAATCTAAGTACAAGATGAACTTATGTAAATTGTAAGCAGCTGCTTTATTTTACGTACAAAATCCAAATGTTATTTATTCAAACTTGAATTGTGCAAAGAACATGGGCGGTTTTGGTTTTGTACATCTTTTGTGTGTCTTTTGGAGTGACGAATATTAGATATCATCAAAAACGTCCTGTAAAAAACCAAATCTCGCAGCTCAGTTTTTCTACCGTAAAAAGTTGTGAGATCCATTTAATACCAAGCCGGTTAATTTATTTAGTCCCTACTTAAGGGACCTTCTGTCTAAAGTAATTACGTAAGTTGTTATCATATCAATGTTAAAAATCTTTTACGTTTTAAATAAATAGATCGACTTATATAGCCTATATGTTGACCCGACCTGTTAGTAATATTCATGCAAAATTTGAATTAAATCCATGCAGTACTTTTTGAGTTTACCCCGGACATACATTGACTATCCTACGATTTTATTATATGTATAGATGCGTATAAGTTAGGGAGTTGATACAAAATCTTACGGAATATATCAAACTTTAAGGTAATAACTAAAAAAACGATGTATGAAGTCTCGCCCATGTTCTTCGTTAAAATAAAATACAAGGACTACTTTTACGGATTATATTCATACATATCGTCTTGGTCCAGCCCCAGTTTAAGGAATAGAGCAGGCTAGGAAGCTCGTAAAAGCGTAAAACTAGCCAGACATCATATCTTAGCAATTACCAGGTGTATGAGTTCGGTGACCTCATGCCGGATTTGGTAGCACCGCCTCTCTTATACCTGTCATAGTAGCGTCTTCTGCGGTTCAGTACTTATCACTATTGTGTTCTAATTTTCAAATAAGTTAATCGATAAACAGTGTGGCATTACATTCCTGAAACACATAGATTAACCCGACACGCACCAATAATATCTTTGGTGTCAGGCAGTGGTTTAAACCTTTCTATCAGGAGAGCCATTTGCTTATGTACGTTGCTTGGTACTTTGTGTGTGGTGGCTAGTTAAGGAAGGTGATAAATATTGTCACTGTTGTGGTAGAAATAGGCAAATCTTTGGTACAAAACCCAGGCTAGGTATTTGAAACTCTTAGAAATTGAATTGAATGAAAAACTTAGAAACGTAGACAGTTGATTCCTAATTTACAAATTTTCGACAATAATTTTAAGAAACCCTAGATTTCGACTACGACGACTTACAGCAGTAAGAGTAAGTTTGAGAAACCCTGGATTTCCACTGCAATAGCGCTTTATTTATTTAATGTATTTGTAATGCATATTATTTAAAAATGTTCCGTTACTACAGGCTTATGCAATGTAAGGCTGATTTTAGTGTCACGCTGACCGCAAGCTGATGTTCGGCGCTGATGGGTCAATATGTATGTAGTCATAGGTAGTGTTTTGAGTCGCGCTGACCGCTCAACGCTGACGGCCGTACATCAGCGCCGACGGTCAGCGTGACAGTAAAATCAGCCTAAGCTTTAACTGTGCCAAAATTTCATACGGTTCACGTAATTATCTTAGAAAAGGGTACAAAGTTTTTACTTCACGTATTAATGTATAGACAACCGGGACCAACAGCTTTACGTACTCATCCGATGTACGGGAGTGGAAACACATCACCAGCTAGACTCCAAGCTGCGAAAAATCTCAATAACACTTTCACTCAACCTGGTGATTGAACTCGTGACATTATGGTATGAGCCAAATAGGATTACATTTAGACTACGAAGCTACTTTGTTTATATCATTAGGTTGCAAACAAGCAAGCTCTCCTGATAGAAAGAGAAACCATCACCTATAGACACCAAAGTTTTTAATAGTGCATTGCTATCCGTGTGATGAGATGATAATGCTACCTGCATAAGTTTACTAGCTACCTTACCCTCCTTACCGGAACACGACATTGACAAGCATTGACGCTACTGCGGCAGAAATAGGTAAGGCGGTAGTAAAATATACCCGAACGAGAAGTTGCGGAACTCTACCACCTAGTAGTCACCACAGTATTAGCACGTACAGCCAATCAGTCGCCTCTTACGATCTGCCTGGCAGAAAAGCAACACGGCATATACCTAGACCAGTCATTATAGAACAGAAGTTACGTCATTGAAAATTTAATCAAGTTCAAGGGCTAAACAACGACGAAGTTAATAGAATTAATTTTCCAAGTCCGTAAGTTAGATTTACAGAGCACGGCACTGTGAGTTTAATTTCTGTAGTATTAATATTTACCCTGCCTGTGACATTCTTCCGCTCGTGTACGGAGACTGTGAAATATTACTCTAGTTCTCACTTGCCTAGAATAAAAAAGCTATTTTGTATGGGCGATACGATTACGACACGACATGAGATTGGAAACACCCAAATATTTTATTACGATTTTTGATGTTCCGATTTTTATATGTAATATGTATGTCTATGTATTTTATTTATTTAGGTATTTATGTGTATATAATATATAATAAGTATATTTAACAAAAATAATCGTCGCGACACCACACTGTTCAATGCGAAATAGAAATGAAAATATCTGGCTTGCTTTCTATAAGAGAGAGAGAGAGAGAGAAACATCCGCACGCCGCACAGCTTACAATACCTTGCTATAGCAAAAAGTGTCGTGACAACTTTTCCTAAGGATTTTTTCCGTCTAGCCCCCTTTCACAACGCGCGATAAGGAACTTCGTTCCAAACATTACGAATTTTGTTTAATCGAAAGTCGTAATTGCGATTTGTTTGTTTTCCATTTTTATAAGTTCGAAGAATCAATTTCTCTAGGGGCTTTAATCCATTGTGTGTGTGAGTGCGCGCGCGTGCGTGCGTGCGTGCGTGTGTGCGTACGCGCGTGCGAGCGTGGGTGTATGAGTGTGTGCCTGTACGCATGAAGCAAAATTATTTTTTGTAATGCATGTGGCATTAGTACTCGTCACAAGATAGCAACGCACAATTAACATCTTTGGTGTCTATAGGCCATGGTTGACTGTTTCTATCAGGAGACCCATCTGCTTGTTTGCTATCTTATGACATAAAAAAATCTCTAGTTCACAATCATGTTAAAATTACTTAGAAAAATTGTATTTGGCGATTTTACCACTATTATTTATATATTACATTAATATTTTCCGGAATTGGTAATTGGTAACTCAGAATGTTTTAATAAGATAGGATAAGGTAGGCCAGTGACACGAAACTTTATTCTGAACAATTTACACAGTGTAATGTTTGTATGGACCTAATAGTATTTAGGTACATATATGTAGGTTTTTTATTGCTACAAAAACTTACTTGGCCCCAAATTTGCCACCCCTAAAATTTGCCGTACTAGGCTCCAGTCTACTCAGCCTGCTGCTAAATCCACTATTACTGAATACGCAAGACGGTGGTACCAAACACTGGCCCGACGCTGCGGCACTCTACCACCTATTACTCACAAGGGTAATGTAAATGTATGCCCTTCATGGACTGCCTAGCAGATAATATTTTCATCAAAGTGGCCCCCTGAATCAATACGGGTGATTGTTTAAAAACAATATATATATATATATATATATATATATATATATATATATATATATATATATATATATATATATATATATATATATATATATATATATATATATATATCTCTAACGAGTGAAGCATCAAAGAAAAACAAACATCTATACAAATAATTTACAAAATTTTGTATTTGTAATAGATATTACATCTTCTATTAACGTTCAAAAAATATATCATAGGAATACTTATTTTGAACTAGCTGTTGCCCGCGACTTCGTCCGCGCGGACTTCGTTTACTCCGCACCGCTCCTCCCCCGTTGGTGATAGCGTGATAATATTTAGCCTATATGTTGACCCGATCTGTTAGTAATATTCATGCAAAATTTGAAGTAAATCCATACAGTACTTTTTGAGTTTACCCCAGACATACATTTATTTTCCTACGATTTTATTATATGTATAGATAAAAGCTTATTCTATTCTATTCTATTCTATTAAAGAATGTTTTGCAAATTATTTCCATAAGTTGTTTTTTGACGTTTTGATCAATTTATGGAAACTTAAATTAATCTTCCAAATGTCGTTCCTTTGCATGTAAATACCGTTATCCGGGATAGCTCCATTTGTGGCACGACAAACGACAATTGTATTTGTGCGTGTGTAATGAATCACATGAGACCAGGATTGAACGGCCGATTAGTGGCCCCGCCCACAGATAGACCATTAAATTAGGCCTGATAGAAATACATCGGTCGGCCCGATCGATTGGCTTAAACGGGATTATGCCCATGGTTACAAACGAGAATAAATATAGGTACTCTATATATTTGTTGTATTAAAATAAATAATTTTCAGTTTCAATTGCGGTTTAGGCAGAGTGAAAAGAACATCCACATATCCGGTTCATTATGATTCATGATCATAGTCACTTGTAATAAAAACCGGCCAAGTGCGAGTCGAACTCGTGCACGAAGGGTTCTGTACATCGCTATTCAATCTTCTACCTGTTTATTGCGATCGAGTAAAACATTGCTTAAAAATAGCGTTTGCAGTATGGGAGCCCAGTTTTAATATATATAGTATATATATAGTAATATTTAGGTAACATATAGGTAACACACAAAAATAGTAAATAATCACCAAAATGAAACCCGAATTTTAATGTAAAATTATTACCAACATTTCACTACCCTATTTAAGCAAAATGACTTTATTTTTGTTTATTTAACGTAATATAAAATTAAATATTCTGTGAACATTTTAAGCGTCTACCTGTTACCATTATTAATATTTAACAAAATAATACAAAAAAAATGTGTAAACGGTTGACCCTACGGGCCATCCCTGAAACTTCCCAATAAATTAAGGTATTTTAAGCTCAAAAGAGTAAAAAAGAAAAGCATATATTTTACAGTTCAAACATCTAATTTGTTAAAAATGGCAGTATACTAATTTTGAAAAGCTGTATATTTTGAAAACGATGATGGCATTCAACTCAATTTTTGAGATCTAAAATATTGCTTTAGCTAAATAATCGTTAGGTTGAGAAATTACGATGCAGTGTCAAAAAACATTTTATTTTTAATTTTATTCATTGATAAATCCCAAACAAATTGACCGATTTTGATTAAATTAATGGTGTTTGACGCAGTTTTTAAGGGAATATTTTTAAATCAATAGTTGAATTAAGTTGAAAGTTATTTAAAAAGAATTAAGTAAGTTTGCTAAAAACAACGTAATTTTAATATTCGAAAAGCTATAAGTTTTGAGAATTAGATTCGATTTTGGTTTTTGACACAGCATTTGACGTAGTTTTTTTGTAATAAAATACCGTAGAATATCAAAAAACGATTGGTTTAAAATTTCGAAAAATGTCGAATGTTATGCTATGTCGAAAAAACCCTTTTTTCAAAATTTTTCGTCAATGATTACTCCAAAACGGATAAGCCGATTTTGATGCAATTTATGTATAAAACGTAGTTTTATGAGAAATAGAGCTGATTCGTTTTTGTACTCAATCGGTACACAAATTAGGAAGTTATATTAAAAAAATACTGTTTCACCAAAAATTTTTTGGTGTTTTTTCATAACTTCTCAAAACCTTCTGAACCAAATCGGTTCAAATTTTTAGGAAGTCTAAGTTGAGCGAAATCTAGTCGAATGCCATCAACCGCGTTTTGATCGGTCCAGCCGTTCAAAAGTTATGAGATGTTTACATACACACATACACACTCATGCACACACACATACATATGTTATCATGAAAATAGTCGGAATCTAAAATCGAGTTTTCACCAGATGTCCACGTTTTGAGGTCCTCGGAAATACATAATTTGTGAAAATTTCAGCTTTCTAGCTGTTACGGTTTATGAGATAGAGCCTGGTGACAGACAGACAGACAGCGGAGTTTTAGTTATAGGATCCCGTTTTTACCTTTTATGTACGGAACCCTAAAAATTAATAAAATATGTTTGTAAAATTTTGTTTCTAGAATGAATTTATTTTACCTACATTACCGTTAAAATGACATTTTTAAATTAACTAGCGATTATCCTGTGTGTGTGACAATGCAGAACTCTGCCACCTTGTAGTCACGATGGTAGTGACGCGCATAGCCTTTTACGACCTGCCTGTCAAAACGGCAGTGGGCCTATTTTTTCAAAAGAGCCCGGGACCAACACGGGCAAAAATATATACTCTGATATCACACAACAATAACAAGGACAAGGACGAAAGATGATACGTTATTTTTACATAGAGCACTTTGGCCTTGCACTAAAATAGATTTTCTTATATTGTCGGCTGACGGCATAGTAACATGATATTTTATTTATCCATGCATCTAACGAGCAAAATAAAAAAGTGATTGTTTCTACAGTGTGCTCCAGAATGCCTATAAGAAGCCGGGGCGTAACGGCACGTTATAGGCATTGAGTAGCTGATGTAAAAAATATGTAAAAAGTCTAAGTCGCAAAAATTTTTTTTTGTTTATTACATAATTAAAAAAACGGTATAAAATTTTATTAATAGACATAAATTGAATGAGTGAGATACAAGCATAATCTTTGTTATGACGACGCCGTTCGATAAATTAGGGTTGCTAATACCGTTAACATTTACTAAAGAACACTGGCCACGCTTCATACATCGCATGCACTCTTAAAATGAATATCATTTCTTATAGTGAAATTCGTGCCAGAATTGTTGTTTTATTATTTAAAAACAAGTTTCATTTATAAACGTCTCCAAAGAAATATTAATAAATTAATATTTTGACTTTTTATAAATTACTAAAATTTTGCAAAAGGAGTTGTCATTTTTGTTGTATTTAGATTTAAGACAATAGTATCTTAGTGGTCAAATGAGTTAAAATATTCTATATTTTGATAAATAAAATTAAAAAGCAATTACTATTACCACGTTTTTTCTAAAAATTACCTTACAGCGGTGAAAAGACCGCTGCTTGATGCTTTTTGATGGACACTTCTATTCATAGAGGTAGTCCTCCTTTCTCTATACTCCATGTGTAAAACAAGAATATTCAACATGACGGAATTGTTTTTTTTTTATAAATTCGTCGAACTGCTCACTATGGAGACTTACAAAAAAATTATAACGTTTTTCTAATACAGCTTTCGAGAATTTCTATATTGCTAGTTTGAAAAAATTACCTATTTTTTAAGATATGTTACGATCTCAGACAAGACAAAGGCCATTGTGGACAGCCTTCTTTGTTCATAACGTTTTGATATATACTGAGTTATTGTGGAACAAACATTAATATTTGCTTAAGTTTATGCTGGGGACGCACTTGCGTCTATCGTCCCGAAGTAATATGCGCCGAAGTTTTGTACGATTTGACACCAAAAAATTATCGCGATAGAAACTATGGCCTGTGGTCACTAAGCAGTAGGGTTGCCACCTTTTAATTGAAAAAATAGAGTACATTTTCTTTTTAAGGTTAAATAATAAAATACAAGATTGAAAAATAAAATATTATTTATTAGCTGTGCTATTCCTTTACCATACATATTTTTGTTGCTTCTAGCAATATCTAACAATGCTATTCACTAATTAGTTTCGTCCCGTCACTGGAAGCACCTTAAAGAAAAAACTATAAATGAGAGTTTTATATATATTCAATATCATTATTTTCGTATAACAAAAAATCCAGAAATGATACAAAAAATACGTTTTAGATGATGTCTAAAAGTGGTCAGTATCATTTTTGTTACATACAAAAATACATTAAGTTTTTGTTCTTTTAAGTTGACAATTTTAAGTGAAATGATAAAATAAAGTATTTCACGTACTTTATTGCCTTCAAAAAGTATAAAGTAAGATTCAAAATAAAGTACAATACTTTATTATAAAGTACGGGTGGCAACCCTACTAAGTAGCAACGGTATTACTATTATGTACGAACGGTCGTGCAATAATCCAAGACGGCTAAAATCACTTTCAAACGTGTAAATATCGACATCTATCTACTAACCTGACTAACCACACGTATGCTAACAATTAATTACTAAAATGTTTTTTTTTCGTGATTCATTTTTTTTGGATTTCATAAGATGGGCTCAGTTTATCATTTCATCGTTCCACTCCATTTAACACAACCACCCGCACACGTCTGAACTGATCGTAAACAACGCCTGAAATGGACAACGCTAGTCTAACCACGCAGCGCGATATGCTAGCGCTCTAAAACCGTTTGACGTACCGCCAACCGTGTGATCCAACACGAAGACCGAATGTTTGCGACAATAGGCACAGATGTGACCGAATCTGCATGTACCGTGTCATTGCACGAAGCTTTGCGTTGATAGTACGCAAGTTGTAGAAACGTAATTATAAACGTCGAATTCTATCCGTGTAGCCTCGGAGAATTTGATTGCTCGTTCAATCTACACTGATATATAAAGCGGAAAGATACAATTATCCGTTTGTAAGGGATAAACTCAGAAGTTATACATTCTATTTTAATTTTTTCCAACAACATCGACATATATATCGTAAGGGATTTGGCATGAAGATATGTCGATGTTGTTGAAAAAAATTAAAATAGCATGTATAAAAAGTGAAGATACTTTTTATACATTCTATTTTAATTTTTTTCAACAACATCGACATATCTTCATGTCAAATTCCTTACGTAGTAGGCAGAGAGAATTGAGTGGCATATATCACGGTCTAGACAGACTTGCCTTGCTTCCAGCACAGTCATAATTGTCTTCATGCAGACATACCGGTTTCAAAGACTCGACCAATTTGATCATGGTACGTCAGAATTGATCTCCCCTACTACCTAACTCCATCCGTATTCGCTTTGTATATTTGTTTTGTGAATCGTTAACCCACTATTCTTTCAACATGTCCGAACCCTTTCTCATTTTACACCGATACTGTTTTTCAATTCTACACTCTCATTTCGGCATTTTTTAACTTATTTAGTTGCATTATTCCGGAATAATATAAGCTACTATTTTACCCAGTTAACGAAAGAAAGTAATACATATTTATTATAGAAAATGGTTTATCGTGATTTCCAGTTAAAATACAACTGCTATAGAGACAACTATGCGTCAGGCCCTGATTACAGCCCCCCAATTCGCGTAATTTATTCAAAGCGCTTAGGGCTTTCACACACATAAACACGATAAAACGTCGAGACATGCTACGACGCCGCACAATATGTAAGAAAATGTTTAAGTGTCCTAAATGCTTCGACTCGCTTGCCGCTTGATTACGTGAATTAGGCCCCAGTTTGATCATTGCGAATGCGAGAGTTTAATGCAGGTGCTTAATATTAAGCAAAAGATATGTGAAGACAGCCGTTGATCAGTGCGAGTGATTAGTAATTAGCGTCTATTCACATTTACTACGCTGATTGCTAATCACTCTCACCAATCAACGGCTATCTACACGTGTTTTTAGGGTTCCATACCTAAAAGGTAAAACGGGACCCTATTACTAAGTCTACACTGTCTGTCTGTCTGTCTGTCACCAGGCTGTATCTCATAAACCGTGATAACTAGAAAGCTGAAATTTTCACAAATTATCTATTTCCGTTGCCGCTATAACAACAAATACTAAAAATAAAAAAACGAAAATATAAAGGGATCCCTATAAAATAAACGTGTTTTTTCGTATTTTTTTTGCTATGATTGTACGGAACCCTTCACTCGCTCTAATCAAAGTGTAATAGGGACCTCAAACGAAGTCACAGGCAACAGCTACTAAATAAATAAAACTAAAGAAACTAACTTCATTAACACAGAAACATGATTGGATTAAATCTCACGTTTTGAACTGAAATTTAGAGAATAAAAACAAAGTTCCAAGAAATTTGTCTTAATTTTATTATATTTTCTTTTATTTCATGACTGAAGCTCGTATTTCGTTAGAATTTTGCGAAATTCTTATAAGTATACGAAATAATTACACCAAACGCTAAGGGTCGGCAGGCCTAAGGAAACTCTTCAAGTTAACGAGCGAAACAGTTTTGTACAGAATGAAATACTATAAAGCTCAATGGGAGAAAGTAGTGGGGACAATTTAGGGTGACAATGGCCATTGAACGTACGAAAAGCCCAAACTGTCCATCTACCACCAACCACAATAAACACGAACAACAATTTTCACAATTCACTGAGCCTTATCTGGACTATGTTCTATATAATCAAAGAGCTACCATTTCCCCTATGACGATTACATTGCAATGTGTATCATACATTACTCTTTATTTTATCAACTCAATTCACATGCGTATATAAAAGCTTTAATGTATATCACAGTTTTTAGTTTTGTCGGCTATGATTTTCGTAGTACACACAAAGGAAATTCCGTCTATAATAACAAAAACACTGATACAAAACCGTATTCGTCGGCTTATTTCTTAATAGAGAAGAAAATACCTTTTTGTGGTTATCGTTTGATGTCGTCAGAATAAGTTAGCGAGATAGCTTGTAATAAAGTTTATGATAAAATACGATTATGTTTATTTGATTTGTTATACAAAAATAATGTCTAGTACCTTGAAAGAAAATATTTATTTAAAAAGAAAAAGGTAAGTATTTATGTTCTGAAATTTGTTTATTTGAAAATATAATCAAATGATGCTCTGTGTGCAGATAACTTTTGCAAGAGATTTGAAAAATATAAATAAAATAGCAATAATAATATATCTTCAAGCCAAATCCAACACGGTAGGTAGAGAGAATTACAATTATACAATATCGGTGGACGAATTACACGAATTGATCTAATCCCAAAGCAAGCAAATTATTTGATGTGTTGTAAATGTGAAATGATACTAGTACATAGAAATCTTAATATATATAAATCACATGTCATGTTTTTTGTCCACGATGGACACCAAAACAACTGAACCGATTTTAATGAAATTTGTTCAATTGTTTTTTTCATTTTGGAGATTGCGCTGCGAAATTGCACGACTTAATTCCGACATCCCCGTTTTTTATCGATCGTTGAGGCGCACAGATTCTAGGCATCACCATATGTTGGACGTTCCACGTACCCGAACAAAGCGGTTCAACTTGACATTCTTGATCCGAACCGCAAGAGACTGGAATATGCTTCCAGAGTCTGTGTTTCCCGACGGGTACAACCTGGGGATTTTCAAGAGAAGAGTGAACTGGTACCTTCTAGGAAAGCACATTCCATCTTAGGCCGCATCTTAGCTTACCATCAGGCGAGATCGTGATCAAGCGCTTTCCTATCGACAGTAAAAAAAATTGTAGATATCTACTGTTTGATCCAACTTAAAAAATAGGATAGCTTTTATCTCAATTGACCCAGCCCCCTCTCAAGTACCCCCGGAGAGACCAAGACTGACGTACCATGATCAAATTGGTAGGGTGCTTTCTGATCTGATCGTGGTGTCAAAAGTTTCCGAAACGTCAAATGGTTAGCTAAACTAATCACGGATCGATGTGGCTCGTGTTCTCCCTCGGTACATACCTACATCCATCCATATTCGCATTGTATATCTGTTTTGTTAACCGTTCATCTACCATTCTTTCAACATGTCCGAACCAACGGAGTATGCCCTTTCTCATTTGTAAATCGATACTATCTTTCGACAGAGCAGCACTCATTTAAAAATAATCATAATGAAACCGAAAAATATACGTAACGACCGTCGATGTGCTTGAGTAGTTGATAGGATGTTTACCTGTCACATCAAGGAGCTCGATACCGTTAGCTAGTTGTACTCCAGCATGTTTTTCGAGGGAATTGAGTTCCATATCATTATACAAACATAATATAATAAATAAAAAACTTAAATATTTATAATGATGAAGATTTTATCACTCAGAAATAATTCAGATTTCTACGGGTGTAAGAATTTTCCAACACGGTATCGGAAGCTGTTGAAGAAGAGTACTCAGTATTCGATTCTAAGCCGAAATATCCATAAAATATATGACCTTAGTTTTTGACCTAATTATCCCATAAAGAACATCAATCATATGCCTATAGAAGCATATGATGCGAGCGGTGGGTCAATGAACTTTATTACATAATATAGGTATTTTCTAATAGAATTGCAAATATGAAATAAACGACCGCAAGCTACAAGAGTCAAGAAAAAAATATTAAACTTCCTTATAATAAAAGTTGGATGGAAAAATTAATAAATTTATTTAAAACCGGTTTCTATTTCCCGGAAACGCCAAAAAACCACAGTAATAAGTCACTGAGTAGTGGTGTGTATTAAAAATGTAAACTGCGTTCAAAGTACGCTTGAATATTTCCTGAAAGTTTGCCAAGCCGCGGGCGCGTAAAAGAACTTGAAATGTGAATTCGCGGTACTGACTGTGTTATATGATGCTCGGCTTGAGCCAAAAAACGGCTGTATTTATCGGCTATCATGTTTTACTGTCGCATATTTTATATCAAATAACGAGCGGGCTATCTACTCGCCTAGATTATTTGATAATCTTTTTTTTCAACCGATTTCGAAAAAACGTTGAAGTTCGCAGTTCGGACTTTTAAATTTTTTGGACGCCTGAGCATAGAACCGTCTAGAAAATGTTACAAAACTGTTTTCAGTAGAATATCACACTATACCTACTTCCCAAGCGGGAAAAACGCAGTCTTATAAATTTAGTTTTTTTTTATGTTACTCGTATAGGCATTCTGGCCGACGTAACCTGATGGTAAGTGGTCGGCGTCGCTCATGAACATAAACTAGTTTACCTGGAACTGGCCCTGGTAACTCGTTATGTGTTGCCTATCCTGACACATAAGATGTTAAGTCTCGGTGCCAGTAATTACACTGCCTGTCTTGCCCATCTCTCCGAAACATAGCTAAGCTGTTTCACGGGAGAAACAAACAAGATGGTGGTACCCGTGAACCCGGAGCGCGGCAGAGCGCATCTCTCCCACCTATAGAATTGATTCGTTAATATTATAGTTAAAATCTATTTCGTTTCAGAATTCTCTTGCCATTTACAAGATGCCTGGCAGCAAGGGGGGATTAGATCGACACGAAAACTTTCAGTTTTTTGTATAATGTTATTATAATAAGTGAATAAATAACATTGGTCTGAAAATAAAAATAAATATATCATAAATATCTTTTTTCATCCGACTCCTAAAAAGGCTGAGGTTTATAATCTGAAATATTATATTTTTTTATGTATGTTCAGACATATGTAGCTCCGTCATATTATATTGAAAGTTTTGCAAAATATATATATATATATATTTTGGGTGGAGTATATTTCCAAACGGGAAAAGGGATAAACGGTGTCATATAAATTTATTTAAAATCAGGGGATTTTCGACTCGAAACAATAACACTGAAATAAAATAAATAAACAACAACAAACCTCAATAACACTTTCAATATTCTCGTTATGGGACCTGAGGATGCGGGGATAGTCGTCGCACTCTACACGTAACCAAAGGATGGATAGGTCTGGAGTTTCGACCTTCAAGACATGACCGAAGCGCCGGTAGCAGATATCTTCTCTCTTTTTATGACAGTTATAAATATAATATATAAGTAACTCAGCATTCCTTAATTCGAAGTTAACTGGTCCATCAAGTCAATGGAGAAACGTAAGAAAGCCATTTACAAGTGGGTTTTTAAACGCCACGTAAACAGCATCAGAAATAGTAGCAGAAACTTATTGCAATTTAATGTCGCATTCACTTCACTGGAAGTGTATAAACTAGGTTATACTTTCAGTTTTGTTAAAACGCTTTTAAAGTTAACTTGCTTTCAATACTAACCGTGTTTCATGTAACTAGAATGTTATATACTACCAGAAAGTAGGTAGAAAAACTTATGCTCTCATATATGAAATTTAGATATGATATAGACATCACGCCATGTTCTATAGTATGCCGGTTCCCTTGCGGGATAGGCAGAGTGAACGGAACGTCTGTAGACTTTCAGTTTCACCACGATTCACCGGTTTGTCGGTTGGCGAGATAAGTGGTGATCCTCATCGCCACATTTTAAAGATATGCGATATAAACGATTATAGCGATAACTGGGACGGACTTATTTTTATGGCTATCCCAAGCACAGGAGTGATAATACATCACTCCGCCAGACTCTGAGTTTCTACTAAGATTTGAGATTTACAAGAAAAACCTCGAAAAAACTCATTAAAACTTTTGCCCGGCCCGGGAATGGAATCCGGGACCTCATATCTGAGCCGAATAGGCTGACCTCTAGACCACGAGGCAGTCATGTTCTTATATAGACATAATATTTTCCTATGTTGGTTCGTATATCTGCCTTTCATCAGTTTGCAGAGGCCAGTAAAAGAGAGGTCAAACATTTTATTACGATTGTGACTACTACTAGGTGGTAGGCTTCTGCATCGTCCCGCTCTGTCTACCGACTTATATTTAAATAAGTATACGGCAAGTATACTTATTTAAATATAAGTCGGTACTTAAAATGGATGTTATAAGTATTTAGTTCGTAATGGTATATCCGCGTGTGTCCGTTTCATCGTAGCGCTCAAAAACGAGTCCGATTTGGTTGCGTTTTTTTGAAACGAAAGATCTGTTTTCCGAGATGGTTCTTAACCATGATTCAACGTTTCAAAATCATCAGCTGTACGGCCGTTTCAAGATCATCAGCTCTTTTCAACTTGATGAAAGCAATTACCACTCTCACCGCCACGTGGTCCGCCGGCCGCCCACAGGAATTTGAATGCAGCAAGTCGTTACTGATTTGGGACTTTTGTTCTAGCAGGCCGTGTGGGGCGGCCGGCGCCCCACAAACACGCTACCTAATCAGGTGACAAATTTCACCGTTATTATTTTCTAAAATTCAAAAGGGCACGCCATCAATGTAATTAGGTCAGTTGGCCGCACGCTCACGTAGCCTGCTGTGAAAGGATTTTCACAGTAGGCTAAAAGACCCAACCCAACAACAGACAATAGTTCAACAAGTCGTTGCACAGAGAACAAAGAAGAAGATTAGTTTGTTATGAAAACTATTGAGCTGTCAGCTAGCTTCGGAAGCTAGAAACAAGACGAAAAAAGTGAAGAAAGTTTGTCTGGAATGCCCCTATCAGCAAGTGTTTTTGCGAAATTCTACGGGGAAATTCATACCAAAGTTACCAGATAAATGACTTTTCTAGTAGACAGATAATAATATTTAATAAGTAATGTCCTTATACTCTTAAGTAAATTTTATTGCTTTTTGTGTAAAAACTTAATAAAGACTCTCAATAATATGTACTTAACCCATTGATATAAAAATCAGTGTCTCAAAAACGTCCACCAAAAATGAGCGCATAATTTTAAATTGTGCGCTCATCTTAAATAGAATCGCTTCGATCGCGACACAGTCAATTTTATTTCTTTCTATACATTACACACACATACATATCTTCACGCCAGATCCCTTACGGGGTAGGCAGAGAGAACCGAGTGCCATACATC
Organism: Apodemia mormo; assembly: GCA_036924255.1. Taxonomy (NCBI): domain Eukaryota; kingdom Metazoa; phylum Arthropoda; class Insecta; order Lepidoptera; family Riodinidae; genus Apodemia; species Apodemia mormo. The sequence goes on along the minus strand of JAUPFN010000010.1, from coordinate 2,444,652 downwards.
ACGATCCTTGCAGGCTTGTCTCGCTTCCTCCACATTCATCACTCTCTTCATACACACACGCCGGTTGCGAAGACTCTTGACACCACCCTCGGACAGTACTCGATCAATCTGATCGTGGTATGTCAGTCTTGGTCTTCTCCGGAACCTACATCCTTCCACATTCGCATTGTATATCTGTTTTGTTAACCTTTAATCTACCATTCTTTCTACATGTCCGAACCAACGGAGCATGTCCTTTCTCATCTTTACACCCACACTTTCTTTCAAACGTAACCTCTCTCTTACTTCGACATTACGAACCCGGTCCGCGAGAGTCACACCACATATTTTTCTTAGCGACCTCATCTCAACCGCGTTGATTCTACTTTCATGCCCTTTCTGACATACCCAACTCTCACTTCCATACAATAACGTTGGGATAAGCACATGATTATGCAGGGCTAGACGGGCACCCTGACTTAAAATTGTGCTATTAAGTAATCTCCCTAACGCTCCATTCACTCTGTTCCCTGCACACACTCTTCTTTCAACATCAGCGGTGTACCTTCCAACCCTGCTAAAAGCACATCCAAGATATACAAACTCATCCACTTGTTCCAGCACTACATCATCTACCACAACTCTTACGTCCGTTCTGGTTACTTCTCTTTCAAATATTAAAACTTTAATTTTCTTCGCATTCAAATATAAGCCCATACTCTTACAATCCTCATTCATAACTGTGACCACTGTGTGCAGCTCAGATGAAGTCATCTGCATAAAGCAGGCAGTTCATCACTAGATCACTCATGCGCATTCCCACATTCAATGACCTCAATCTTCGGAGACACTTATTCAGATATAAAATAAACAGACGAGCTGACAACACACAACCCTGCTTGACGCCGATATTGACATCGAACGGCGAGGGCCGTCTACCTGCACACATGCTTTGCAATCCCAGTACCTGGATTGCACAGCACGCAGCAGACGCCCATCAATCCCATAACTGGGTAAAATGTCCCAAAGTTTCTTTCGCACAACTCTATCAAACGCTTTCTCCAAATCCACAAAACCGCAGAAAACCTTCTGGCCGACAGCCAGATGCTTCTCTACGATGTTGCAGAGTGAGAAAACTTGATCCATACATCCTCTTCCAGATCTGAAACCCCCTTGTGCCTCCCACAACATTCCCTCGGACTTCCCTTGCATTCTCCTTTCAATGACCTTACCATACACCTTCGATGCTAAGCTGATCAAACTGATGGCCCTATAGCTGTTGCAGTCTATACGTGAGCCCTTGCCTTTATACAAAGGCACGATGACCGCGCGCCGCTAGTCTTCGGGTACTCTACCGGTCCTGCAACATGTATTGCAGAGGATGCATTGCAGAATCCCAGACGGTAGGATCACCGTATTTGATCATCTCAGCAGTCACCTTATCTATTCCCGCAGCCTTTCCATTTTTCATACTTCTTATCGCCCATACGATCTTTTGCATAGTAATATCCTGGCATGCTTCCACCGTCTCTGAATCACTAACTGAGTCAGAGACGGAGGCAGCGTCCCGAACAGCATCATACATATCTCCAAAATATTCACCCCATCGTTTTAACACGCTTTCTGTGCTTGTAAGAATGTCACCATCTTTTGATTTAATCCTATTCATTCTGGAGGCTGCCGACCAACTCCTAGACTCCTTCACCTTCCGCTTTCAAACATTCTCTTTCACGCTTTTCTTTCACTAAGGTTTTAGTGGCACTCTTACAACAACGATACAATTCTTTCTTCTTGTCTTTCATACCATCATTCACGTGCAAACATGATACATAGTCTAGCCATGCTTTCTTCTTTCTTTCAATCGCAGCTTTCACTTCATCATCCCACCATGCATCACCTTCCATTGACTTGCACAGTTTTGCACTACCAAATACTTCTTTCGTGGCTACTATCATACTATCTTTCAAAGCTTTCCAACATTCGTCTACATCCAAGTCCGGTAGGTTCACTTTCGCCAACCTATCTCGAACCTGAATCTCATAAATACTCCTTATACTAGGATCTTGCAACTTTTCGCTGTTTATCCTTTCAAGCTCTCCGAATGGAACACGCTGTCGCCAATGTCTCCACTTCTTAAACAGACCCCTATATCGGCTTACTACCAAATAGTGGTCTGTTTCCAGATTGGGACCTCCGTAGGCGCGCGTATCCATTATACAACTGCGGAGTCTACTATCAATCAAAATCAAATCTATCACACTCTTTTGGTCATCCCTTCTCCATGTATACAAATGTATGTCCTTATGAGGGAATAGTGTGGTAGCCACAAGAAGATTCCTTTCCACGCATAAATCCACAATGTGCTTACCGGCGTCGTTCACTCTACTGTCACCATACGGACCAAGTACGCCATCGAAACCAAGCTGATTAGTCCCGACCCATCCATTCAAATCACCACACAAAATGACTCTTTCATTGTCATCAGCTATATCCAGAACATCCCTTACAAAATCCCAAAACTTTTCCAGGTCACTGGGCGACGAAGAGCTTACCGGTGCATATAATGCGACCAAAAGGACTCTCGTGATTCCCAGTTTGATCCGGACCCAGAGGAGTCTCGAGCCAGCAATCCCATAATATTTCAGACCAGAGACTAAGCGTGACGATAGAAGAATAGCTACTCCGGCGCCAGCATGATCGCTCTTGGGCACACCAGACCACAGAGCCATCATGCCACCGGGGAGATCAGTGGTTTCACTACCTTTACGCTTAGTCTCTGTTACACACAAAACATCCAGGCATCTCTCATTCATTACATCTATCAATTCATGCATCTTTTCTTCCAACCCACCTCTTACATTCCACGTGCCTATTTGGCACTCTGCTCCCCTCGATTAGCCTATTTGGGCCTGGCGTGATGGGTGGCGGCCCTCATCGCCGCATCCGCCGTCGGGGTACGCGTCGCCTCCAGGGGACGCCCTAATCCGCACTGCGGTACTTATTCGGACCAGAATTGCAGTCCAGTGGAGTGGCAGGGGTCGCGACGAGCACGCTTCTGGCCAATGACCCTCTATACATTCTATACATTGCTTTGTAAAAACGACTATAATACTTGCGCTTAAGGTTGGATATGCATAGACATATGTTTTTTCCGCACCTATAACTACCTAAATAAAATTAGGGACACTTTTGAGTGTCAGTTTTGTTCGGGACTGTGCATCTTGGGTTTTTTAAATCAATGACTTAACCTCATTTTATTTCAACCCCTTTGTTAAGGTAACGTCCAATTTTGATCGTTCTTTTTTCCACTGGTAGATTTCTGCCTAAACTAGTTAAAATAGTAGTTTTCGAATCCTTATCGGACAAGCCAAAGGCAGGAAAATTATATAAATTCGTGGGATCACAGCGAACCACGCGGCCTGCTGGTATACGCTGGGTCCCGCCGGAGTACCACATGGCGTGCCACGAAAATTACCTAAATTGAAGCGTGGTAGAAATAAAAGAAACTGAGTGGGTTGTGCGCCACCCTCATGGCCTGCTGTGTTGAAAAATCCTTATATATTTATGGCAGTGATAGTGTTAAGCAACTTCCCCGTTCCCCGTGTTGGTCGCGGGCTCCTTCGAAGAATAGGCCAACTACCGTTTCTGCCAGGCTGGTCGTAAAAGCCGACCGAGTGGTTATACGCGTCACTACCATCGTGACTACTAGGTGGTAGAGTTCTGCATCGGCTCGACCGGGTCTGGTACCACCGCCTTACATATTCCTGTCGCAATAGCGTCAATGCTAGTCACTGTCGTGTTCCGGTTTGGAGATAAGATAGCCGGTAAACTTATGCATGTGGCATTCGACCTCGCCACAAGATAGCAACGCACCATTAACATCTTTCGTGTCTATAGGCGATGGTTGACCCTTTCTATCAGGAGACCCATCTGCTTGTTTGCTATCTTATAACATAAAAAAACTTGAAAAGACTGTATTAATAATAAATTTTGTTTTCTGTTACTTCAATGAATTTGCTATGAAATGGTAATATTGACCTGATACTACAAGATTTTCATTTGAAGCTTTAATTTAATTGGCTGTGTTCGTATATAAATAACTTACCTACATTTACCTATACTCTGTACCACCATACATATACCCATCGCTCACCCACAAAACTAACAAGCAGAATGAATGTTTATGGTGCGTTGCTATCATTTTATAATTTATCTATCTCCGCCACCAAAATAAATTTATTTATATCATCTCCCCTTGTAAGCCGGCCCCCTTCAAAGAATAGATCACATGTCGTTCTGCCAGGCATTTCGTAAAAGGCGAATGATTGGCTATCACTGTCACTATCATCTAATAGTCGCAATGATAGTTACGTGTTTGGCCAAATGATAGTTAGATGTTTTTATAAAGTGCCTGGCAAAATAGTAAAGATGGTGAAAGGCCACGAATGTTTCTGCAAAGGATACGGCCAGATATATTAGTAGAGGAGGCATAAATAATAACATTCAATACATCGAGTATGTAACCAATTTAGGTTACATGCTCGATGATTAAATTTAATATTAATTGAACGGGCGTTTTATCCAAAAAACAATAATTTCTATGAAAATTGTAACTACTCAATAATTAATAAACACTCCATTTTCCCGTTATTCACGTATTTTAACAACAAAAATGTATTTTTGTGTCGAGTTTCCAAACGTTTAAATATTAAAAGGGCTATCAAAAGGTCAAGGGGTTATTTCGTCCGCTTCTATGAATTACTAACACCTTTACATGTCGACGATCTTTGTGTATGAAATCAACTTTGGTCATATAATGGAGTATGGACACAACAAATAAGTGATTTTATGAGGGCTCCAACATGGCGAGAACTCCAAAATAAAACGATGTCTATTTTCTTCAGGTGTACAGATACATATCTTCACGCCAGATCCCTTATAGGGTAGGCAGAGAGAACCGAGTGCCATATATCACGATCCTTGCAGTCTTGTCTCGCTTCCTCCACATTCATCAGTCTTTTCATACACACACGCCGGTTGCGAAGACTCTTGACACCACCTTCAGACAGTACTTGATCAATCTGATCATAGTATGTCAGTCTTGGTCTTCCCCGGTACCTACGTCCTTCCCCATTCTCATTGTATATCTGTTTTGTTAACCTTTCATCTGCCATTCTTTCTACATGTCCGAACCAATGGAGCATGCCCTTTCTCATCTTTACACCGACACTTTCTTTTAAGCCTAACCTCTCTCTCACTTTCACATTACGAACACGGTCCGCGAGTGTTATTCAGGTGTGTATATCGTTAATCACCCTGTGATCGAAATTCGACCAGAGGCTAATTTATGGTTTATGGGCTACACCATGGCGGGAACTCCAAAATAAAACGATGTCTATTTTCTTCAGGTGTGTATATCTTTAAACAGCCTGTGATCGAAATTCGACCACAGGCTAATTTATGGTTTATGGGCTGCACTATGGCGAGAACTCCAAAATAAAACGATGTATATTTTCTTTAGGTGTGTATATCTTTAATCACCCTGTGATTGAAATTCGACCAGAGGCTAATTTATGGTTTATGGGCTGCACCATGGCGAGATCTCCAAAACAAAAAAAATGTCTATTTTCTTCAGGTGTGTATATCTTTAATCAGCCTGTGATCGAAATTCGACCAGAGGCTAATTTATGGTTTATGGGCTACACCATAGCGAGAACTCCAAAATAAAATGATGTCTATTTTCTTCAGGTGTGTATATTTTTAATCAGCCTGTGGTCGAAATTCGACCACAGGCTAATTTATGGTTTATGGGCTACACCGCGACGAGAACTCCAAAATAAAATGATATCTATTTTTTTCAGGTGTGTGTATTTTTATAATCAATCACGATTTTATGATAACAAGCGATCACATGTGATCGAATTTCGACCATAAACTAAACAATAAAATCTCTTTTAAATAGTGCAACAGATTTTAGCCGCAAAGAATATGAAAAACCGGCCAAGTGCGAGTCGGACTCGCACACGAAGGGTTCCGTGCCATCCCTATTCAAGTTTTTACCTGTTTATTGAGATCGAGTGTAAACTTGCTTAAAAAATACGTTTGTTGGACGGGAGCTCCCTTTAATATTTAATTTATTTTTATTTAATAATTAATTTTAAAAGGTAATATACAACTTAAGGTAATATTTAAATAAAAAGGTAATATTCTGTGAAAATTTTAAGCGTCTGCCTGTTACGGTTAATAATATAGAGCAAAAAAATACGAAAAAACATGTTTATTGTAACCCCTTTAATATTTTCATTTTTTTTTAATTTTTAGTAGTATTTGTTGTTATGACGGCAACGGAAATACATAATTTGTGCAAATTTCAGTTTTCTCGCTATCACGGTTTATGAGACAGCCTGGTGACAGACAAAAAGACAGTGGAGGCTTGGTAATAGGGTCCCGTTTTTACCTTTTAGCTACGGAACCCTAAAAACTATATGTATTGACAACATACTAATCTGCTCGCGGATAAAACCAGTACCTAAGCTAGTAACTTCGTTAGTTACCCGATTCGACATTTTTCGAAGATAGAAAAAATTTGCGTCTCGTTAAAAAGAAGCTGTTGACAAAAATTTAGCTTGTTATTAATAAAAAAATGATTGTATCTACTATAACTAATAATATAATTAGACAGCCATTATTAAGTTGCACCGTGCAGCTAGCTGCATTATAAAATTTTTTGGTGAACCCCATATGAGCAACTCATTTTAGTGCACCCCCGGAGCATTTACGCTATTGCGCCATGAATAGGTAAGAGAGTGGTACAAAATACCCGGGCGAGGCGTTGCGGAACTTAATCACCTAGCAGTCACGATGGTAGTGACATCTCAGCTCTTACGATCTGCCTGGCAGAACCGCAGTTATTTTATTCATCAAAGAAGCCCGAACCAATACGGGGTAAAAGCAATATTCTCTTTTAATAACTCTATATTAATCTAAATTAATATTATGAATGCAAAAGTTTGGATGTTTGGATGGCTGGATGGATGGATGGATGTTTGTTACTCAATAATGCAAAAACTACTCTTTTTAAACAGGAGGACCACAGATCTGAAGGCATGTTTTCTACGTTCTGATTGAACGCTATCACTGCCTCTTCGGAGTTGGTAAAAGTAAAACCTCTCATCAAATCTTTGGTTTTGGGGAAAATACAGAAATCACATGGTACTAGGTCGGGGCTATGCGCAGGATGAGTGACGAGATGTACTTTTTCGGAAGCTAAAAATGGCTTTTTTGTTGGCCGTGTGTGAAGAAGCGTTATCATGGTGTAGGAGAAAGCGGATTTTGGGTCGTCTTTCGCGAACTTTTTCTAACACCCTGGGTAAACAAATAATAGAATACCACTTGGCATTAACACTCTTTTGATCTTCAAGTGGAATTGTACAAATAGGATCCGTAGCTGAGAAATAAACGCGGTCATTTTTTTTACCAACGTTTCTTGCCTGTCTCACTTTAGTTGGCCTGTTCTCATTTTCGAACACCCATTCACAAGATTGCTGTTTTTTTTCGGGTTCAAAATAATAAATCCACGTTTCGTCTCCTGTGACAATGTCATAAACAGCATTAAAATGTCCGTGGTCGTAGTTCAGTAGCGTCTGTGAGCACCATTCCACGCGAGCCCGCTTCTGCTCCGCTGTCAGTTCATGAGGGATCCAATGACAACAAAGTTTCCGAACTTTCAATTCGTCGTGTAAAATTTTCTGAATTTGGCTCATACCAATCCCCAATAGTCCTCGAATCGTCTCATAGGTAATCCGGGGGTTTTCTTCAATTAACCGCTTAACAGTAGCCACATTATTTTCGTTGACGGCAGTTGAAGGCCGCCCTTCACGAAATTCGTCATGTAAAGAAACTCGACCTCTCTCAAATTCAGCAAACCATCGCCTCACGGTGCTCAAACAAGGTGCTTCTCTCCCAAAACGAGTTTTTTTCTTGAAGACGAGTGGCACAGTCTTGCGGAGAAAGAGAACTTTTAAAATCATAAAAAATCATCGCTCTAAAATCTTTTCGACTTAATTCCATTTTCGTTGCGTACGTAGAACTTTGATGTGTGATAAAAAACAATTGACAAATCATTTCCCGCCAATTGTTTTTTTTATTACTAAGAAGGTTGCAACGTTTTAAAAGTATAACATTCGAAATTCAAACAGTTCCGATTAGCTAGAAGTGCAAAACTTTTAGTGTGCCAGATGTATTAACAAAAACTGTCATGTTTTAGAATATGTACAATCTTATCAGTCGATCTATAAATTATAATCAAATGAAAATAAATAAAGGGTACAGAAAAAAAGTAGTTCATTGACTGGACTAGCTGCAGCGTGCAGCCCGCTGCATTTTTTTTAATATTTTTTTTTCCGAAATAAAAAGTAACCTATGCCATTCCAGATAATCATCTATCTCTGTGCCAAATTTCATTAAAATCAGTTCAGTAATTTTGGCATGATTGAGTAACAAACATTCATTCATCCATCCATTTAAACACCCAAACTTTTGCATTTATAATAATAATAAATATTCCCAGAACAAATTGCACTTATTGATTACTGTACTGTGTAACTTAAAGTAAGCAAATTATTTGTTTGTGTTATGGGTGTTAGTCAACGATACTAATACATAGAAATACATATATAAATACTGTTACATACATAATAAAAATTCAAACCTAAATCTTGCTTATGCTCGTCACACAAATGTTTGTCCCCGTCAGGAATCGAATCGGAGCCCCTTCGATTGCGTAGTCAGTGTCGCTAACCACTTGACCAACTGGGTGGTAATATTTTCTATAAAGATAAACGATAAATTTAAAATAGCCGGTTATGGGCGTATTCTTTTATATAAATACAGCAATATACCTGCTTTAGCCTGGTCAAGTAAATAATGGGCACCTTTTAACTTTTTTTATGCTAGTTCAGAATGTTATCAGCTTGTTTTATCTCAGGCGGTGTTTCCTTAAAAATCACTATACGCTAAATCGGTTCTTTCTATTTGTTTTATTAAACAACTAGTTGTTGCCCGCAACTTCGTTCGCGTGGACTTCGTTTACTCCGCACAGCTCCTCCCCCGTAGATAGCGTGATAATATGTAGCCTATATGTTGACCCGACCTATTAGTAATATTCATGCAAAATTTGAAGTAAATCCATGCGGTACTTTTTGAGTTTACCCCGGATATACATACAGACAAAAAGACAAAAATGCTAAAAACTATGTTTTTGGCTTCGATATCGATTGTAGATCACGCCCCAAGTATTCTTTTAAAAAATATTCAATGTGCAGTTTTGACTTTCCTACGATTTTATTATATGTAATAATAGATGTCGAATGACCCTAAAACAATATACTTAGGCATAATTGGTTTAAAAACGTTAAATGATTGATGAGCTTTTTTCTCCAATACCTTTTATTTTTTAAATATGATGAAAAATATCTACAATTCTCTCAACCAAATAGGCAACAATAACTTTAAATTAACAAGGTGCGACGGACGAATATGAATATTTCAAAATACGCTAAACATGTTATGTGTTTGGTTTGCTGTTATGTGTTTGGGTGTGGTGTGTTTAGAACACATTTCTGGCACTCCCCATTTACAGGCAAAATTGTAATACGTATTGTATCGCCTTTCAGTGGCAAATCGAGCCATTTGAATTGTTAATGTCGCAGGATTCGGCCTTCCGTGCTACCATTCAAGACTGAAATAATCAGCAATTTACAGATATCTAAGCGAGGTTAGAACCATTATTGATACCAAATACGAGTAATTAAAGGTTTTGAATAAAATTTCTATTAAAATCAAATAGTGTATGAACTGGTATATATGGTACAGCTATGAGACGACTAACTAAAATTCAAATTTCTCAAATCATAGGATAGCAATAGAATAGAAGAAAAAAAAAATAAGCTTCAGCACAGTGTTTCACAAATTATTGGGCGCTCGCGAATAAAAAGAATATTGAGTGGGCCTTGAAATTGAGACGATCCGTCGACCGCAGTCGACCGAGGAGGCAACATCTGAATTATGAAGTCTTCTTTTATATCATAAGATAGCAAACAAGCAGATGGGTCTCTTGATGGAAAGAGTCAACCATTGCCTATAGACACCACAGGTGTTAATGGTGCGTTGCTATCTTGTGGCGAGGTCAAATGCCACATGCATAAGTTTACCGGCTATCTTACCCTTCAAACTGAAACACGACAGTGACAAGCACTGACGCTATTGCGGCAGAAATAGGTAATGCACGAGACGAGACAATGCAGAACTCTACCACCTAGTAGCCACGATTGTAGTGCCTCGTATAGCCCATCGGCTATCGGTCGCCTTTTACGACCTGCCTAGTGCCTGGCAGAATGGCAGCTGGTCTTTCACTTTCTTCCAAGGAACCCGGATCAACACAAGAATTTAAAGTCTATAATCAAATTATAGCATATTATGCATTATGCAGTGTACTATGCAGCTTAGCTTAAAATAAAGTAAAAACTTTAAACAGCACTTACAAGTATATTTTCAAAATTTAAAGTCGTATCTCATACGCATACTATGTTATATCCTATTATTATAGTAAGGGGCATCAGCTTTATGTTAACAACTTGTGCGATTGATAGCCTGATTTAATATTGTTTAGCTCCATCTAGATAATATGCAATAAACTCTTTTACTTTCATTAAAATAGTAGGTAACATATTTTATTGATTCAGGCGTTACTTTGCGGAAATCCATTATTAAAAGGTGAAATTAATTAAATTTGCTATTATCCGCGAACTATTATTCTATGTATCCTCCGTGATGGTACCGAAAAGAGAGACGTCGGTTTAATAAATGGATAGGACTCATCGATGGTTCCGGTCAAACGAAGACCCCAGCGGCACACTTATCCGCCCACATCCACCACACTTTTACAACCACGACCACGCCGGCTCCAATCACAAAAGCACACAATTCATGTACGTACTCAACGCACGTTTCACTTCGAAACCGAAGCATCTTCAGGAGAAACGAACACTACCTCACTCTACGCGAGTGTATTACTTACACTCGCGTACATGAATTGTGTCCTTTTGTGATTGGTGCCGGCGTGGTCGTGGTTGTAAAAGTGTGGTGGATGTGGGCGGATAAGTGTGCCGCTGGGGTCTTCGTTTGATCGGAACCATCGGTGAGTCCTATCCATTTATAAAACCGACGTCTCTCTTTTCGGTACCATCACGGAGGATACATAGAATAATAGTTCGCGGATAATAGCAAATTTAATTAATTTCACCTTTTAGTAGGTAACAAATTATGCGTCCATCTTTCTAGGAATTTTAGACGTTTTTTGGATAATTCAATCAGGTTAGAAATCGGATGTTGTCAGACCACACAAATACTACTAAACACGGTGTTGGGCGAAACGTTTACCGTCTCAGGTTCGGCTACTATTACTTACTAATGCTGTTCCAGCACCAGTGCTTGTTGTTGTATATTCCGGTGTAGAGGATAGCCGGTAAACTTTTGCATATGGAAATAGTTTGTCGGTGTTAATGGTGCGTTGCTATCTATGTATCAAGGTGTTAATGTAATTTCCGTAAGTTTGCCTTACCTTACCCTCCGGCTACCTTGTCCTCCACACCGAAATACGACTGCGATAAGCACTGCCACTACAGCGGCAGAAACAGGTAAAAGGCGGTGGTACAGACTACAGGCCCAGGCGGGACAATACAGAACTCTACCACCTAGTAGCCACGATGGTAGTGTCTCGCATAGCCAATCGTACGTCTCTTACGAACTGCCTGGCAGAACGGCAAATGGGATAATTTTCAATGGAGCGCAATATAATAAAATTTAGTTGCAAGCTAGAAGTGATTATTTATTAATTTTTAAAAATTATTTAAGTAATCACCTCTTTTGCCGCCGCCTCCCCCCCTTATTGATCAAAACACCTTCAAATGGTAAAACATTTTATTTTAATTACACATAAATTTTACAAAAAAAATAGGAAAAGAAACTTTCCGAATAAAACCAGTTACAGAACGTCAGACTGATGAAGTATTAAAGCTTTACAAAGAAAGAAAGAAAGAAAGAAAATATTTATTTGGAAGAATATGGGTGTTACAAGTTGTTAAAAATAAATTAAGTTACCAACATATTCTACCATTATATGGTGTGCAAATATTTTAAAAAAATTATCATTATATAATGTATCATTTAAAACATTCTTTCGATTATTTAGAATTACTACTGGATCGGAACGCGGCCACATACTGAGAAGATCCGGCGGAAGAAACTCAGCGGGCTGGTCTTTTTTCTCTATTTTATGTACTTGTTATAAATGTACAAAGATGATTTCATACTACAAAAGTTATTTTTATAATTACAAGTTTCATATTTTGTGCAATTAATTTTTTTATAATTTACAAAATGTTTACTATTTACAAAATTTTACTAGGTACATTGAAATTTTTTAAGAACAATTCAACAAACTTATATTTTTATCCATTAATATTTAATTTTATCGGCTAAAAATTCTTTAATATCATAATAAGTTTTATCTAACAGCAAATCACACAACTTTTTGCGAAATTTATTTATAGGTAATGATTTAAGACTGTCAGGAATATGATTGTATATAATAATAAACATACAATACACATTTTTTGTAAAAATATTTAAATTTTGATTAGGCACATATAACTTTTTACTATTCCTTAAATATGAGTTACCAGTGACTTCAGCATTTGTTTTAAATAACTTTTGGTGCTTTTTTACAAATACGCATACCTCTAAAATATACAAACATGGTAAGGGAAGTACCTTAAGAGACTTGAAAAGTGGTTTACAGGAATGTAACTGATTAACACCACATATTGCTCGAATACATTTCTTTTGGACTCTAAAAATTCGTACCAATTCAACAGAATTTTCCCAAATAGGAATTCCATATTGTAAATTAGAAAATACATATCCATGATATGCTAATAGGAAGGCTTTTACGTTTCCTACTTCTCTTAGTCTTCTTAAGACATAGACAAATCTATCAATCTTATTACATAGAGATTCAATGTGTGCTTTCCAATTACAATATTTGTCAATAATTATTCCTAAAAAGTTTGTGTAATCTACATCATCTATATTTACTTTATTTAAAAATACATTTGTGTTTTTAGTAATATTACTGTGGTAGTTCTGAAATTCAACTAATTTTGTTTTAGTTACATTAACTTTTAAATTATTATTAATTAACCAGTCTGAAACTTGAAGTAAGGTTTCAGTTGTTTCGTTTACCAAGTCTTTTTTATTTTTACATTTAATAAGTAGGGTAGTGTTATCAGCAAATAAAAAGCAATCATGTTATGTACTATCAGGAAGATCATTGATATAAATTAAAAATAGCAAGGGTCCTAAAACACTGCCCTGTGGTACACCACAGTTGTTAACACGGTAGTTTGAAGAAAATATTTTTTTACGGTTTCTGCATATTTTAGATATTTCGACGTAACTCTTTATCCAATCTAAAGCCTTCCCTCTAATACCATATTTTTCAAGTTTTGATAGTAAAATATTGTTTAAAACAAAATCAAATGTTTAACTCATATCCAAAAATACACAAAGTGGATACATTTTCTTATTGAGACATTCAGTTAAGCTCTTCACTAAATCAAAACATGCTAATGTAGTAGACCTACCTTTCCTAAATCCATATTGATTATTTTTTAGTAAATAATTATAGAGCTTTTCATACATAATTTTTTCAAAGATTTTTGAAATAACTGGAATTAAAGTAATAGGTCTATAATTGTTCATATCTCACATATCTCCTTTTTTAAACAATGGTTTGACAATACACTTTTTTAATCGTTCTGGAAATTTACCTTCCAAAAATGACAAATTAATTATATGGCTAAGAGGTCTTGATATTACACTAGCAACATTTTTCAATAATTCTGTGCTAATATTATCATAGCCAGTAGCGTATTTTTCAATGAATGTATAACTTTTTGACATCATGCTCATCTACTGGTGTCAAATACATGGTTTTACTACAATTTGGTAAAAAATATGATTTTGAAGTATTTAATATAGTTATTTAAGTAGATTTGACTTTTACACTACTTGATTTTGTCTGGTTTATAGAGAAATTATTAAATAGACCACAGATTGTTTGAGTATTTGTGTACTTTAAATTGTTTATTTTGATTTTTTCTATTTCTCTACTATTTATTTTGCTCTGAAATGTACTTTTAATCAGATTCCATGAAGCTTTACATTTATTAGAGGAATTTTCAATGTATTTCAAAGAAGACTGTTTTTGTGATTCTAATATACATTTAGACAAAATTTTCCTAAAATGTAGATATTTACATTTATTTTCTTTCCTATTAGATTGAGCATGACGATAGTTAAGGTACAACTGGCGTTTTACTTTGCAACATTTTAGAAGACCTTTAGTTAACCATTTATTTTTTAAAGGTTTATTTATTTATTTTTTATAGGTTTTATAGGTTTTAAAAGTTTCTGCCAGTCACTTTATACGAGTGAATAGACGGTAGAATATACAAATATGTCGTTAAATGCTCTCTAAGTCCACTATAATGATGGATTTAGAATGTTGATAGGGCTGTTACGTTTCTGAAGTACATCAACTAGGTATGTTTACCGAAGCGTGGGTCGATTTTTTTTAACGCAAAAAAGTATCCTTCTCTGCAGAATTCGGGCTAGCGAATATATAGCATCCTTAAAATAATTGTAGATAGTTATGACTCAAACATTCTTAGGTTCTTTATCCAGGTCCTAACAAAATAAAAAATATAAATAAATATATAGGTATCTTTAATATGTGTGAGATTAATCATTTTATTGTTTCTTTAGTAATTTCTTTTTAATTTTTTTTTATTTTAAATTGAGTTAATATTTAATTCATAATTTAATTTTCATTAAATTTTCTATTAACATAGAATATGGACTATTTGTGTAAAAATGGTCTAATCCCTGTACTCCTTTACTATATAAATTTTACCTTCGCTAAATTTCATACACCTCCGTTTGCCAGAGGTCGTAAAAAGGGGTAAAATTTTTGCTTCGTGCTTAAGTAAATAACCCAACTTTAAGCAGATATAAAAAAGAAGAAACATCTGCTTGTTAAATTTATGTTTTTAGAAAAAAATGTATTTTGCTTTACAATATTTTATTTATTAAAAATAAATTTAAAAAACTAGCTCCATTCATTTTCTTTGTTATCATTTATACTACGGTTCGGTCGGAGCGTATTTCTCTAGCGAATAGCTTTGTTTACCTGCCCATTAGTTTATGTAAACTTGTTATACCATACAATATACGAGGACTTGGGAATAATAAGGCTCAGTTAGAGAAAATGAATGCTTGTATACTATTATGTACTGTTGGTTTTTATTTTAGTAATTAAATAATAGTATAATTATTATAAACAACAGGAGAAGTTCTTGTGTATGAATTTTTGTATGTGTAACACAATGCAATTGTGTATTGAAAATAAAAAATTATATATATATATATATATATATATATATATATATATATATATATATATATATATATATATATATATATATATATATATATATATCCTTCCATCCGGATGCCCTTAACGATTTCCTGAGTAGGAAAAATAAGCTCGCCCCGACCACCTCAGCCTTCCGCTACGAGGAACCCCTCGCTTCACCTATGGAAGCCGACAATGCATCCGACGTAAATCGCTCGGGTTCAGAAGATGAAGATTGTGACGGGTTCGAAAAGGTAACCCGGCGCAAGCGAAAGGGGCGCGCTTCCCCCGCCAACATCCCCACCACTAGGGCAACGCCATCTAAAAAGCAGGTGACTGGACAATCGAGCCCTAAACCGACCCCATTCCAGACGAACGAACCGACGATCGCCGACGCCTCGGATGATGAATTTGGGGCTCGGCGAGAGAAAGTCCCCCCACCCATCATAATCCGCGACAAAGCGTCGTGGATTATGATCTCATCTACCATGGGAGAGCAGCACATTATTTTCACCCACGCCCGCTCCACGGGCGAAGGGATCTGGATCAAAATCCCCACCTCAAACGACCATCGTCGGCTAACCGCCCTACTGCGTGAACGCAAAGTAGGCTATCACACCTATGCCTTGAATGGGGAAAGGCATCTCCGCGTCGTCATAAGAGGGGTCCCTAAAGATTTCCCTCTGGACAAAATCAAATCCGACCTTAAGTCGCAGGTCCCCGCAGTGTTAGACGTACACTGGATGTACAATCTGAGGTCTCTGGCATCACAATAGAGACCCCACGTAACCGCAGAGCCCCTGGGAAGTGTCACAATTGCCAACTCTATGGGCATTCTGCCCGAAATTGCTACGCCCGACCCAGGTGTGTCAAGTGACGGACGATCACGCCACGACGGATTGTCCACACCCTAAGCGCGGACAAACCGACGTCCCAACGCCTGCGACGCCGGTGAGCTGCGTCAACTGCGGTGCCCAAGGTCATCCGGCAAATTATCGCGAATGCCCAAAGGCCCCGCACAAACGTAACCAGGGAAGCAATTCCCAACCGGTACCGAAAAATGTCAATAATTCGAATTATAATTATTATAAAAAGGCCCCTAAGGTCAAAACCCCCCAGGCAGGGCCAAAGCCGGTATCACACTCTGCGATACCAACATCCCCGCCAACCGTTAACGCGTGGGACAAACCACCTACTCTCGTAAGGCCTCCAGGTCCTCCTCCTCCTCCTCCTCCCACTCGCAGGCCAAACAATCCGCCGCTCGTACGACTGGCCATCACCGGTTATGACTTCACTGACCTCGCGTTAGTTATGGAAATATCCTTAGCGATTAGCCCGGGTGAGGTAGCGGAATTCGCTCACGAACTCCGAACAGAAACACCACAAAATGTGATCAACGTGATCACTAAACACGCAGCCCTGATGGAAACCATCAGGCGCATAACTGCTAGGGTCTCATAATGGATAGCAACCATAGCCAGAGGATGAAACCTTATTCCCTAACTGTCGCGTCGTTTAACCCATGCGGCTTAATCAGGCAAATAGACCAAATTCGCGAATTTGTTAAAAATCACAAAATAGATATCCTCCTTGTGCAGGAAACCTTATTAAAGCCTTGTAGGCGTAATCCGCGTATAGCCAATTATAATTTAGTCAGAAATGACCGACCAACGAATCGCGGTGGGGGCACTCTTATCTACTATAAAAGAAGCCTCCACATCGTTCCCCTAGGTCCCCCTAGTTTGGAATATCTCGAAGTCTCAGTTTGCCAGGTAGGTATTATCGGTCATCAACCAGTCACACTAGCATCAGCCTATCTCGGTCCCGGTAAAAGAGTAACAGAAAGAGATCTCAAAGCTCTATTCGACATGGGCAACTCTTTCATAATAGGGGGGGATTTCAATGCCAAGCATAGTCTGTGGCATTCCCCCATAAACAACCAAATTGGTTTAGACATTGAACGACTGACGGACAGACTTAACTTCGTAGCAGTAGGCCCGTCAGAGCCCACTAGATACCCGCCAAACGACGTGACACACAGACCGAGCGTACTCGATATAGTGCTGATGAGGAACGTAGATTTACGACTGCGTTTAGTATCAGTGTTACACGAACTCGACTCGGGCCACCAACCGGTAGTTTTCAAACTAAGATCCCCCACCATGCGCACGCCGTCCGCATGAAAAATATAATCGATTGGAAAAAACTCGATGAGAATTTTCAATCGATACAATCAGAGCACCTCGACCAAATTCCTGGCAACATTAGTACGGCAGAGGAAGCCAAATCCGCCATTAAGTCCCTCACTAGCCATATAGAATCGGTAGTCGATGGCTCCTCGCGGGAAATACCGGACGCCTTTCGGGGCAGATGGGAACTACCGGAAGAGCTACGAGACCTACTGAGACGCAAAAACGCCGCTATGCGGCTCTACGACCGATACATGATCGACGAAAATCGCCGTTCGCTACGAGCTTTACAAAGAGAAGTAAAGCGGCGCATCGCCGAGTATCGTAACGAACGGCGGGACAGACTGTTAAGTGAGGTCTCGCCATCGCACACGGCCTACTGGCCGTTGACGAGGGCCTTTAAAAACGAACCAGCAGTAGAGACGCCTTCACTCATTCGACCTAATCAAACGCCCGCTTTTGATGACGCAGACAAAGCCGAATGCCTGGCCGACAGTATCCAAACGCAATGTTCAATCAAACCAGCCTACGGACCTAAACCACGTCCATCTTGTGGATAGTGAAGGAGAGCGCAGGGCGGCGCTACCACCGGAGGGTTACCCGCTTTTACCCACCGATCCCGAAGAAGTAGGCGACATAATCAAAGGTCTACACAATAAAAAGGCCCCGGGGCCCGATAAAATCACTAATAAGGTAGTTAAATACCTCCCCCCCTCCCTAATATGCCTACTAGTGTGCATCTTCAATGCACTACTAGCCGACTGCGCTTTCTAGACGAGTGGAAAGAAGCCACCGTCATAGGAATTCACAAACCGGGTAAACCCCGCAATAAAGTGAGTAGTTACCGCCCCATTAGCCTAATAAATACGTTAGGCAAAATCTATGAGAAAATCATTCTTGCTCGCGTATAGGCATTTGTTCACGAGAAAGGCCTCCTAATAAATGAGCAGTTTGGGTTCCGAGCAGCTCACTCTTGCACTCATCAAGTGCACCGTCTCACCAAATATATCCTAAGTGGGTTAAACGCAGCCCCGGGGCTGCAAATTCCTACAGGCGCCCTATTCTTCGACGTCGCAAAAGCGTTCGACAAAGTCTGGCACAATGGCTTAGTATACAAGCTGTACCAAATGGGCTTGCCCGACAGACTCGTACTCATCATACGAGAGTACCTCACCAATCGCCGATTCAAATTCCGCGTGGAGGGAGCCCTCTCCACCCATAGATCGATCACAGCAGGTGTCCCGCAGGGCTCCATACTGTCACCCGTATTATTCTCCCTTTACACGTGCGACGTACCACGCGAGCCGCATGTCAAGCTTGCGTTGTTCGCCGACGACACCGCTCTCTATACGTCCAATTTTTCCGAAGTAACAATCACCAAGCGGCTGCAGGCTGCGGCCAACGCCCTTGGCCATTGGTTCAGAAAATGGCGTATCGAAATAAACCCCACAAAAAGTGCAGCCGTGTACTTTCGCCGCGGTAAACACCCGCGACAACAAAGGCGCGGTCTGCGTAAGCTAGGCAACATTACCCTGTTCGAAAACGTCATCCCGTGGGAAAGGAAAGTCAAGTACCTCGGGGTAACCGTGGACAGTAAAATGTCATTTAAACCGCACATACAAAGAATGAAAGTTAAGGCTAAGTTCGTTGTAGGTCGGTTATATAATCTTATCAATAAAACACAGTAAAATGTCACTTAGACACAAGGTGACACTTTACAAATCGTGCGTACGCCCCATCCTTTCGTACGCTTGCGTAGCGTTTGCCCATCTCCCCCGTACGGACTTGCATCCGTTGCAAGTGGTACAAAATAAATTCCTGCGTATTACCACGGGAGCACCGTGGTATATGCGCAACGTAGACCTTCATAACGATCTTGAATTGCCGAGCTTAGCAAAGCATTTCAAAGACATCTCTAAAAGATACTTCGATCGTGCCATTTCGCATCCGAACCCACTGGTTACCACCATCAGAATAATGGACACAATTATTCTGATGAAAAGCTCGAAAACAAAAATGAATCACCTCTTGCAGGCAGCCTCTCTACATAAATCCCAACAATTGTTCTACGAATTTTTACAAATCTTGATAAATAGAACCAAAAAAGAAAAACAAAAAAATTCTTGCTTCCACTGCAGATTGACGTCAAGTTCAAAAGTGCATCACCGCCACTGCGTCACCCCACACTCCCATGCCCCGCTGCACGTGTCTGTAGTCCAGGCATACCTAAGCTCAGAATAAATACCAGTTTAGAAGCAACAATATTTTTGCATGGAAAACTCAATTTTTTAAAAACTATTAATTATGAAAAGTCGTAGAACAAATGTTGTTGGGACTGATTTAGAGAGGCTGCCTACAAGAAGTGATGCGTTAATTTCAAATGATATACATACTTTAATTTTTAACAACAGCTCTTGTACTATCCATGTTCTTGTTAATATTATTTCTTCAATCAGTTATTAATCTGTTAATATGAAAAAGTAATACAAATATAATATGCTTCGAAAGAAATATAAATATTCAGGCTTCTGAAGGTTAATGAGGCTCTCACGTATCTTATTTGTTCGTTTGACGTTTTATCGTTCGATGAAAACAACAATTTTTATTCCTTTCACGACGTCTGGAAAATTTTATTCTTTGTTATATATTTTTACAAACAACCTTTCAAAGTTACAATTATCTAGCTCTTGTTATTTCATCTGTGTTCTTATAATATTGTTAAAGAACAATTGTACAAATTGCATTTTTAGTTGAATTGAAGCTAAAAGACAATTGTACTGAAAAGAAGACAAAAATCCATAAGTACTAATATTATAAATACGAAAGTAACTCCGTCTGTCTGTCAATCTCTTCTTCACGCCCAAACTACTTAACCGATTTGAATGAACTTTAGTAAAAAGATAGTTTGAGACTCGAGAAAGAACATAGGATAGGTTTTATCCCGGAAACCCTACGGGAACGGGAACAATACGGGTAAAGCTGTGGGACTTTTATTTTAGATTTTTTTTGCGCTGCCCATTGCGTTGCACTTATGCATGTGGCATTAGAGCTCGCCACAAGATAGCAACGCACCATTGCATTGCTATCTTGAGGCGAGCTCTAATGCCACATGCATAAGTTTACCAGCTACCTTACCCTCCTAACCGAAACACGATAGCAACAAGCACTGACGCTATTGTGGCAAGAATAGGTAAGGTAGTGGTACCAGACCCGGGCGAGACAATGCAGAACTCTACCACCTAGTAGCCACGATGGTAGTGACTTGCATAGCAAATCAGCCACTTTATACCACCTGCCTGGCAGAACGGCAGTTGGTCTTTTCTTAAAAGGAGCCCGGAACCAACACGGGGGAAAAATTACCGACGCTTACGGTATTGCAGCAGAAATAGGGAATACCAGACTCGGACGAGATAATGCAGAAAGAAAAATAAGTCCAGGCTCCTTCGAAGAATAGATTAACTGCTGTTCTACCGGGTAGATCGTATCGTCAGTGCTTGTCACTGTCATGTTCCGGTTTGGAGGATAAGTTAGCCGGTAAACTTATGTATGTAGCATTTGACCTTGCCACAAGATAGCAACGCACAGATAGAGACCCATCTGCTTGTTTGCTATCTTATGGTTTATAAAAAAATATATGCAAGAAATATTTGTTTAAAGTATAGGATAAATAGTTATTGTTTGTATTGCTTTGTATGGTATCTACAAAACGGTTTCTCCGAGTTAGATATAATAAAGGCGATGAATTTAACTATTTCTGTTATCGTACTGGCAGTTCCATTTTTCAACAGATTTTCCAAAAAGGAGAAGCATCTCAATTCTACTGTATTTTTTATCTGTTACTTTTTATTCATTAACCGATTTGGATGATAATTTTTTCTTGAAAGAAATATTAACGCGATCGAAATAAATAAATGTTGTAAAACATGGCAGATGGACAATAAATAAAACTCGATAATGCGAAAATAAATATGTAATGCAAATGTGGATGCGGCAAAAGCAAGGACTGTACCGAACCGAATATATAGCACTTAATTCTCTCTGTCTATCTCGTAAGGGATTTTGTGTGAAGATAATGGGTATGTATATATATATATATATATATATATATATATATATATATATATATATATATATATATATATATATATATATATATATATATATATATATATATATATGGATTCCTAAACTACTGAACCGATTTCAATGAAATGTTGTAGATGTCTACTGTTTGGTTCAACTTGAAAGGATAGTTTTTTATCTCAATTAACTCCCCCTCCCCTTCTCAATTACCCCATTAAAATATTCAATATAAGTAATTTGTATGGTAAAACAACGTTTACCGGGTTAGCTAGTGTTAGTATAGATTTGAATGAATAAAATGCTAAATATTTTCTTTGGATTGTCAAAATTAAACACGCTGTGGAAATTTTAAACATTTTAGTATTTAAAAGGTGAAAGTTCGCTCGTACAATCGAGTTTTAATTTAATCAAAACACGTGCTCGAGCATTTCAAACGATTAGTAATTGCGGGAGAAATTAGTTTATTTCAAATGATCACTGAGAGCCGAGAGATTCCAATTTTCAAGGTTAAATTTCTAAGAAATTCCCTGAATTCCGGGAGAATTGGGAACCGTAGTTAAAAACTGATGCGTAAATTTACGTTCTTAACTGAATATTTTGTGTATTTCTGAAACTGTGGATCAAATTCTCACCAAATTTATGAGACTAAAAACGAACTATACCGCCTCAAACAAAAAAAAACATACAAACCCATTATCTTCACACAAAATCCCTTACGAGGTAGACAGAGAGAATTAAGTGCTATATATTCGGTTCGGTACAGACCTTGCTTTCGCCGCATCCATTTCTCTTCACACAAACACGCCATTTTTGAAGACTTTTGACACCAACTTCAGACAGCACCCGACCAATTTGATCATGGTACGTCAGTGTAGGGGTTATTTATCCCTACGATGTAATAGAAATGATAGTGCTGATAGATGCTGATGGGTGAGTGATCCTGCAGGTGATGATCTATGATATACGGGGGGAAAATGACACCCGTTTGGCTGCTTATTGATCACTGATTTATTAAGATAATTATGCTAATATTTATATGATACAAATGATGACGAGAGTGGCTGATATGCTGACCTGTGCATCTGTGGCGGACGTGTAACTGGAAGGTCACGCTGACATGGCGGACGTGGGGTTGCAAGGCCACACTGAACCGACCATATTGAACGAACGTGTGATTGCGAGGTCACGCTGCAGAAACGGGCGTGCTGTCGTACTGAACTGATCATCTAAAAGTACGTGCTATTGGAAGGTCACGCTGACCTGAACAGTCAGTCTTGGACTTTCCGGTACCTACATCCATCCCCATTTGCATTACATATTTATTTTCGCATTATCGCGTTATATTAATTGTCCATCTGCCATGTTTTCAACATTTATTTATTTCGATCGCGTTAATATTTCTTTCAAGAAAAAATTATCATCCAAATCGGTTAATGAATAAAAAGTAACAGATAAAAAATTACAGTAGAATTGAGAAGCTTCTCCTGTTTGGAAAATCGGTTGAAAAATGGAACTGCCAGTACGATAACAGAAATAGTTAAATTTATCGCCTTTATTATTTCTGACCCGGAGAAAACGTTTTTTAGGTCCATAGAAAGCAATACAAACAATAACTATTTACCTTATACTTTAAACAAATATTTCTTGCATATATTTTTTTATATACTATATGATAGCAAACAAGCAGATGGGTCTCTTGATAGAAAAAGTCAACCATTGCTTATAGACCTAAAAGATGTTAATGGTGCGATGCTATCTTGTGGCAAGGTGTTATGCCACATGCATAAGTTTACCGGCTACTTTATCGTTCAAAACGGAACATGACAGTGACAAGCACTGACGTTATTGCGGCAGGAACAGGTAAGGCGGAAGTACCAGATCCGGGCGAGACAATGTAGAACTCTACCGCCTTGTAGCCACGATGGTAGAGACTCGTATAGTCAATCGGTCGTCTTTTACGACCTGCCTGGCAGAACAGCAATTGGTCTATACTTCGAAGGCGCCTGGACTAACATTAGCATGCGCGACAATTGATTTCTCCGAAACGGTTCTAATGATTTTGATGAAACTTTGTATTTATATATAAAGAATATCTAGATAAATTTGATCTTGGTAATAATCCATTTTCAAATAAAAAGTACTCGTATCCAAGCAAAGCTTGACTCCGACCGAGCTTTCCTCTTGAGCGTTGTACTTAAAAAACATATGACAACATAACTTAGAAAAGCAATTTTTGCACATGTAAGACACAAAGGCGGATAACTTATCACTGCAGAGCGATCTCTTTGAGACAACTGATAGCTCTAAGATGATAAGATATTCTGGAAGTGGAGCTCACAACAAGTACAGTTATAGTTTTTATACTCTTAAATGACGAGGAAATAAGATCGATTAAGTGCTAGTTAGACTCGCAAACCGAGGGCTCTGTACAAACTTGTAGGCAACTTTAACCAGACATAAATTTCATGATTCTAGGTCAAAAGGAAGTACCCTATATAGGTATCCTAACAAAAATAGTTTCACTGTAAAAAATCGCGCCCGATACGCTTTTAACTATAGTTATAAAAATGATGATTAAATTTTTACAAAAAATTATGGAATTGAAAAATGAACGAATAATTGGTGTGCATTATTACTTCTTTCGGTTATTCAACTTGATATTGAAACACGTTTGCCCTTTTTTGAATTTGAGAAAATATAATGCACACAAAATACACCTTTTTTTACTTATACTTATTCCAGCAATTCGTTTTTTGAAGTATGTAAATGTACCTATGTAAATGTTAAACAAGCGTTTGACATTTACATACATTTGCTCATATGAGCAACTACGCCTTTTGCGTCCAACACCGTGTCTATTAGTATTTGTGTGGTCTGTGGTCGCAACCAATTAGTATTAGCCGCGGCAAACTACATCACTAACGCAAACTCGTCCTTAGGTTTGAGAGGCCCCGCAATTTACTAACCGGTCCCGACGATCCCATAACCGTGGCTATCGCTGCTAATCCTTTACATAACACACACTACACTACCACATCGTCGCCACCGCCTGTCTCAAAGGCGACGACGACCCCTATTTTGTCCCGCGCGTAGCGCGGAGCGTAATGCGCAACGATTTATAAAGTTATAATTTCGATATGTTTGCGTCGTCGTAATTGGTTATGGTACATGTATATGATGTTATGACCTTGTCTTCCAGCGTTAGTTGGTGAACCAATCACGAAACAGCATGAAACGCGGCGAACCAATCACGAAACATCAAACATATCAAAGTTATAACGTTTTAAATCCTTGGTAATGCCACTGCCCCCCCTCCCCAATAATTAGTCAAAACAACGCACTAAGCCGAGGTCCAGTCCCGCAGGAGATAACCTTTAGCAGGGATGTGAATTGCCCAAATTTAAATCTAAAGTCTGGGTGAGCACTCTGCTCGTCCTCTAGTCCGGTGTCGCTGTTACGGCCCATATGGCCATCAGCTATTGTCAGCCATTGCTTGCTGGTCTCTAGATGCACTTTTTGAAAACACTAATTAATATAATATATAAGGTTATTAAGTGTCTTGCAATAACTAAACAATTACGATAATTGCGCATTGCAAGTTACGTGATATCCCCCCCGGGATCTCATGTGTTCAACACCGACACTGGACCACTAGACCACAGAGGCGATTACACGGTAAAATAAATAAATAAATATCCATGGGGAAAATTACACTTATTGATTTTTTTATTAAATATATATAAATATATCATGTATTTATATATGTATTTCTATGTATTAGTATCGTTGACTAACACCCATAACACAAGCAAATAATTTGCTTACTTTGGGGTTATATCAGTAAGTGTAGTTTGTCCCGTGAATATTTATTATTGTTATTATTTATTTTAAAAAAACATGGAAATACAAACATTATGCTTATTTCATAAATGCTTGTCCCCGTCGGGGATTGAACCCGAGCGATTGCGTAGTCAGAGTAAAATAATGATAACTTTTATCCATATTGATAATTCTTGTCTTGTTTTCAGTAGAACTATCTTTACAAGGCTGGTGCGTCTAAACGGGTCGTAATAGCCGAAGTACTTTATATGTAATTCATCACATGCTGGAGGATGCGCCTTTAGAACATTAGTAACCGTTGCGGAGAGGGCTTTAAATCTTCGTTAACTTAAGATAAAGTTTGTTTAACAAAGCCAGGATGTTGGGCGTACTTAGATTTCTTAGTTTTAATGTTTAGACATTAATAGCCTCATTAGGAATTACAGATTAAAATAAAATTTCCATCGATTAGAAATGATTTTACGAGACTCTTTGTTATCTTTAGATAGTAAACAAGGTTTACTCTGCACAGCACCTCCCCCATAGGTGATAGCGTGATAATATGTAGCCTATATGTTGATCTGACCTGTTAGTAATATTCATGCAAAATTTGAAGTAAATCCATGCAGTACTTCTTGAGTTTACCCCGGACATACATACAGACAAACAGACAAACAGAAAAACATACAAACAGACAAAAATTCTAAAAACTATATTTTTGGCATCGATATCAATTGTAGAAGAAAGTATTCTTTTAAAAAAATATTCAATGTACAGTTTTGACTTTAATTAAATACCCAACCGGGTTCACATTTTACTGCATCATCAGGGCTAAAACTTAAATTCTAACCTTATATTCTAAAAAAAAAGAATTTAAGTTTTAGCCCTGATGATGCAATAAAATGTCAACCGGTAGGCTATTTACTTAAAAATAAATATATTATATAGATTGTGAATTGTGAAACAGTACAAGTGTTAAAATTTAAAATAAAATATAATTATGACGGAGTTTCACCAAGTGCCGAAGATTGAGAGTATAAATTATATGTAGATCCCTTACATGTAAAGTTTTGTCACGTACCCCATTGTGTGGATTTAATTTTTTTTCTCGCGTACCCCATTGTGTGGGATATCGTTGGATAGGTTTTTAAAAAATATTGTAGGTTTGTGAAAATAAGTTTTCGATTAAGAGACTCGTTTGTAAAATATTAAGCTTTTAAGTTAAGTTGGTTGTGGGTGTGGGAAAAAATCTTGGTAATAGTAAATATGTTGAAGTTAAAAGAAAAACTATCTCTGCTTAAAAAGCTTTTCAAGGTTTTGAGTAATAGTCGACTAACTTATAAAGTACTCAAAGAAGTTTTTATATGCGGTGAGCCTGTGTTGCGGATATATCATATTTGTCATTGAATAGCTTAAATCTAATACCTTTAAACGAGCAATTCTTGTTTATATATATATATATATATATATATATATATATATAATAGGAATCGATTTATCAAGGTTCAAGGTCCAGGAAAATAATCGGTTCCAAAAATATGTGAAAAACCGAGCAAAGCTCGGTCAACCAGATTTTGTTTATAATATATAACTTTTAACTCTTTTTTAGTCCGTATTGAGCGTGGCCCGACATGTCCTTTTCCAATTTATTACGCTTTGATCATGATGGCACTTTTTTTGGAAAATATAAAATTTGCGATATGTAATTTTTTTACGGTGCGCTAAAGCGTACATTACTCCGACTTGACACAATCGTGGATATCTTCCCAAAGGCCATCTATTTTGCGTTGTAAGCGATATATAATACATTGTTTTTTCGACGTATTCCTTTAAACGTTACTATTTTTTAGAATAAGCATAAAAGTGTATCAGAATAAACTAAATCATACAAAGTTAAATTAAAAAAAATCGTCAAAAAATCAAAAATTTTCGCACAAATTTCCGATGATTTTCATCTCAAAAACATAGTCTAAATTCGTTATTTTGATTTTCAATAGACCGGCCCTTACACGATATGTATTTAAATAATATACAAGGTAATTATAAGCAAAATACACTGAATACATTGGAACAAAACATCTCATTAGGTGTATTTATCTCGCTTGTATTTCATTAACGTAACTTCCTAGCGCTCTTATTGCGATGAGAAATTAAATCTAGCTCGGGACTAGTCTGACCTAAAAACGAATATGTTTCAACGGCTTCGTGCTTTTGAAGAAGTGGTTACTCCACGCGACGTTGATTTACATCTCATCGTGTTTTTAATTTCAGATCTGCGGACAGTAGTGTTGAACATGTTTTATATTTTATTAATATTTTCAACGGAAGAACCAGTCCAGCAGGGTTATTACGTATTTTGCAATGTGAAATTATCGTATTTGTTTAGATATTGCAAGACACATAACAGCCTTTTGTATTAGTGGCATTCATGGATTAATTGGATAGGTAAGACAAGATTTTTGTTTTTCAGTGTAGCTTGCAATTACATACAGAAATACAGATTTACGTTGTAGTACGTTGTAGTAGAATTTGATTACTACTAACGCTATCTATTATAAAACTAATGAGTTAAAATGCTAAAATTAAACGAGTTAAAATGCTACTTTGGCGTGGTAGATTTAATTCATTTAACTCATTTTCATTCACTCCATTTTAATACAATATTAATCTATTAATACACTTGTACTTTTAACTTCCCGCTACGTATATACATAAGGAAAATACTGATTTTGCTTCGATTTTCAAAAATCAAATTTTCACCATATGTCCATTTTTGAGGTCCTAGGAACCTTTTTCAACTATTTTCGCGATGACGTCTGTGTGTCTGTATGTATATGTGTCTCTCTCCCTCTCTCTCTCTGTGTGTGTTCGTGTGTGTGTATGTATGTCTGTAAGTAAACATCTCATAACTTTTGAACGTTGGACCGTTCGAAATGCGGTTGATGGCATTCGATTGAACCCACTGAACTTAGACTTCCTGAAAATTTGAATTAAATGGGCCGGGATGGAATGAGGAGGGATTTTGATAAAATTTTGAAAAAACAAAAAAAAATATTTGAGTACCGATTGAGTACATAAACTAATCAGCTATATTCTTAAAAAAATACGTCTAATGCATAAATTGCATCAAATGTTTATCTGTTTGGAAGTAATCGTTGACGAAAATTTTTAAAAGTCTTTTTCGATATAACTTCGAAATATTTCAACCAATAATTTTTTTAATATTCTACAATATTGTAGTACTAAAAAAATTACGTCGAATGCCGTTTTAAAAATCAAAATCAAATCTTATTTTCAAAAGTTGCAGCTTTTCAAATATTAAAATTACGTTACTTACTTAGCAAACTTAATGTTTTTGAAATAACTTTCAGGCTAATATACCGATTGACTTCAAAATCTTATCAGCTTTTCTCCTTTAAAAACTGCGTCAAGTACCGTTACTTGGGTAAAAAACGGTCAATTTGTTTGGGATCTAACAGTGACAAAAATTAAAAAAAAATGTTTTTTGACATTGCTTGGAAATTTTTGAACCTATCGATTATTTAGCTAAAGCAATAGTTAAATTGAGTTGAATGCGGTAACGAGGGCGCGATAGAACACGCTCACACTTATCGCGCGCAGACACAATCGGTATCTTATCGCAACATCGTTATCAGATTTTATCACGCAGCATACACGTGAATCTCTAGTATTTAAGCTTATTAATAATGCTATTTGAATTTAACCATTTAAAATTTGATCAATTTGATCATCGTTTCCAAAATATACAGTTTTTCAAAAATCAATATACTGCCATTTTTATCAAAATAGACTGCATGTATGATAGTTTCGTGTTGGTTCATTCTTAAGTGTTTTCTTGCTGTTTTTTGTGACTTAGCAATTGAGACATTTCAATATTTCTTGGAACTGAAAAATATATGTTTCTAGTTTTTAATCTTTTGAGCTTAAAATACCTTAATTTAGCGGGAAGTTTCAGGGATGGCCTGCAAGATCAACCGTTTACAGATTTTTCACAATATGATTATGGTGGAACAGTACAAGTGTATTAATTGATTAATGTTGTATTGAGATCAATTTTCAATCTTGGCCCGAGGGTAAAAATTGTTATGCGATGTGTATAAAAATCTATGAGAATACCGAAAGAAATAAAATAGCTTAGACGTAATAATTTCAAGAAGGAATGGTACACATGTCTAATAGAAAAAGCATATTATTGATGAATTAATGATATTAAATGTAGATTTTAAGCACAATTATGTAAACATTAAATTAAGGAGCAATTAAGTAGTAAATAATTTTAAATATTGAATAAGATATTCATGCGTGCCATCCAATTCGTGGAACACGAGATCTGGTAGTAATCATATAAGTACTCCTATCTTCTAACCGTGTCCAAGGCAAATAAATTCATGTAATTTCATTTTATTTCAAGTTATGCGCGTATAAACATTTTGGCGATTCATTTTATATGGCGATTTATTAAGTAGTGCGCCGCTCATTTGAACGCATTAGTCCCTACCAAGAATCTTTCAAAGCGGCTGAAGAAATTTTTACTTCAATACTTTTTTTGAAAACGTACAGTAGAATCACGATCTTTATACTCCATTTTTTCACATTAAATTATATATATATATATATATATATATATATATATATATATATATATATATATATATATATATATATATATATATATATATATATATATATATCCCAAAATAAACAAATTATTTCTCATTGGTATACTGTTATTAGTATTATTTACTGCAAATATTACTTCATTGAGTAATTAAATGTAGAGCCAAACTAGGTCTGACCTAAAAACGAATATGTTTCAACTTGGCTTACTACTTTTAGAACAAGTGGTTACTCGACGCGACGTTGATTTACATTTCAACGCGGTTTCATTTTGGTACGTGGACATTTAAGTGTTGAAAAAATATTTTTGCGGGTAGTTTTGTTAACATGTATTAAATTTAATGAAATAATTTATAAAGGCGTGTATATTTTGACTTGTGCATGTGGCATTGCTATCTCACCACATAGATTTGGCGTAGAGATGTGACGACCCCATCGCCCACTGGTGGGATAATTTTTGTTCATAAGTTATCTAGCACCGGTGCAGTCAGTCAACTAAATTAGTGGTAGTACCATACTGCATTTGCAACTGAATAGGCTGGCACGCCCGGGGAGATACCACTCTCTCACTTGACACCGACGTAAAGTAGCAGCCCAGCTGCTGCGTTTCGTTCGGTTTGTGAGAGTCCCGGAGGCCTACCCCCCCCCCCACACACACTATGGATGCGCGATTTAAAAAAAAATTACCCCAGGGGGGTACCACTTACACTTGCAGTGGAGAATCCCCCCCCTGGGCGTCCGTGCTCTGGATTCAAGCCAGATCAGGGATGCTCAGGCTGCCCTGCGTATTCTGGGGGGGGGCAAAATTGTACTCACAGACAACGCTGTCCGGGGCACACAGAGCAAGAAGGCCATGGCACCCCCTACCACGCTTATTTCTGTAACATCAGGGGGCTTCATACCAGCCTGAACGTCGTCCACTACCATCTCGAGATGGCGAAGCCAGCTTTGCTCTTCTTGACCGAGACACAGATATCTTCTCCGGCTGATACTTCTTACCACTCCTACCCGGGGTACAAACTGGAACATTCCTTTGTACCGCGGGCAGGTGTGTGCGCATACGTCAGAGAAGATATCTGTTACCGGCGCCTCGGCAGGCTTGAAGGTCATGACCTATCCATCCTTTGGTTACACGTAGCTTGCGATGACCATCCACGCAGCTACGCGTGCCTATACAGGTCCCATAGCGGTAATACTGAAGTTGCCTGGCTCGTTGAGCATTTACAAATGGCTGTAGATTCCGTGTTAGAGCAGACCCCCACCGCAGAGATCGTGATCTTGATGCCCACCACGCCGAATGGCTATGTTCTCGCACCACCGATCATGCGAGGTCTGTTCACGATTTTGCCTTGGCGTATGGCCTAATACAATTCATAATCTAGCCTACGCGAGTTCCCGATGTGGATGGCCATACGCCTTCACTGTTGGACCTCCTGCTAACCTCTCACCCGGATCATTATCAGGTATCGGTAGACGCCCCACACGGTGCGTCGGACCACTGCCTGATTCGGAGCAAAGTGCCGGTCACGCGCCCATCAAGGCCTCCTTTTACAGGCTGTCGTCGCGTTTGGCACTATAGGTCAGCAGATTGGGACGGAATGCGGTCTTTCTTTGCATCTTACCCATGGGGGCGGTTGTGCTTCTCGCTGGATGATCCGAATGCTGTCGCTGACTCTGTCGCTGATGTGGTGCTGCAGGGCATGGAACTTTTCATTCCATCTTCTGCGGTGCCCATTGGTGGCAAGTCTCAGCCTTGGTTTGGTCGCCACTGCAAAGCGGCTTTACGCCGAAAGCAGGAATGCTACCGAGCTTGGGCTGCTGCGTCGACATCTCGTGATGTAAAAACTAGCGCATTACGAAAGGAGTACAACTCTTTCTAGAGGTTCTTCAAAAGAGCTATTGCCAAGGCAAAATCGGATCACATTGGCAGAATTGGTGAGAAATTAGTTCGCCTTCCTTCGGGAACTCGTTCGTTCTGGTCTCTCGCCAAGCTGTCTTAGGGAATTTCTCCCAGCCTTCATTTCCATTCTTGCACAGAGACGATGACTCTCTGGCCCATACCGCAAAGGAGAAAGCCGATCTTCTGGGCTCGTTCTTTGCGGCCAACTCGACCCTGGATGACCAAGGGAACGCACCGCCTACCATCCCGCAGTGTGATAGTTCTATGCCAGAACCACAGTTTCGACAGTCATCTGTGCGTAAAGCACTACTTTCCTTGGACATCCACAAGTCGAGTGGGCCTGATGGCATCCCTCCGATTGTGCTTAAAATATATGCTCCAGAGTTGGCGCCAGTATTGACGCACCTATTCTGGCTTTCCTATTCACTCGGCGTGGTACCGAATTCATGGAAAACAGCTTTAGTGCATCCCATCCCTAAAAAAGGTGATCGTTCTAATCCGTCAAACTATCGGCCAATAGCCATAACTTCTTTGTTCTCCAAAGTTATGGAGACACTTATAAGCCGTCAGCTCCTGAAGTATTTAGAAGAGCACCAGCTGATTAGCGACCGTCAGTACGGTTTCCGTCGTGGTCGCTCAGCTGGTGATCTTCTAGTATACCTGACGCATCACTTAGTTGGCAGTTAGTTTAGACATAGCGAAGGCCTTCGATCGGGTATGGCATAAAGCGCTTCTCTCAAAGCTGCCTTCCAATGGGCTTCCCGAGAAATTATGCAAGTGGATCACCAGTTTTTTGGCTGACTGGAGCATCAAGGTCGTAGTCGACGGTGCATGCTCCGACCTAAAACCTGTCAATGCTGGTGTTCCCCAAGGCTGCGTGCTATCACCGACACTGTTTATTCCGCATATCGATGATATGTTGCGAATTAGTAACTAGGTGTAACTAGTTTACTAGGTGGTAAAGTTCTACATTGTCTCGCCCGGGTCTGGTACCACCGCCTTACCTATTCCTGCCGCAATAGCGTCAGTGCCTGTCGCTGTCGTGTTCCGGTTTGGAGGGTAAGGTAGCCGGTAAACTTATGCATATGACATTAGACCTCGCCACAAGATAGCAACGCACCATTTACTTTGGTGTCTTTAAATAAATGTTCTAATCTAAGGTAAATCTTTGGTGTCTATAGGCGATGGTTGACTCTTTCCATCAGGAGACTCATCTGCTTGTTTGCTATCTTATGATATAAAAAAAATACATTGCTATGCGGACGACAGTACTGGTGATGCTACATACTCCGGCCGTAGCGATATTTCTCGGGAACACGTCGAAGAGGGTCGGAACAAGCTCGTGTCTGAACTCGAGAATCGACTAACCGATGTCTCAGAATGGGGTCGTCAAAACCTTGTTACAGTTAACCCCAAAAAGACGCAGCTTTGTGCGTTCACCGCTAAAAAAACACTCTTTGTCGTATCACCTCGGTTCGAGAACACTCACCTGACAGCCTCAGCAAGTATGGGAATTCTGGGAGTCGACATATCAAACAACGTTCAGTTCCGCGGTCATTTGGAAGGAAAGGCTAAACTGGCCTCCAAAAAGCTTGGCGTACTCAGTAGAGCAAAGCAGTACTTCATGCCAGCCCATCGCCTTCAACTTTACAAGGCCCAAATTCCACCTCACATGGAGTACTGTTCTCACCTCTGGGCCAGAGCTCCTCAGTACCAGCTTCTTCCTTTTGATCGCATTCAACGTAGAGCGTTCGAATCGTCGACGATCAGACTATTTCTAATCGGCTTGACTCTTTGGTGTTACGCAGAGATGTAGGTTCGCTCTGCATTTTTTACCGTATGTGTCATGGGGAGTGTTCCGAACAGTTATTCGGACTAATTCCTGCAGCTAAATTCCATTATCGGACATCGCGTCAAAATTTAAAATTCCATCCTCACCACCTCGATGTCTGGAAATTCACAACCGTGCGCTTTTGTCGGCACTTTTTGCCTCGCACTACTCCATTGTGGAAACAATTACCCTCGGGGGTGTTTCCGAACGGATACGACTTAGGGACCTTCAAGAAACAAGCTTATTCTTTTTTAAAAGGCCGGCAACGCAGCTGCACGACCCCCGGTATTGCAGTTGTCCATGGGCGGCGGTGATCACTTACCATCAGGTGCACCACGTGCTCGTTTGCCCCTTCTGCTATATAAAAAAAAAATAGATAATAATTGCTGCCATGAGAAAGAGAACGGCATCAATGATGTACAGATTACGTGGGAGTACTAATGGCATTCTGAAGACATTAAGTGCTGAAGTGCATATGTGAATAAGTGATTAAAATGCATATAAAGGGTGGATCGTAGAGGGAATTTGCATGGTATGTTATATAAATTGTGTGCATATGTGTACATGTATATGTGTGTATAAGTATATGCATGTGTATTTGCATGTATGTGGGTATGTGTATACGCATGTGTATGTATGTGTGTATGCATATATTTTTGTATTGTATGACATACTATATAAATTATAAAAATTGTCTACGTTCTAATTAAATTATTTATATAAGTACTAACATAGTCATTAAGTTTATAAATTATTAGCTGACCCGGCAAACGTTGTTTTGCCATTCATATTAGGAATCCATAGCGGACAAACAACGTGACACGTAATTTATATAACTCTACGGGATTATCTTTCCACGCAGCCAAAATGGCATTAAACTTTATATGTTGGTTAAGTATTCTTAAATTTTCTAATTTTCCGCGCAATTTTCTTAATATTTTCTTTTATAAGAACCTTCTTCTTACAATTACAAACACAACAAAAAAAAAATACCGAAATTGGTCGAGCCATTCAGGAGTGATGTCGTGACCAAGGAAAATAGGGATTGATTTTTATATATATATAGATTACTGCTAACGAAGCTATGGATGTTCAGTCTGAAAATAAAGTTATTATACAGGGTTACCTCTAAAACACCAGCAACCTCGCAGGACTAGATACCTAACATCATAAATAACAACATTAATTGTTCTACGACTTTTAACATAACTCAATACATTAAATAAAAATGTTTTTTTAAGTTTTCATTGTCTTGTCGTGACATTTTTAACTCTTCATTCGGATAGTAGCTCTAGTAGTAATAATAGTAACATTTTCCTACCTAATCTTTGCGATGCACGTAGAGTTAAGAACGTTCAAGCGAAAAATTTATTTCATATTAATTTTTGTATGAAAATAAAATCCAAAAAAATATCAAAAGTCGTAGAAAAAATGTTTTTGTATATGATGTTAGCTACCTAGTCCTGCGAGGTTGCTGGTGTTTTAGAGTTAAGCCTGTATATTACATATATATAAAATTAACATCTTTGGTGTTTATAGGCGATGGTTACTTTTTACATCAGGAGAGCCATCTACTTGTTTACTATCTTATGATATAAAAAAAGTATATTTTGATCAACGTATATTTTTGAACTCATGTCTGCCTCGTGGTCTAGGGACCTACCTGGCCTTTTCAGCTTAGATCATGAGGTTTTGATTACCGGATCAGACAAAAGTGTTATTGAGGTTATTTCAAGTTTTTTCTCGAAAATCCAAAATTCCAGTAGCAGAATGCACTTTGGTGTGTGGTGCGTATGCGAAAGTCTGTTTATCTTTCTGTTACGCTTTCCTAACTACTCTACTACATCAATTATGATAACATTTAGCAAGGAGATAGCTGAAATCTAGGATCAAACATAAGCATGTCTAACATATAAATATAACAATTGAAGCATTGAATGATTGAATACAGTGAAATACTTTTCGACTCTCTTGGAGATATTTCGGTTACAAGTGAAACGTTAATACGGTAATTTGGTTTGAAATTAAGGGGTGACTTTGTATGTTTTCCGATTGCTCTGAAAATTATTATTTTTGTAAATTTTTATGTGTTCTTTTCTAATTTCGACATTGCCTCTTCGCGTATTCTCCGTTCACGCCGCTGTGTTGGGAAAATGAAATCAAAACGTAGTTTTTCGACAGTATCTTTTTTCTTGATCATTTTACGATAAAATACTCATGTATAACATTTTATTATATATATATATATATATATATATATATATATATATATATATATATATATATATATATATATATATATATATATATATATATATATATATATATATATATATATATATATATATATATATATATATATATATATATATATATATATATATATATATATATATATATATATATATATATATATATATATATATATATATCCCGACGGGGACAAGCATTTGCGTGATGAGCATAAATGTTTGTATTTCCGGGTTTGGGTGTTTACGATACTAATACATAGAAATACTGGAATATATTTAATATTCCAGTATTTCTATGTATTAGTATCGTTGACTAACACCCATTACACAAGCAAATAATTTTCTTACTTTGGGGTTAGATCAGTAAGTGAAATTTGTCCCGTGAATATTATATTATATTATTATATTATTATTTGCTCTAAGGCTGGCACACTTAAGCCAACTGAAGACAGAAGAATATCGTCACATTGAGTTCTCGCTTTGACACTTTCGAGTAATCTGTCACAGGAGTACAAATTAATTAGAGAATGTACAGGTAGCTACAATAATTTTCCCCAACCATGCATAATAACAAGGCTCTTTGATTATATTATGACTTCGTTGAAATATAACTTGCGCGGTTCTCAGAATGAGCTATTTCAATTATGTTATAGTTTAAATTTCCTTAGAAAATATTTACCAATGTTGTTTTAATTTCAAGGAATATAATAATGAACGCCGGGTTCCTATAATCATCATCATCATCATTTATAGCAATAGCTACTAGCAAGAAATTTAGTAATAATGTGCCGTTCCATAAGTTGTTTGGACGTAATTGATAATAGTTCCATCGGACATTTGGTACTTCGACATTTATGGGAACAGGTTTAGATTACGCTTCGTAGAACATGTTATTGCTCATAACTAAAACTACTCTTTTTAGTTGATATAGAAGCTGGGCATAGGTCAGTGAATAACAAACACTTAATTCGTTTCATAAATATAATAAATAAATATTCACGGGACAATTTACACTTACTTATCTAGCCCCGAAGTAAACAAAAAATATTTTCTTGTGTTATGGGTGTTAGTCAACGATACTAATATATAGAAATACATATATAAATACTGGAATGTATTTAATAAATACCCAAACCTGGAAATACAAACATTTATGCTCATGACACAAATGCATGTCCCCGTCGGGGATCGAAACCGAACCCCGTTAATTGCGTAGTCAGGGTCGCTAACTATTAAATATTTCCTGTGTTGATCTGGGATCGCTCTTTTGTATAGACCATCTGGTATACTGTTAGGCAGTTTGTAAGAGTCAAACAATTGGGAATACGTGTCACTGCCAATATGACTACTATGTGTTTGTGCTTGTGCTTGGACGCCTAAATAGGTAGATCATCATACTCAAATGTTATCCAATTCCAACAATCAAACCGATAACCTCCGTTTTTTCGATTTGTATTCGTAATGTATCATGCGAATTCTCGGTATCACTTATGTATTCCTATCGCTATAGCGTCAGTGTGATTCTGTTTTATTTATCATAAGATAGCAAACAATCAGATGGGTCTCCTGATGAAAAGAGTCAACCACCGCCTACACCAAAGATGTTAATGGTGCGTTGCTACCTTGCGACGGCGAGGTCTAATGCCACATGCATAAGTTTACCGGCTACCTTACCCTCCAAACCGAAACACGGAAGTGACTAGCACTGACGCTATTGAAGCAGGAATAGGTAAGGCGGTGGTTTGTTACTGTCCAGTGTTCCAGTTTGGAAGGTAAGGCAGCCGGTAAACTTAGCATCTATAGGTGATGGTTGTCTGTTTTCATCAGGAAACTCATCTGTATAGTTCTCTTACAAGTGTATAAGAAAATACAAAAATTGAGATTTTTCAATAGCTTTCTGCTAATATCTTCGCTATTGTATGTGTATGAAAAAGTTTTTTTATCGTTAAGTGCACCAAAACCCCCACTAAAATAGTTTTTCATGATATTAGTACGTACAGTTTCAGCAAAGGTATTTTAGTGTGTTAAAATAACTGGAAAAGCATCTATTTAACTTCTTGATTATGCTATTTTTTTCCTAAAGCTTCTTGTCACTATTCCTGAACGAATCTTTAAAATACCATCTAGTGGATTGATAGTATTAACGCGCAGCTTTCTTTTAAGCTACCTTGAAAGAAAGTCGATAATATATTCTACTTAGAGATAACATCCAACAGGATGAATAATTTGTTACATAAATTGGTACAGACTTGTATTTCTTTCATTCTGAATGATCCCTATTTCATTCAAGCTTTGTAGACCTCAGACCCTCCTGACTCCTTATCAATAAACATTGATAGGAAGATAATTGAGTGAAATATTTAAAGGACGTTGAGGTAACAAATATAAATGAGAAATATAAATGAGGGGTAACAAATATAAATGAGTTCATAAATAATAACGTCTGCGACAGTTGTTATCGGTGGGCCCGCTTTGAAATATCAAATTATCTCTGTCATAAATATTTTGGTTGGAACTTGGTCAAGATTTACAGTTATTTTAAAATAGTATAAATAGTATAAGTTATAAATAGTCGCCTCTGTGGTGTAGTGGTCCAGTGTTGGCGTTGACCACATGAGGTCCCGGGTTCGATTCCCAGGTTGGGCACTTAAAAAAAGTGTTTTTTCAGTTTTCTGATAAACACAAAGTTGCCCGGGATTGGAAAGTGCCCGGTTGGCGATAGGCTTGCCACCTATCACATTTGTGGGACTAAGTATCTTCGGCTAATCGTGGGTGTACTTGTTGTACCTCTGCCTACCCCTTCAGGGATACGGGCGTGAAGAAGATACTTTAAAATATCGTTGTGCCCACCCATACTAATATTATTAATAAGAATGTAATTATGACATATGACAAGAGACAGACAGACAAATAGATTGTCTGTCTATCTCTTCTTCACGCCTAAAGCTCTGAACCGATTTGGATGGTTTTTTTTCAAAGATATTTTAAGATTAAAAAAAGAACATGTGATAGTTTTTATTCCGGAAATTCCATGGGAGCAGAAATTATCAGCGAAATCAATTCTATGTCGATGGAAACTATGTATGATATACACGGGCAGACCAATAAACATACAAATATACATATTTAGATAGGTAGGTTTAGATAAATGTAATTCTCTTTATTTAGTGTAAAATTATTTGCAATTGTTCCGTAAGACTTTTCTTGTGGACTACCCGTTACTACGTGTTCTACAAGTGCAAGGCTTACTGGTAGAAAATGTCTTTGGACGTTAAGTTCGCCTTTTGTATATTTTGTGCAATAAAGATTTTAAATAAATCAATATAAATATGTGGGTAAAAAAACCCGGGACTTTTTTTTCAACGCGGACGAAGTCGCGGGTACAGCTACTAATAAGAATAACATGTCATTAACATCGTGATCATTATTGTCACTGGCGTTATTGGAGAGTAAAGTAGCCAATAAAGTAATACACGTGGTATTATAATCCCGGTGTGTAGTTAACACACCATTAACATCATTGGCGTTTACATTTTTTTATATCATAAAATAGCAAACAAGCAGATGGGTCTCTTGATGGAAAGAGTCAATCATCGCCTATAGACACCAAAGATGTTAATGGTGTGTTACTAACTTGTAGTGAGGTCTAATGCCACATGCATAAGTTTACCGGCTTGCTGTATCAACAATATTTTTCCTTAAATCATATACTAAAGGAAACTAATAGACATTTTACCCTCCAAACTGGAACAACAGTAAAAACAACGCTTTCGTAACAGGAATGGATAAAGTGTTCGCGTTGATACCATTGTTTATTTTATTTATTTATTTTATTTAAAAAAGTATACATCATAATTATTTTTAAACCTATAATTAGAGGTTTATGTGGATGTTGCACACTTCACATATAAATATAATACTACAAATATTACAATAATTACAGTACATAACAGTTTCAATAATTATCTTAGTTTAAACATATTTTGTACTGTAACGCTGCACACAATTGCGATAAGACGATAGGTATTTGGTTGTTTACATATTTTCTGTGCATTACGTTTCATTACGCCTGGAGCGTTGCGTGGGGTCTAAATACAGATTGCTCCTGTTGATAGCGCATTAAATTTTAATTACTTTATTTAACTTTATAACCAAACCCGGGCGAATCAATAAGGAGCTCTACCACTTAGTAGGCACAATGATAATGACATCTTACGAACTACCTAGCAAAATGGTAGAAGGCCTCTTCTTTAAAGGGACCCCGGACCAATGCATAAAAATAATTTCATCCAACAAAATAAATTAATTCCCAAACACTCGAACTTTCTCTCTTATTATTGTGATTTGACTTTCATTTCATTTTAATTTCGACTGTTGGACTACGAAATGCTTAAACTTTGTAATTATATGAACTTTTCCAGTCGGAATAAAACTCAGGCTAAAGTCTTGAAATGAAGTAATTTTAATTAAACATGATAATTAAAGTTTGCTCAGGGAGGTGTATATACAAGAGTTCTTTATTTGAAGGGAAATTCCATTGAAATTTATTTTGCGTAATAATTTATGTGTACTTTGTTACATTTTCAACCGAATTCACATTTCATTCTACGTTATTTATACCAAAATATTGATATAAAACATTTGTGTCTGTCTATTTATCTATTTGTCTTTTATCGATTTTGACGGGATTTTCTCTGACTTAATTTACATTCATTCGAATTCTCAAAAAGGAAGAGGTTTTCAATTCCATTCATGTCAATTCTGATTCTCATTTACCTATGCCCTCCCGTACTGTACATGTAGAACATCTCTCATGCCGACAGCATGCATAGCAATGAATGCTGTTATATTGGAGCATCTAATTATGTGCAAAATAAACAGTGTTGACAATAAAACAGAGCCTTTAAGGACGCCAGCATAAATAGTTTCCACCTTAGAGTATACACCGTATACTATATCTTTGATGCTACAGTTATTCAAGAAATTGGTAATCCATGTTGGCAGTTTACCAGGCAACCCATAAGATAGCAGTTTCAACAAAAGTGCTCTATGCTAAACCTTATAAAAGGCCTTAGCAATATCGAAGCTGAGAGCTAATACCTACACTTTACCTACAATAGCTGTAGCCCTGTTTTATCCATAAGGTAGAGCGCCTTGACGTAAACTGTACTGAATATTGCTCATTAGGTATCAATCTTTCCGGTACTGTAACTACTTTTAACTAACAATGGACTCCACTTATTTAGAGAGCAAAGAGGTGATTGCTGTAAGCCTGTAATTTAATGGACAGGATTTGCGCCTTTTGGAAACCGGGTAAACTAGGGCAATCTTTCACGCCACAGGAACATTACCCTGGTTGTAACATATTTGATCATCAGTTGATTATCAATTAATTATTGTAGGCAAAAATTAATTGTTTGTAAATAGTACGTCATTTGACTTATATTATAAAGGTCAAGCCGCCAGCCTGGACAATAAGTTCCATTGAATAAAACTTTGACTTCGCACTACAGTGGTATAGAGTAAAATATTTAACGTTCAATATTTTATGATACATTTTTAAGTTCGATCTGTCTATTCAAATAACGCAATTTTTCCACGGTTGCTCCTAACTTTCTCAAAATAATATACCATCTCCTATGCTACCAAGCAGTTGTATAAGGCGTACAATAGTGTTTTGAGTTTCTACCATCATAACTTCTAGGTGGTAAAGTTTCGTAACGCCTCTCCCTGGCCTGGTACTATGACCTTACCTGTTCTTGTCACAATAGCGTCAATGCTCGTCACTGACCTGTTCTGGTTTGGAGGTTTTGGTATCCGATAAACTTATTCAGGAGGCAATTTCATCTCGCCACACAGCAATGCACCATTAACGTCTGTGGTCTCTATATGCGATGGTTGTTTCTATTCATCGTGAGAGCCATCAGCTTGTTTGCTATCTTATAATATAAAAAATGTATAGGTTAGTCTCCGAGATTAATGCAAATCTGTCAAAGCAAGTTTCGTTACGAACACTCCAGCCTTGTTAAGATATTTGAATATTTATAACTCAACATGCTTTAATCCTTGTAATTTAATTAGCCTTTGACTAGCCTTGACTTCACTCGCGTTAAATTTAATGTTTCTATCCTCCGTTAAGGGTGCTTTTTTTGGATGAAATTTGGCCTGTTTGTTCTTTGCTGTGCCCCTGAAATTGTGTTTACTAAATTTCGTGATGACCGGTTAAATAGTTAAGCCATGACAGACAAACTCATTTTTTGATTTTAATATTAGTTAGGATTGGGATAACGAAATTGGGATAGCAACGCACCATTAGCATTGGTGGTACATGTTTATGGTACTGTTGGCCCAAAGTTTGACTGGTTGGATAATGTCAACAGGTATTAAGTTCACCTTTTGTACGAAAATGTATCTTTTTGGTGTAGAATAAAGTTAAAATAAATAAATAACATTCTTGTTGTCACTTGTCAGACGTTGAGACAACTGTCTATTGCCTATACGATACTTGTCTCTTTTCGCCAGAAGACCAGTAGTGCTTGTGTGTTTTATATCAGTAGATAGCAGCTGGGTCTCCTAATGGAAATTGTTAACCATCGCCTATAGACACCAAAGATGTTAATGGTGCTTAAATATCTTGTAGAAAGATCTAACAACATGCATAAGTTACCGGCTACATTACCCTCAAAACCGGAACACGACAGTGACAAGCACTGATACCGGCCCCGGGCGAGACAATGCAGAACTCTAGCACCTAGTAGCACGATGGTAGTGACGCGCATATCCCATCGGTCGCCTTTTACGACATGCCTGGCAGTTGGCCTATTCTTCAAAGGAGCCCGGGAACAACACGGGGTATATGAATTTTATTTAAAAATATCAGGTTTCTGCACTTTTCCGTATTATAAACTAATTTGTTCCAAATGTCACACTCCACCGTTCTCGTAATTCTTGTAAAAGAGGGTTTAAAATATTTAAGTACTTTACATATTTATTTATAGATAATGAAAATATATATATTTCATAATCTTATAATATTTTAAGACATTGTGTGTAAGATTCGGTAGTATGTAAATTTTTATGCAAAAACCTTTTAATTTTGTGTTTTCGTTTTAAGTTGTCCGCACTATCGTAACTAAATTAGACCATTTGCTACAAAATCGCTTATCTCACAAAACAGTAAGTACAGTATGGCGGTGGACACATAATTCCCGCTATCATCCAAGCAAAACACTCTACATGCAAATGAGACCATCCCGCTATACATTTTAACGTTGCAACAATTCCAAGATACGATCTCCTCCATTAGAAATTCATCAATACGTTTGCTACAATGACTATTATTGTAAACAATCAGTATTCGAATCTTAGAATGTACTTGGATTTGTCTTATTTATTTTTTACAATACAATCTAATATCATTGTCAAAATCATATATAAAAAAATCATATATCAAGAAACTACTGAAAGAGCAATTTACAGAAAAGACAAGTCAGAAATTATTAGCTTTCGTTTGGGTCTACTTTAAACACCATTGGCTTTAAGTAAATAATTTTGAGGTCACGTTTAAATTTTTTTCTTAGAAATATTTATATTAGATTTTCGAATAAATATTTCTGAGTTCCTTTGAAAGATTATTCTAGTGACGAGCAGTTTTTACAGAAAAAGTATTCGACATAAACCTAATACGATGCAATGATACGGAGAGCAAAAGAGAATCACACGAACCCTTTTTATATTAATGTATATACCGGGGCGAGACGTTGCAGAAATTTAGCACCTAGTAGCCACGATAGTAGTGACACGTATAGCCAAGTGGTCGCCTTTTACAACCTGCCTGGTAGAACGGCAGTTGGTCTATTCTTTAAAAGAGCCCGGACAAAAACGGGGGGAAAACGGGCGT
The DNA here is from genome assembly GCA_036924255.1 of Apodemia mormo. Classification (NCBI taxonomy): domain Eukaryota; kingdom Metazoa; phylum Arthropoda; class Insecta; order Lepidoptera; family Riodinidae; genus Apodemia; species Apodemia mormo. The sequence goes on along the minus strand of JAUPFN010000010.1, from coordinate 2,400,526 downwards.
GCATGCCTAGTGATGTGATCAAATTTACGAACTTACAACCCCGTGTTGGTCTCCGGCTCCTTTGAAGAACAAGCCTGCCTTTCTGCCAGGCAGATCGTAAACAGCGACATCGTGACTACTAGGTGGTAGTGTTCTGGTACCAACGCCTTACCTATTCCTGCTGCAATAGCGTCAGTGCTAGTCACTGTCGTGTTCCGGTTTGGAGGGTAAGGTAGCCGGTAAACTTATGCATGTGGCATTAGACCTCGCCATAAGATAGCAACGCACCATTAACATTTTTGGTGTCTAGAGGCGATGGTTGACTCGTACCATCAGGAGGCCCATCTGCTTGTTTGCTATCTTATGATATATAACGATCAATCTTACTGACAAGGACACTGCGATTGGGATAACACGTCAGCGTAATCCGTGATTGGATGTAACTTTTATTTGGTTTCAAAATGACGATTTATTATTTGTCATAGTGACTCTAATTTTTTATTTTTATTTTGAAATGACTATTACAGTTGACCTTATGGGTTGTTACTGCGTCACCGGACTCTTTGGGCGAGCAGAGTGCTCGACCAGAGTTTGAATTATAACTTGGGCTATTAACGCCCGCACTAAGGGATGACTCCTATGAGACCGGACCCCGCCTTAGTGCGGCGTTTGGACTAAAAGTGGAGGGCGGAGTCGTGGCTGTGCGTCCTGCGTTAGGCGCGGGGCGATAAAGAAGTCTTTGTCGTCGAGACTGGCGACGACGGTCTCGTGTTGTGTGAGTGTATAAGTCGGGATTGTCATCGGGATAGGTAAATACATGGCGGGGCCTCCTGAATCTGTCTATCGCATCCGTGCTGGCGACGGTTTCGTAGTCCGCCGCGGCCGTGATTAATGGGTTAGAATGTTGTGTTGTGTTATCGAGTGACTCTAATGGAATATAAGAGTCACTATGAAAATAATAAATCGTCATTTTGTATCATCAACCATATTGTATATAACTAGATAATCTGGCTTTGTCATGGAAATTGAATCTGTGCGCTAAATTTCAGCTTCATTGGACCCTGGGACGTGGGTCAAATTTAACTTGCAAGATTTGATTACTTGGGACAACTAAATAAAAGCATGTAAAATAGAGTATATTAGATGCTCTTCAATTTGATAATTAACACGAGTGCCTTTATTTTATAGGGATCGAGCATGATAATTGCTCGATTGACTTGAACTTATACTACCCATGAGTTTGCGACTGTCACTATCTTTGTTAACAGTAATCAGAAATCAGAAATCAGAAATCAGAAATCGGAAATCAGAAATCGGAAATCGGAAATCGGAAATCGGAAATCGGAAATCGGAAATCGGAAATCGGAAATCGGAAATCGGAAATCGGAAATCGGAAATCGGAAATCGGAAATCGGAAATCGGAAATCGGAAATCGGAAATCGGAAATCGGAAATCGGAAATCGGAAATCGGAAATCGGAAATCGGAAATCGGAAATCGGAAATCGGAAATCGGAAATCGGAAATCGGAAATCGGAAATCGGAAATCGGAAATCGGAAATCGGAAATCGGAAATCGGAAATCGGAAATCGGAAATCGGAAATCGGAAATCGGAAATCGGAAATCGGAAATCGGAAATCGGAAATCGGAAATCGGAAATCGGAAATCGGAAATCGGAAATCGGAAATCGGAAATCGGAAATCGGAAATCGGAAATCGGAAATCGGAAATCGGAAATCGGAAATCGGAAATCGGAAATCGGAAATCGGAAATCGGAAATCGGAAATCGGAAATCGGAAATCGGAAATCGGAAATCGGAAATCGGAAATCGGAAATCGGAAATCGGAAATCGGAAATCGGAAATCGGAAATCGGAAATCAGAAATCAGAAATACTTTATTCAATAAAACTTTTTACAAGTTATTTTGACACGTCAACATATTTTTTTTAAAAACGCATACCGGATCGGAAACGCGGCCACACACTGAGAAGATCCGGCGGAAGAAACTCTCTTTTTTTTCATATCATTGATTTTTTACATTATCACAATATTACAAAAAATATATATGAGATCGGCATGAGGAGCAATTAATCCCAGGCTTTTTTGTCTTCTAAATAATCTGAGATTTTATAATATGCTTTTTTACACAGTTTTGTTTTAACACATTTTTTAAATTTATTGACTGGTAGATCTCTTATAGTTTCGGGAAGTTTATTGTAAAAGCGTATAGGTACATTGCCCCATAAAAGAGTTACTTATTCTGTGGAGACGAGATGCATGCACAACAAGATTGTTTTTGTTCCTTGTATTAAGTGAGTGTACGTCACCATTTTTTTTAAAAAAGCAAATATTTTTACGAACGTACATCAAGTTCTCAAATATATATTGGGATATAACAGTTAGAATATTGATTTCTTTGAATTTTTCTCTCAGGGAAACCCTCGGGCTAAGATTGTAAATTGCCCTAATAGCTCTTTTCTGCAATACAAATATAGTATTTATTTCAGCAGAATTTCCCCAGAGAAGAATTCCATATGACATAATGCTGTGGAAGTAACTAAAGTATACAATTCTTGCTGTGTCGACATTAGTTAACTGTCTCATTTTTTTAACTGCATAAGCTGCGGAACTTAGTCTATTTGCTAAATTATTAATGTGCGGTCCCCATTGTAATTTCTTATCTAAAGTAATACCTAAAAACACAGTGGAATCCACCAGATCCAGGTTGTTTCCATCCAGTTGTACGCTGGTATCTACATGACTTACATTAGGCAATGAAAATTTAATGCACTTAGTTTTAACGCATTATTTACTTCGTCATACTTACCAATTCGTCTTTTCACTTTGAATAAAAGTGAAGTGTCATCCGCAAACAGTACGATTCCATGCTTATCCCCTACATAGTAAGGCAAGTCATGTATATCAGAAACAGAAATGGACCAAGTATGGAGCCCTGCGGGACACCCATGGTTACAACAGCACCAGGGGACCTTTCTCCATTAATATCAACCCTCTGAATTCTTTCATTTAAGAAACCAGAAGATCGAGAGCTTTATTTCGAACTCCATAATGGTATAGTATATTATTGTACTCCATAGTAGTATATAATTGTTACAATTAATCTAGAAACGTGAAGAATTAAAATGCTGGAAAAAACTAGAAATAAAAGAGACAGGCTGCCTCTGTTGATAAACAATAGCCGACGTCAATCAAGTAGCTACGCCATAATGAATCTTCTGTCAAAGGGCATAAGGGTGAACGTGGCGTGTACTTACTTGGACTTGTTTACAATTGGAATTGTTTATTGTTTACGCAATAAATTTGGATTTTTTGGGAACCAGGTTGAACTTTACCCTGGGTTTAAATAGAGATGTGTTGACAAATAGAGGGCAGTTTTTGATACAGCGATGGGAAGCAATAGTACGAGCGACCAGTACGAAGCGAGATGTATTTTAGTGTATCAGCGTAGACGGTTAAGTTTAGTGTTTGTACAGCAAGTGTGACAAGTGTGTATAGTGTATTTACGTTTGCTTATCAGTGTATTTATGTATTTCATCGTAGTTTATTATACCTTAGTGTTTTGAAAATACACGATTTAACATAAGTGGCTTTTTCTTGCAAATTGCGAACCCGAAGCACGTAACAGTATGTAATACATGCATATAACTATATTTCCTTTTAGGAATCGAACTTGAGGTCACTTAGTTAGTCAGGGTTGCTGGTCACTCCACCAAAATTCCAAAAAGCGTATTATATATAATATTTGTTTACAACATCACCTCGTTTTGTACCGTGCATACAGTGCTATATTGCATTCATATATTTTCGTGACCCCCTAACTTGATAACTTGTGATAGTTACATTCACATTATAGTTACATTACATTATATATTCTTGCAAATAAATATTTTTCATTCCATTTGGCTAGACATTATGATTGTATGAGATGTTAATCACATTGATTTGTGATAAATTATATCATATATTTTTTTCATATAATGTAAAATTGTTTGGTCGTTTTTGAATAATTGTCATTTTTTAAACATCGGTAAATATTTTTTCTCGTGCCGCTATGACAGTCACGATCTTACGAGTGTAATTTTTGACATGTCAATTGTCAATCGAGCCTATGGGATAAAGTATTCATATCTTCCACATGAAAAAACGCATACATTTGTCTTACCTCTCGTTTGAAACAGGACTGATGATCCTATTTCTTTGGATACACTGATAAGTAAGATGTAAGAGAGCTTGTTACAGTTCGTCCTAGCTGAATATTAAAATTTTTGACACATACTCTTTTTGTCTCAGCCTTGGTACAAATTCTGCTATTATCAGCTTAAAGCAGGACTTAGACTATTATATATATCCTAATGCTTTCGTATATGCATGTTTCCCGGACTTACGACCCGTTTTCGAAACGCAAATTAATGTTATCAAGCAATTAATCTGTGTTTAAAATAATTAATTATTTTACAAGCAAATGATCTGTTAAGATTAATTGCTTGTTAAAATTAATTTGAGATTGGGAATCCGGCTGTTCTTAACGCATTTATGCTTTAACCAATGATCCGTCATACGTAACAGTAACTATTGGCAACCAATTTAATTAATTATAACAAGCCGTTCTACAAAATCTTTAGATCTTTTGACCCTTTTACATTTATAGAAACAGTTTCAGCTTACGTCTCATAAAAATTATACTATTTGTAACTAAAACTAGTCATTACAGTGATAAAAAAACCAGGCATATCTCATTAATTATTAAATTGTCAACATTATTCTAATTTAGCACTATTATGAGAACCAATAAACCACAAAAATGTGCTTAATATTTGCTCATCATTAACATCAATTAAGCATCGGATTGTCTAATAAATCAAACCATTAATCACGTCACGGCAAAAACTGGGGCAGGAAAACTTGTGTCGTTGCTAAAGTGAAATAGTACTACAAACCAGGATATCTTTTTTATATCATAGGATAATAAAGAAGCAGATGGCTCTCCTGATGTTAAAAACAAACATCGTCTGTAGACACAAAAATATCAATGTTGTTATCCTTGTGGGGGGCTGGTAATGTTACATGTATAAGTTTACCAGCGACTATACTCTCCAAACTAAAATACTATAGTAACAAACACTGACGCTATTGCGGCAGGAATAGGCGGGGCGGTGGTACCAGATCCAGGCGAATCATTGCAGGACTCTACTAGTTTCCCAATCGTCCGCCAACACGAAGTAAATACTTCAACACTTTATCGAGCTCAAGTTCAAACATGGCCGAGTATTGAAGTCACCTTTCAGTTGGTTCTTTCAATCATCAACTGGCTACTTCGATGACTCTTGACTTCACGCATGGAAACTTGTAGGCAAGGATAGTTTTTACAAATTAATGCTATCGAGCTTAGATAATTGTTATTGAAATTCTAGCTTTTCAGTTTGCAATAGGGATAGGACTGATGTGCTGTCAGTAAAAGTGGATTTAATAAAAGTATAGTAACAAAATACTGCCACGTGGTCTAAGGGATAGAGTAAGTTTAACTCCATTATAGTGCCGTGTTTTCGTTTCAACAAAGTTATTTTAGTTCTTCTTAATTTGACTGCTTTGTGATCTAGGGATTAGCCTATTCGGATCAAATCGTGAGGTCCAGTCCAGGATTCGATCCCCGGGTCGAACAAATTATTATTAAGGTTTTTTCGAGGTTTTCCTCAAAAAGTTATGATCTCATTAGCAGCTCGGAGTTTAGTGACTCGTGTGTTACTATTCGTGTGCATCGAATGAACTTAAAAGAAAGTTGTCGATCCCAATTATCGCTAGATACAGTTTACATGAAGAAAGTTAAGATTGTGGAGGTAGCAACGTAAATTTGTCTGCAATGTGATTTATGGCACTTAATTTCATCTAACTAACCAGTAACAAATTAGGGTGAATATGTATTTTTATAAAAAAAAAAACGTTAAATTTTGAATTGTTCATCTCACATGTATTTTCCATTAGGTAAGTAGAGCGTCATAGCTTTCAACCTATAAAAAAAAAAGAACAAAAAAGCATTGAATTGCCGGTATGATTGTTAGCAATATCTTCACAAAAGATCCTTTACGATAAATTTTATTCAAATATGATGTTTACTTAATGCAAGTCGTAAATCCCTGACGTTTGATATGTTGGACAGCCGAGGAATAAAATCTATTCATATAAAAGAATCCTTGGTTTTACTACCGACAATATATACGGGAATATTTTACGGAGTTTTGATGATGATTTAGATATGAAATAGGGCACAAATAAGCTTTCAAAAAATTGTGTTACAGTTGTAACAAAGAATGTTTACCATACAACGAGTAAGGGACGGTCTACCGAAAAATTATGAAAACATGTCATTTGTACATTTTAGTCATGATGGCAGTTCCTTTTTTTTTGTGGGAAATGCAAAATATTTTGTTTTATGATTTTTTCTTATTTTCACGCCACACATTAAAAGCGTACATTGCTCAAGCTTGACGCACCCACAGAACTCTTGAACCAGCCGTTTTAGACCGTGATTCCAGGAACAAATCTTTTTAGGGTTCCGAAGTAAACTAGGAATCCTTACAGTTTCACGATGTCCATCCATCCGTCCGTCCTCCGCACGATTCCTAAGAGATTACTAGAAAGCTGTAATTTGGCACGAATGTACATATTAGTCACGTCAACAAAGTGGTAACATGAAATCTTAAAAAAAAATTTTGTCAGGGTAGCTTCCCTACATGTAAAGTGGGATGTTAATTTTTTTTCTCACGAATCCTATCGTGTGGGGTATTATTGGATTGGTTTTTAAAAAGTATTGTAGGTTTAGGGTAATTAATTGGCCCACCTCTCGTTCCCACCACTGTAACTTCTGTAAACCAGAATCAACAGCGGCAGCCGTCCTGATAACCACTGAGTTGCAAGCTCAGGGTGCCCTGGGGAAAAGCTTAGCTGTCTTGAGACCCACAACGAAATTAATCAGAAGTATATAGGAGGAGTAGGAAAATACATCCTGTTTCCCTCCCTTTTAGGCAGAAGACAGCAAAATATTAAAAGCATAAAAACGCTACGAAATGAGACTTTTACAATCAGGTTAAGCCTGATTGCTATTGCACCACGGAAGTTTGGAAATTAGGGACCTACCAAAATGGCCTACTTAATTTTGCTTCCAGTAGTAAGTATGACAAAATCGCTTGAAGGCACGGTTTTTTGAAAAATTGTTGTAGGTTTGTGAAAAACAGTTTTTGATTAAGGGACTCGTTTGTAAAATATTAAAATTTTAAGTGCTAATTTTTGTTTGAGTCAAGGGTCCCCCCTTTGCAAACTAAATGGTTGGTTTTGGGGGCGAGAAAAAAATCATGGTGGTAGTAAATATAATGACTTTAAAAGGGAAACTATCACGGTTTAGAAGGCTTTACAAGTTTTTGAGTGATAGTCGACCAACTTATAAAATGTACTTGAGAAATTTTTATAGGCGGTGAAGCTGTGGTATGGTATATATTTATCATTGACGTTGATTATATTAAATGTTCATAGTATGAAACTATAAAAGCCCTCTACTTAGTCCGCATTATTCTGATGGGCAACTTCGAAACCCTACTTGCGCGTGGCCCGACACGCATTGTACCAATTTATTTTGATTAATAACGAGCTGAATTTTTGTAAACAACTTCGTTTTGACGAGACACATATCTTTTCTATCTTCGGAAAATCTCGAATCGGGTAACTAATAAAGATAGATAAAAAAGAAAACTTTAGAGTGTCCGACTAAAAAAGTTTCCACTTTACGTGTACGACACAATAATCTTTGAATTAACAGTAATAGTAGCGATCTGGAAATTTATGGACTTTATATTTTAATATATAATTTATATATTTTTCATGTATTTTTCATATATTTAAAATATATAATTTTTATATTTTAAAATATATTTTTTATATATTTTTTTTTCATGGGGGTTGTGTGGTTCTGATAAGAGTGAATTTAGATAGTAAACAGATGGTTTATTACAAATGTATTGTTGTAGAAGGATTGATGAATAGATTTTGTAGTATATAGCTTTTTAAAATTAGAATTAAAATTTTGAACAAATATATTTTGTATGCTAAGAGATAAAAATATAATAATAAACATTAAAAAAGAAATCTGGTTCTTTGAATTAAAAAAATCCATAAGTATAATTTAGATGAAAAATATAAAATATTTGTAACGTGATTGGTCAAATATATCATAAGCATGAAAATATATATAATTCTATACTAACAGTTAGTTGCGCGCTTGCGATTAATAATTGCAATTAATAAAATAAAAAACCCAAAAGACTGCATATCTTTATATATTGTGTACATTGATTCCACTATTGTTCAGATTTTTCATCGTAATTTTGTGGAAATATTTTAATGCGTAGATACTTTATAGGCTGACGAATTACAGTCAAATGCTCTTTTCGGACAAGATTCGTTAGATTTAATAACATATACTTCAATAGATTTCTTCAAATTTGGCTTACGTGACTTATGTCAGGACACGTTTGTTTATAAATAACATCGTACCCTGATAGCCACCTTACCTATAACTTACTGTCAATCTACATCCGCAATTTGAAGCAAACTTGACGGAAAGAGTTGGCAAAGCGAGCGATTACCTATTAGTTACCTATAACTACAAATCTAAAAAAACTATTTTTTCAGCGTATCAAAAATTAGTCATAAACATCTTGACAGTATTACATATTTATACACTATATATTTTCAGTATTTTTGAATCGCTTGTCCTATTTTTCCTTGTTAGCCACCGGAAATCCCAGAAATTCGCTAACGAGATTATCAGAATTACCTAACAAGTATTTTAATTATAACCCAAAGTAGGAAATTTCGTTTGACGTCAAGTTAGTGTTATCAGGAGGTATATCGATCTTTATAATTTGCCTATAACTTCCGTTAATTAGCCTAAAACCCAATAATATTCGATAACGAACCTCAAACTAGGGATGTACGATTCCAAAAAAAATCGATCTCGAGAATCGCGACAAATATTTTATTATTTGTTATAAATATTTTATTGACAGATATGAGTAGAGTGATTATCATTTTGATAATATCTTAAAAAGTACCCCACGCTTTTTTTAAAATAAAATAATTTTTTTTATTCACACTATTATTAATTTATATTTATTGAAATTTTCAACACTATTCTTAATTTAAATTTATTAAAATTTATTTTCTATTTTTTGCTTTGATTTCCTATAAAAAGCGTGCTTTTAGTTTTTTTAAACTATTATTTATTTTTTACTTTTTAGTTTGGTTTATTCATAAAAGCGTGATTTTTTAGTTTTTTAAAACTATTATTTGTTTTGTAAAATTAAAATTCTCCTTAGTATTCAAAAATTTGTCAATTTTGGAGAAATCGGCTAAAGATAATTATTGGAAATTAAAATTAACATCAAGTCTTGTCTTATCGACTGTAGGAATAATTATAAAAAATTAAAATTAAGTTTCTTACCTTATCGACTATAGATGAAAATTATATAAAATAACAAAAATCATATTTTGCAAATTAAAAAATGGAATAATTTTATCAAACATACAAACATACAAAAGTACAAACGTACAAACATACAAACATACAAACATACATATAGGTGAAGCTAATAAAAAGTTTGTAAAAATTATATGTCTCAATTTTAGAATCAAATTTGTAAATTACTTAAAAAATACTTTCTTTGAAAATTCGGGAAAATTGAAAAATCGGGAAAATTAAAGTTATAAATAAGAGAAAAAAATCTATTAAACACTGCGTAGATCATTTAAAGATTTAAAAAATTCGATACAATCGAACGACAATCTGAAATTCGAAAATACGGTTATTTGGTAGCTTCTCTTTACATGCTATTTTTTAAAAATTTTGTCAATTTTTCAATTCTAAGATCATATTCCAGCTATGAAAATGCACTTGCAAGTCATTAACAATTGTGTTTAATAGATTTTTTTCCCATATTTATAACTGTAATTTTTCCGATTTTTTTTGGTATTTTTAGATTTTTTTTTAATTTTTAGCGCGCGCATAAAAATTTCTAGTAGAAATTTATTTCGATGTCGATGGTTCATTATTCTACATCGACCATCGATGTTTCGATTCCAAAAAAAATCGACCAAAAAAATCGATGTTTCCCGGAAAAAACATCGATAGTCGAAACATCGATGTATATCGCCCATCTCTATTCGACTGCCTTAGTTATCAATTAACAGGAAAAAACCAATTTATTTTGCGCATTATTAATACATTTTATGGTCCGTTCTCTGAGTTGAGGTTATCGCTGTTTTCGTTACTAATAAGTTTATTAATATATTTTCCGTATTACATAGCTATTTTAAATATTAAATAAGCAAAGGAAAGTTTTGAGTTGATGAAAACCCAAATAATTTAGTTTAATTTTGATTCAAAATGATACTACTCCACTATCAGTAGAAAACAATAAAGCCCTTGAGTATACAGAATGTTTTGCGTGACAAAAACAATTTTTTTTTTAATTATCAATTTTTTGGGTTCCAATTTCTAAATTTCGACATTGAAGCGAGCCCTGGTTAATAACAATTTACAAGTTATTGTGAGAAAATCAGGGTGTTTTTAAATTGATTAATATCAATTTAAAAACACCCTGCATTACTCCAAATCTTTAGATTGGAGGACTCGTCAAAAAAGACAAAAAAAAATTGTAACTAAAAATTTCCCTGATGATGCTTGTGTGAGCGAAACCGTTTGGTAATAAGTGATGATAGCTTTATTGTGAAACAGTACAAGTGTATAAGTGATAAAATATTATATTAAAATGGAGTTTCACCAAGTACCGACGATGAAAAGTGTAGAATATATAAAAGTCACTACCATGACACTTAAAGCCAATCTCCTATAAATACTACCTGCCTGGCTGGACGGCAGTTGGTCTATTCTTTTAAGGAGCCTGGACCAACACCGAGAAAGTTCTAACGCTATTGTATTACAAGTAAGAGTTATAATTTATCACCTTCCAGACACGATGATATTATCACGTCAAGCCAATTATTTGCAATTTTATCTTTAGAACTTAAATATTTAACAGAGTTTTACAACATATCGCCCGGATTTCGGAACCATCGCCTTATGTATTCTTGCTGTATCGTTATTGGCGCTTGTCTCTGTTGTGTTCCGGTTTGAAGAGTAAGGTAGCCGGTAAACTTATGCATTTTGCACTCCTTCCCTAGCACTCGGATAGTAACACACTATTAACATCTCTGGTGTTTTGGGACTATAGTTTTCTCTTTAAACGGGACAGCAATTATTATTTATTTTAACTTTATTGTATACCAAAAATATACATAAACGATTTATGTATATTTTTAAAACTTATGCATTTTGCACTCCTTCCCTAGAACTCGGATAGTAACACACTATTAACATCTCTGGTGTTTTGGGACCACACTATTCTCTTTAAACGGGACAGCAATTATTATTTATTATAACTTTATTGTATACCAACTGTGCGTTTCTCCCGACACTTTTTACCTCACACTACTCTGTTGTGGAACCAATTACCGGCAGGGGGTATTTCCGAACGGATACGACATAGGGACCTTCAAGAAAAGAGCTTACTCATTCTTAAAAGGCCGGCAACGCAACTGCAAGACCTCTGGTATTGCAGATGTCCATGGGCGGCGGTGATCACTTACCATCAGGTGCACCTCTTGCTCGTTTGCCCCCTCTTCTATAAAAAAAAATACATTCTCCTACAAAAGGCGTACTTAATGCCTCTTGGCATTATCCACCAGTCGACCTTTGAGCCAACAGAATGTTACTGTGGAAGTGCCACTGAACAATTTAAATTACATGCAATTAGTATATATTAACATACACATACATGCGTATTATAATATTTATATTTTTACATACATGTTTATACAAATATACACATTTATCTCAAGTTAATACATAGATCCAATGTATACCTATTGAAAACAAAATAAGATTGGATACATATATACTATGTGATTATACAAGAAGAAATTACTCAGGTTTAAAAACACACACATTTATTTTATTTGGATTGTGAACAAAAAGTACACAGACTAGATTTTACATATTACATAATGAGATATGGTAGTGTCTTCCCAATTATAGGTAACCACAGCTTACAGTCAGAAGTATAATTAAATTAAGTTAAATTATATTAAAATTAGTGAAAAATAATAACAGTGTCAGATAAAAAATTGATTAAATAATGTCATGCAATAATACAATTGTGAGAAAAGAAAAGACAGTCAGATAACAAATTGAATTTAAATAATGTCAAAAAATAATACAATTAAAATAACACTAGGACGATTGTTCCATATGCAATTAAAACTTACAAATCTAGGCATTTATTTCATATCATAATAAAATTAGAATAATATTTATAATACAATTCTTACTAGTATTTATGTAAGAATTAGTTACAAGGTTTGATGTAAAAAATATATGTGTAATTAATACTAAAAAAAATAATATTCTTTTTTAAAACCACAAGTTTGAAAATTTTATAAAAGAGTTCATTTAAACACCCAATTACAAAAACCGTATACATTTCGGAAACCGTAGCTAATATTTCTGCGTTCAATAGGCAATCATTCAGCGTGCGGGCAGATTTATTTACTGTTCCTGCATGTGGCTTGGGACGGTTTGCATCGAGGTTAGCAAATAATACAAAATATTAGCACAATTTAAATACGAATTTGCTCAAAATCATTCGAAACTGACGTTAAACTTTGAATCAATATCTAGATAAGCATATAAGTACTGTTATAGCACTAAATTAAAAATTTGAAAAACCTCAGATACATTTCTTTATCACAAGTCTGTCTATCTTTCGCATAAATTGCAGAGCGAAACACAAAAGAAGACTGTTCATTTTATCACGAGTCTGCGTCGTTTTTTTTATATCATAAGATAGCAAACAAGGAGATGGGTCTTCTGATGGAAAGAGTCAACTATCGCCTATAGACATTAAAGATGTTAATGGTGCGTTGCTATCTTGTGGCGAGGTCTAATGCCACATGCATAAGTTTCCACACGTTGCCGCACGTATTCTTTGTAGGAGTTCTATATGCAGGTTGATTAACTATCGCTATGAGTGATACGGCCTTACTTCTTTATTTGTTAGACAGCTCCCCATATGACGATTTTGTTATAGAATGTGAAATGAAAATTGCAGTAGCACATTCCTAACAAAGTTAACTTTGAATGAAAAACTATCAAAATATGTCAATCGTTTGCGGGCGAATACCTAGCTTATTGACATAAAAGACAACAGCCTTTTTACAGCCCTTTTTATGAGACGACTAGCTGTGCCCGCTACTTCGTTCGCGTGGAAAAATTTCTAAAATAAAAACCCGCATAGTTCCCGTTAACGTGAGATTTCCGGGATAAGAACTATCCTATGTCCTTTCTTGGGTCTTAAACTATATTTGTACCAAATTTTATCCAAACCGGTTCAGTGGTTTGGCCGTGAAAGCGTAACAGACAGACAGACAGACAGTCAGACAGATAGAGTTACTTTCACATTTATAATATTAGTATGGATTGCGCGAACGGTGAAGTATGAAATTTAGCACAGTTCAAGTTTACATTTTGAAGGACTGCAGAAATATCATACTTTTAAATTATATGCATTAGAAATACATTAAATTAATAAAAATAAACATCACACACACTACATTCATATGACTTACATGATATTATACACAAAAGTATACTTACTATTTTCATTAAGGCTAACCGCCCGGCCTCGTGAAACGGCGGCGGCGAAAATTCGTCGGTCACCCCGCCGCTGTTCGCCAAGCCGTGTGGCATGTTTAGTACTTTTCCATACATTTGTTTTAGACGCTAGAAGCTTCATTGTTCGCGCCGCGCGAAAAATCGCGGGCGCGAATTTCCCGTGGCCAAGCCATAAATTCGGTTATCAAACTTAAAAGAGATTTCACTGTTTAGTCTATGGTCGAATTTCGGCCACAGGCGATCGCTAGTACATAGAAATACACATACAAATACTATAACGTATATTATAAACATCCAAATCCAGAAATACAAAACATCTATGCATTATCGCGATATCAGATCAAAAGCTTTTTATTGAACAAATTTTAATATTATCGTATCTTAGCCGTGTGTGATACTTTAAGATACTATAATATTTTATATTAGAGTATCTTAAGATAAAATATTATAGTATCTTAACCGTGTGTGATGAGCTTAAAAGAAGCAAAATATTTTTTTACTTAGGGGTTAGAACAATCATTGTTCTAACCCCTAAGTAAAAAATATTAAGTTCAAATTATTGTGGTATTTGTACAGCGATATTTATTTATTTATTAGGCTACCGTAGCGAACCTAACATATTTTTAATCTTTTTATATCATTGGATAAAAGAGGATCATCTTCTCATAATGGAAAGAGATAATCGACGGCTGTTCACCAAATAAGTGAAGTGGGTTGTAATGCGATAAGCACATGTTTACTATCTTAACTAGGGTTGCTACCTTTTTTTTGATAATATAGAGTACATTTTCTTTTTTCAGCTTAAAAATGAAGTATAAGTTTGAAAAATAAAGTATGGCAACTTTATTAACTGTGCTGTTCGTTTTTCCATGAATATTTTTTGTTGGATCTGCAATATCTTTTCACTGGTGTTTCGAGCCATTGGGTTTCGTTTGCCCATAGATCACGTGAATACTATAAGATACGCCATTGGGAAGGAAACGTGTCGCCGCGTATATGAGCAAATGCTGCTATAACTGCCAAAAATTTCATACATTCGTAGGTTTTATGACATTCAAAAAAAAAATGAAATAAACCATGTTGCACTGTTTTATCGTGTCGAATGAGGTGACCAGGTTTAAAAATTACCCTTGAAATGATTTTATTTCATTGGTAAGTCTATAATTCTGTATGTAATTGCAAACTATGCTGACAAACTGAGAAATTTTCTTGAAAGGCGCAACCATTTCATCCGTGTTCGTTCCTTCACTGGATAAATATTATATTGAATGTTATTATTATTTCGATACAACAAAAAATCAAGTTGACTAAAACGATGTAAAAACTTAGGTTATAGATCATATTGTGGTCAGTTTTATTTCTGTTAGACACAAATAATATCCTAAGTTTTTTGTTCTTTTAAGTAGGTACACAATTATTTTTTTAAGTTAAATAATAAAATAAAGTATTTTCACGTACTTAATTGCCTTCAAAAAGTATAAAGTACCTTTACCTAAAATAAAGCACACTACTTTATTATAAAGTACGGGTGGCAACCCTAATCTTAACCTTCAAACCGGAAAATAACAGTGACTTGCATTAAAGAAAGCGATGGTCTTGTTGCGAATATTCTGGAAAATTGAAAAGTGAGAAAGAATATATTTAACAATTAACATTAGTATCGTTGACTAATATGAGTATTAGCCAACGATACTAATACACATAAACACATTATTAACAATGTAACATACATAATAAACATTCAAACCCAGAAATAATAATAATAATATTCACGAGACAAATTACACTTACAGATCTAACCCCAAAGTAAGCAAATTATTTGCTTGTGTTATGGGTGTTAGTCAACGATATTAAAACACAGAAATACATATCTAAATATTGGAATATATTTAATAAACACCCAAACCGGAATCACAAACATATATTCTCATCACACAAATGTTTGTCCCTGTCGGAAATCGAACCCGAGCCCCATCGATTCGCAGTTAGGTTCGCTAACCACTCGACCTAGTGACTAGACGAACATTTTTATTAAAATTTTTTTGCAAGAAATCGTTCCAAAATTTAGGGTTTATTTTAAGAAATTGCAAAGACTTTAGTAATATGTTAGTCATAAAAATGCTGTATAACGCACTCGTTTGGAGTCACCTTGAGTCAACGGCTATAATTTGGAATCCCCATGAGGCAAAATATTGTCTAATGATGGAAAAAAAATCAAAATAAGTTTACTCGATTTTTATATTTTAAAGAATACGGTGTGTACCCTATGTATCCGCTAATGTATCCTAGTTTATTTGTATTAGGTATGGTCGGATATAATCGCCTTAGCGTCCGGCGTGACGTATCGCTGGTATGCTATATGGTACGCGTCCTGCGCGGGCAATTGCACCACCCTACGGTCCTGGCGGAATTGCGACTGTGCGTCCCTGACGGCTACGTCGGCGCGCGTCGCCGCCCCCCATTACTGAGCGTCCCTAGAACAAGGACTAACCTGCTGAAGTTTGTGTCTGTGTCGCGTGCCATTCGGTTAATTAATTTTATATCACTGAAAATAGAATGTGCTAAAATATATGTATATTGAAAGAAATAGTTTTTAAGTTATAGTTTACTTGCAATGTCGATTTGGGCAACTGTAATGATATTGTAAATGAATAATAAATAAATAAATAAATATTATAATATTTATATTCATACATACATATTCATACAAATATACACATTTATCTCAAGTTATTACATACATCCAATGTATACCTATTGAAATCAAAATAAGATTGGATACATATATATCATATGATTATACAAGAAGAAATTACTCAGGTTCAAAAACACACACATTTATTTTATTTGGATTGTGAACAAAAAGTACACAGACTAGATTTTACATATTACATAATGAGATATGGTAGTGTCTTCCCAATTATAGGTAACCACAGCTTACAGTCAGAAGTATAATTAAATTAAGTTAAATTATATTAAAATTAGTGAAAAATAGAAACAGTGTCAGATAAAAAATTAATTAAATAATGTCATGCAATAATACAATTATATTACAAGAGAAAAAAATGTACAGTTGAATTTAAATAATGTAAAAAAATAATACAATTAAAATAACACTAGAACGATTGTTCCATATGCAATTAAAAGTTACAAATCTAGGCATTTATTAAGCTATTGCATAGCTTCTATCGCGGGCCTTGAGCGTGGAGACCGAATCCAGAAATTCCGTAACGAAAAAAATCTAACACGCCCCACTCCGACCGGCACAGCGGTGATACTTTTTAGTTTTTCCATCTATCGATAAATACCAGAACTTTTAATGACTTTTTGAAATATCAAGCTTGTCTCTTTAGTTAAGCGGGTTACTTCAGATGGCATTGGTTGTATTGGAAAACTACCGTAATCAGCTGTTTGTGAGAAAGTATATAGGTGTATAGGTATTTATCATCTACGTACAACAGTGAATATCTCTAACTCGTATAATAAGTATAATTCGTATAATTTGTGTACAAAGTGCTTTAAATATGAATAAACAAAGTGCATTTATTAAATATTCCTGAAGAACCGACATGTATTGAAAGATAATAAAAATATTTTGAACAATATTAACATCTCATTTATTTAATAAAAGAAAAAAAATGTTTTTTTATCGGTCACCACGCTCAAAGTGTAACTTGAATTAATATCAAAGAAAAAAACAACAAAGAAAAAAAATACTGCATAAATAAAATAAATATATAATTGTAATTGCATAAGTTGATAAAAAATGTTATGCAATAGCTTTACCGCGGCAGTCTCCGAGTGCCACACGTCTTTTTTTTCATATCATAATAAAATTAGAATAATATTTATAATACAATTCTTACTAGTATTTATGTAAGAATTTGTTGTAAGGTTTGATGTAAAAAATATATTTGTACCTAATGAATATTAAAAAAATAATATTCTTTTTAAAAACCACAAAAGTTTGAAAATTTTATCAAAGAGTTCATTTAAACACCCAATTACAAAAACCGTATACATTTCGGAAACCGGAGCTAATATTTCTGCGTTCAATAGGCAATCATTCAGCGTGCGGGCAGATTTATTTACTGTTCCTGCATGTGGCTTGGGACGGTTTGCATCGAGGTTAGCAAATAATACAAAATATTAGCACAATTTAAATACGAATTTGCTCAAAATCATTCGAAACTGACGTTAAACTTTGAAACAATATCTAGATAAGCATATAAGTACTGTTATAGCACTAAATTAAAAATTTGAAAAACCTCAGATACATTTCTTTCTCACAAGTCTGTCTATCTTTCGCATAAATTGCAGAGCGAAACACAAAAGAAGACTGTTCATTTTATCACGAGTCTGCGTCGTTTTTTTTTATATCATAAGATAGCAAACAAGGAGATGGGTCTCCTGATGGAAAGAGTCAACCATCGCCTATAGACATTAAAGATGTTAATGGTGCGTTGCTATCTTGTGGAGAGGTCTAATACCACATGCATAAGTTTCCACACGTTGCCGCACGTATTATTTGTAGGAGTTCTATATGCAGGTTGATTAACTATCGCTATGAGTGATACGGCCTTACTTCTTAATTTGTTAGACAGCTCCTCATATGACGAAAACGAACGAAATGCAGTAGCACATTCCTAACAAAGTTAACTTTGAATGAAAAACTATCAAAATATGTCAATCGTTTGCGGGCGAATACCTAGCTTATTGACATAAAAGACAACAGCCTTTTTACAGCCCTTTTTATGAGACGACTAGCTGTGCCCGCTACTTCGTTCGCGTGGAAAAATTTCTAAAATAAAAACCCGCATAGTTCCCGTTCCCGTGGGATTTCCGAGATAAGAACTATCCTATGTCCTTTCTTGGGTCTTAAACTATATTTGTACCAAATTTTATCCAAACCGGTTCAGTGGTTTGGCCGTGAAAGCGTAACAGACAGACAGACAGACAGTCAGACAGATAGAGTTACTTTCACATTTATAATATTAGTATGGATTGCGCGAACGGTGAAGTATGAAATTTAGCACAGTTCAAGTTTACATTTTGAAGGACTGCAGAAATATCATACTTTTAAATTATATGCATTAGAAATACATTAAATTAATAAAAATAAACATCACACACACTACATTCATATGACTTACATGATATTATACACAAAAGTATACTTACTATTTTCATTAAGGCTAACCGCCCGGCCTCGCGAAACGGCGGCGGCGAAAATTCGTCGGTCACCCCGCCGCCGTTCGTCAAACCGTGTGGCATGTTTAGTACTTTTCCATACATTTGTTTTAGACGCTAGAAGCTTCATCGTTCGCGCCGCGCGAAAAATCGCGGGCGCGAATTTCCCGTGGCCAAACCATAAATTCGGTTATCAAACTTAAAAGAGATTTCACTGTTTAGTCTATGGTCGAATTTCGGCCACAGGCGATCGCTAGTACATAAAAATACACATACAAATACTATAACGTATATTATAAACATCCAAATCCAAAAATACAAAACATCTATGCATTATCGCGATATCAGATCAAAAGCTTTTTATTGAACAAATTTTAATATTATCGTATCTTAGCCGTGTGTGATACCTTAAGATACTATAATATTTTATGTTAGAGTATCTTAAGATAAAATATTATAGTATCTTAACCGTGTGTGATGAGCTTAAAAGAAGCAAAATATTTTTTTACTTAGGGGTTAGAACAATCATTGTTCTAACCCCTAAGTAAAAAATATTAAGTTCAAATTATTTGTGGTATTTGTACAGCGATATTTATTTATTTATTAGGCTACCATAGCGAACCTAACATATTTTTAATCTTTTTATATCATTGGATAAAAGAGGGCCATCTTCTCATAATGGAAAGAGATAATCGACGGATGTTCACCAAATAAGTGAAGTGGGTTGTAATGCGATAAGCACATATTTACTGTCTATCTTAACTAGGGTTGCCACCTTTTTTTTTTGATAATATAGAGTAAATTTTCTTTTTTCTACTTAAGAATAAAGTATAAGTTTGAAAAATAAAGTATGGCATATTTGTTAACTGTGCTGTTCGTTTTTCCATGAATATTTTTTGTTGGATCTGCAATATCTTTTCACTGGTGTTTCGAGCCATTGGGTTTCGTTTGCCCATAGATCACGTGAATACTATAAGTCACGCCATTGGGAAGGAAACGTGTCGCCGCGTATATGAGCAAATGCTCCTATTACTGCCAAAAATTTCATATATTTGTAGGTTATATGATATTGAAACAAAATAGAAATAAATCATGTTGCACTGTTTTATCGTGCCGAATGATATGACCAGATTTGAAAATTACCCTTGAAATGATTTTATTTCATTGGTAAGTAGTATAACTCTATATTTCTGTATGTAATTGCAAGCCATGCTGACAAACTGAGAAATTGTCTTGAAAGGCGCATCCATTTAATCCGTGGTTCGTCCCTTCACTGGATACATATTCTATTCAATGTTATTATTATTTTGATACAACAAAAAATCAAGTTGACTTAAATGATATAAAAATTTACGTTTTAGATCATATTGTGGTCAGTTTTATTTCTGTTATACACAAATAATATCCTAAGTTTTTTGTTCTTTTAAGTAGGTACATAATTATTTTTCTAAGTTAAATAATAAAATAAAGTATTTTCACGTACTTAATTGCCTTCAAAAAGTATAAAGTACCTTTACCTAAAATAAAGCACACTACTTTATTATAAAGTACGGGTGGCAACCCTAATCAAGTCAATTTGATATATAAATGACATGTGTTTTTTTTTTAATTTATTATTACTCTGTAAATTCGAGAGGAAAAATTGGTTGGAGGTGGTAATGGCTTGATAGAACTATAAAAAAAAACAATAATAAAATTAAATAAAAATGTTATCGTATTTAAAAATTCTCCAGACTAGTAGCAAATGTTTTAATTGGACTTGGTATTACTCTAGTGGCTATCCGACATCATATACCTAGTATTTCTTCGATTTTAGTGAGGGTAACACATTGTAACATTTGCACGCCACAAAAAGGGCAAAATAGAAATAAAGAAGATATTGTTAAATAAGAACTAATTATGTACCCTATTTATTGCAAATAAAGAAATTATTATTATTTTTATTATTATTAATCTTAACCTTCAAACCGGAAAATATTAGTGACTTGCATTAAAGAAAGCGATGGTCCTGTTGCGAATATTCTAGAAAATTGAAGAGTGAGAAAGAATACTTTATATTTAACAACTAACATTAGTGTCGTTGACTAATATGAGTATTAGCCAATGATACTAATACACATAAACACATGTATAAACAATGTAACATACATAATAAACATTCAAACCCAGAAATAATAAAAATATTCACGAGACAAATTACACTTACAGATCTAACCCCAAAGTAAGCAAATTATTATTTGCTTGTGTTATGGGTGTTAGTCAACGATATTAAAACACAGAAATACATATCTAAATATTGGAATATATTTAATAAACACCCAAACCGGAATCACAAACATATATGCTCATCACACAAATGTTTGTCCCTGTCGAAAATCGAAACCGAGCCCCATCGATTCGCAGTTAGGTTCGCTAACCACTCGACCTAGTGACTAGACGAACATTTTTATTAAAATTTTTCGAAGTTGTTTTTTGAATTGCGACAACACGTTGTGTTGCGGCACGCTTGTGTTTCTTCTTAACAATAATCAAGTGTTCAGTAGAAAATTAAGAGTCTTCACTCATCTGCTTTGTTTTCATTCAAAGCTATAAAATAAACCCATTGCACATTACCTTGTGATGATTAGAGATAATGTTCTCAATTCGCAATGAATTCAAACTGCATTCGCCACGCTCGTTTATTATAAACAGGTGTGCGGATTTTGTCGCCATTATATTTGGATATCAAGGATAAGTCCTGATACAATAGCGCAATGGAAACACTAAAATTTATTTTGACAAATTAAACTCGGTTGTATACTTGTACACCTGTGCAAGCCACGGCTGTATGCGTATAGTTACAATACAGAACTCCATTTTTATAAATAAAACCTTTTAATATTTACTTTATAAAAACAATTAAGACTCTACTATTTATCCTCTACTCAAAATAATTAAGTTTTTCTTTATTTTAATTGTTTGAATGTCACATTTATTATTCATTAAATTAAATGAAAAATTTCATAACTTCCTTAATGTATCAATTTAAATTAGAAAGGAATAGGTAGGGCCTAGTTACTAAATACCCAGGCAAAACGTTATGGAATTCTACCACCTAGTAGTCATGATACTATTGACACGTATAGCGAATCGGTCGCCTCTTACCACCTGCCTGGCAAAACGGCAGTTAGAGCCCGGAGCAACACGGGCGAGTACAGCCATATACTATTACTATACAAGTTTTGAACCTCAAATCATGTTTAAAGGATATAAATTAGTTTTAGCACCACTCGTAAGAAATAATTGAGAACTACAAAACAATGGAAACAGTTATTTGATACCACTTCTTACCATTCGTCAAACCTCGGTAATATTAAGATCCTATACAATAACTTTTAGCATAAGCACTTTCATACATACACAATAAAGGGTAGCTTATTTTATTTTAGTGTACTTAGATTAAAGTGCTTTAAAAAAGTGTCTTCACTGTCTATCGCCAACCGGGCACTTACCCAATTCCAGGCTATATTGTTTTTATTTGTTGTTTGTTATTTGTTGTTTAATTAACATTATCAATAAGTACTTCAATTAACTTTATTATTCATTAATTACAAATAATTATTTATTAATCAACTATTTGTCAATAAACAACAGAAAATTAATGACCTGATTACTTTACCACCTTCAAGTCTGATAACGACATTGACAAGCACCAACGGTATTTTGTAGGAATAGGCAAGGCGATGGTACCAAAACTGGTCAGGACTTTGCAGAACTCTGTCACCTAATTAATTGGTCACGATGTTTGTGACACGATTTTTATCATACGAGTATATGGGCGCAAGAGTATTTTAAAGTAACTGTAAATCTGTAAACTTGACCAAGTTACAACCATAATGTTTGTGATTGAAACATTTTTTTATATCATAAGATAGCAAATAAGCAGATGTGTCTTCTGATGGAAAGAGCCACCTATCGCCTACAGACACCAAAAGTGTTAATGGTGCGTTGCTATATTGTGGCGAGGTTTAATGCCACATGCATAAGTTTACCGGCTACTTTACTCTCCAAACTGGAACATAACAGTGACAAGCACTGACGCTATTGCGGCAGGAATAGGCAAGGCGGTGTTACCAGACCGGGGCGAGACAATGTAGAACTCTACCGCCTAGTAGCTACGATGGTAGTGACCCAATAGCCAATCGGTCTCCTTTTACGACTTGCCTGGCAGAGCAGCAACACGAGGACAATTGATATTTCAAATCCGACCCATCGACAATAACTCTTACAGACGAGGATTTGAAAAAAAAAATATTAGGAAATGTCAACGTAATTGTATGCCTGATTTGATAGAGAAATTCTTCCACTGTATGCGTTCCTGTCGGTTTGATATACCACCACCATAAGTTTGCACATAGCAAATAGCCTTATGAAATAAAATTACCAATAATCTAGAAAAGTTTTTACGGATCAGGTCGCCTCATAGAATAGTTGATTCTATGAGGCGATCTGATCCGTAAAAACATCTGGCTAATCTGAAAGATGTCTAAAAATCCCCAAAATCGATTCAACTATTTCCGATTCCATAAGGAACGCACACACATGTATTGAAATATTTTGTCACTTGTTTTAAATGATATTTCTTAATATTTAATTGTAATCATGGTCACACTACACACAGGTGTAGCTGGCGTCGGCCCAGAAGATAATATCTTGTCTTATTTATTCACCGCACTGCACACTGGATATTACAATAGTTGGGCATTTACGGTTGCATTGCAGTAGCTAGCTACGCTAAGTAACTACATTCTGGAGTAGCGTACAGCCTATTTGCTAATGCATTGGTTAGTTTAGAGGCTGTTTTCTATCTCCGTCTTTAGCTTTGTGTAAAAAGAGATAGATGATTTAAATTATTTTGTGGTTTCAAAATAGAGAAGTTATGTTTGAAATTTCGAGCGATTAACCGTGCAACAGGTATACAAATAGAATTAATAATTGTTTTATACACGAAATCTTTCTCATGACAACTGATTTATTATAGATTTCGTCATGATTCCTGGAAGCCAAGGATTTAAAACGTAATGATTTCGATATATTTGCGTCGTTGTGATTGGTAATGGTATATGATATCATGACGTTGTCTTCTAGCGCTACTTGGCGAACCAATCACAAAACAGCATGAAACGCAGGGAACCAATCACGAAACAGCAAAAATATCGAAATTATAACGTTAAAAATCCTTGCTTGAAGCTCATGGGAAAATGCGACAGAAAAACGTTGTATGAATATATGCACTCGTGTAAAGCCGACGCGGGTTGTTACTCAATGTGTATTTGCGTAATATAAATTGACGAAAACCTGAAGTTGTTTGGGTTTTTCTTGTATCAATGGATTAGATAGATAACAAAAAAATTGGTAAAGTGCGTGTCGGGCCACGCGCAATGTAGGGTTCTGAAGTTGCCCATCACAATAATGCGGACTAAGAAGGCTTTGTAGCTAAACCAATTGTTTAACCTGCAGAGGGGGAGGGACATAGGACTCTAATAAAAATTAGCACTTGAAAGCTTAATATTTTTCAAACGAGTCTCTTAACCGAAAAATTGTAAAGACAATTCTACAGCATTTTTTAAAAACCTATCCAAGGATACCCCACGCAATGGAGTATTAAAAAAAATATTAACATTCCCATTTTACATGTATGGGACCTACCCTGAAAAAAAAAAAATTTGCAAGATTTTATGTTACTACTTTGTTGATGTGACTTATATGTATATTTGTGCAAAATTACAGCTTTCTAATAACAAGGATCTCTGAGCAATCGTGCGGACGGACAGACATAGCGAAACTATAAGGGGTCCTAGTTTATTTCGGAATCCTAAAAAGCAAATGGTGGTTTCCTGGTGAAAAGAGACAACCATCGTCTATTGACAGCAAAGATGTTAATGGTGTGTTGATTGGATATCCAATATATCATGGTGAGTTGTTGGTACTGTTACGTATCCCTCCAGCGTTCCAACTTTACGCGTTTCTAGATTATTCGTAACAGTTTATTATTTATTATTAATATAATATCATATTTATTATTAATATAATATTATTTAATATTAATATTATTTATTATTTATTATTCGTAACAATTCGTACCATATTCATAAGTCTATCGGTTTCTTTACCCTCCAAGCCAGAATACGAATGAAATTATGATTGAACGAGATAACATCGCTTATAGACACCAAAAATGTTAATGGTACGTTGTTATCAGTGTAGCTAGATGTTGCCACAAGTTATGAAATTTAGCAAGAAACAATGTGACAACACATATCTATATAAAGGGAAAAAATCCGAACGCCATAAATTTTTAGTTACATCACGACAAAAACGCTATTAAAAGATATAACCATTGATGTCGCATATTTTAACATTTTACACAGAAATCTAAACCCACTTTCCGTTGACGTAGAACAATAAAATTTATGTAGTTAAGGTTACCTACAAGTTTGTACGGACTTTACGGTATTTAAGTCCAACAAGTTATAAGTCTACCTGCTTCCAAACCAGAACAAGTGTTAGCAACCGCGCTTAACGACAAGTACTAGCCGGCCAGGTGTGGTGGACCTACGTTATGCACCTGTTATTTTTAAGTAATGACGTTACAACAGCAGTAGACAAAATATATAACAAAGAATGGTATAAATAGGCGGGGATAACGAGCCAAATGCTTCTCGGTTATACAAGATAATGACAAGCATTAACGCTAATGTGACAGGAATAGATAAAGTGATAGGGACCACCCGGCCACACACAAAAAGACCCAAGCGAGATGTTGCGGAACTCTACCATCTAGTAGTCACGATAGTAGAAACTCATAAAACCATTGTTCACCTTTTAAAAATGTCTGACAGAACGGCAGATTAGTTATTTAAATAAGGACCGGACCAACAAAAGAAAAAATACGCAAATACCCAGAAAAACTTATAAATACACGATATTATATTTAAACACTGAAACTTTTCAAAGATGGTATTGTAGTGAAGATCTAAACTGGTTGTCATGTCGGCCGTCACCAATGACAAATGGAAACTGATATCGGCGTTCCACTCGAGGGCGTCTGCTTGATAAATTGACAAGGCGAGTATCAAGCTCCTAAAGTTTGTATTCAATCAGGGGTTGTTAATTAATAACTAATAAAATGTTAACAAGCAAGACTGACATAGCATGATTAAATTGATTGGATATTGTTCAAAGTCGCTGCACCTGACGTCTTTGCATATAGAGAATTGCTATTATAGGAAGCAAGGTATTGAGAAACAATTGCATTGAACGTAATGAAAATACAAATAATCTTTTACATGATACGAAAGCTGTGACTAGTTTGTTCAGAATTATCAGTAGAATCAACTATAATATTTTTAAAGTATGATATATTTTCATCCAAAAATCTACAAAATTTTGTTTATGTGGATACACTAGTGTCTTAATAAAATTTTTAAGCTATTGCATAGCTTCTATCGCGGGCCTTGAGCGTGGAGACCGAATCCAGAAATTCCGTAACAAAAAAACCTAACACCTCCCACTCCGACCGGCACAGCTGTGATACTTTTTAGTTTTTCCATCTATCGATAAATACCAGAACTTTTAATGACTTTTCGAAATATCACGCTTGTCTCTTTAGTTCAGCAACCCGTCTTTAGGTGGCATTGGTTGTATTGGAAAACTACCGTAATCAGCTGTTTGTGAGAAAGTATATAGGTGTATAGGTATTTATCATCTACGTACAACAGTGAATATCTGTACTCGTATAATTTGTGTACAAAGTGTTTTAAATATGAATAAACAAAGAAAAAAAAATACTGCATAAATAAAATAAATATATCATTGTAATTGCATAAGTTGATAAAAAATGCTATATGCAATAGCTTTACCGCGGCCGAGTGCCACACGTCTTTTTTTTATTTATCTAATTATTTTTTGCTCGAATCGCTAAAATTCTTACCATTGAATCATTCTGATTGGCCAAAGCTCATAAGTATGATCGGAAAAGTCATTAATGTACCTACCGGGTTTGGGCGATTGGTTCGATTCATTGACGCATAGGGTGACTTTAAATTTGCGACGTCGTTGATACGACTAAATTTACCGATAACTCAAAAAGTAATTAGTATTTAAGTTTTATTAAATGTTTTAATAATTGTTGATATGATAATTCAGTTGGAGTAAAGTTGATAATAGTCGAAATTTGACCGTTATGTCAAATCATGTCTCTAAATGTCAAGTATTTCATTTATATAGTATATTCACGATATTAGTGACATATATTTGCCTTCTTTTGCCTTTTACGAGATGTCTAGCAGTATCGCAGTCAATATTTTCTTTAAAAAGAGGCTTGAATCAATACGGGAAGAAAATCCAGGGTAATCTCCAAACAAGACATTTAATTTTCCCCGTGACTGTCCAGATCTGTGTTAAAGAATACATGGTGGCCAAAGAATCAACCATCACCAAAGGTGTTAATGGTGCGTTGCCATCTTGTGGCGCGGTTACATGCCACATGCATAAGTTTACCGGCTACCTTACCCTCCGAACCGGAACACGACAGTGACAAGCACTGACGCTATTGTGGCAAGAGTAGGATGTACGGAATTGTAATAACTTTGGTCAGTTGAGTGATGTGCTCGCACCATGATCGATCACTTGTACGACTAGCTAAATAATAATTAATAATAAATGTTCACGGGACAAATTACACTTATTGATCTAACCCCAAAGTAAGCAAATTACTTGTTTGTGTTATGGGCGTCGATATGCGTATATATGTTCCTTATGCAATCCAAAATAGTTAATAATAATAATAGTAATATTTACGGGACAAATTACATTTACTGATCTTACCCCAAAGAAAGCAAATTATTTGCTTGTGTTATGGGTGTTAGTCAACGATACTAATACATAGCATTGATATGTATTAGTTATTACTGTTATAATAATTACTCGATATTGATAATGCTTATACAGATTAAACCTATATCTAAATTATAAATTTTTAATTCTAACAAAATTAAGTCTCGTTTCGTTGCGTTCCGGCCGCATTCCAACAATACGTGATAAATGTCCTCCACTTGGTTGCATAATGTACAATTAGGGGAGTCAACTTTTCTCATTAAATAGGTAAATTTGTTGCATGGAATGTGGCCTGAACGAAGTCTAATTGCTGCTGTAACCGAAGCACGACTCATACCATTCAAAAACCATGGGACATGAAGAGGCTCATTTTGTATAATTTTGTACCAAATGCCTTTTAGCTTGGATCTCTCATCAAAATGCTCTTTCCAAATTTGTTTGTATTTGAGTTTGAATTTAGAAAATACCTCCGAGTAATGTGGTTTTAAATAAACTTTATCCCCAAATGACACAGCATTTTTTGCTAAACGATCAGCCTCTTCATTACCCCTTAAACCTAGGTGAGATGGGATCCACTGTAGTTTTACTTTAACTCCCGTATTGTTGAAGTCAACAATTTTTTCCAATATTGTATAGGCTATCGAAACACCTCTGAGGCCAGAGGCGCATCGAGCCAAGTGCTGCAGAGCACTTTTGCTATCGGAAAAAATGACAACCCTATCGCAGCCAATTGAATGGATATATGACAGTGCCTCAGATACAGCATACAATTCTGCTGACATGATTGAGATATCAGACTCAATTTTAAATTTTCTGTTTGTTTTGTTTTGAGGGTCGTAATAAGCTGCGCCTATTCCTTCTGTTGTCTTTGCACCATCAGTAAAGAGTTTGTACCAGTTGCTATATTTATGACATAATTCTTTACTTATATTGTATTTCAATAAGTTTGGTTCATATAGTCGCTTAGCTTTTTTAATTGTGTCCAAGTTTATTTCCACCACAGATGAAATTTTAATATTTGAAACCCAGGTTGACATATTAAACATATCTAGCCGATTCGAAGATTTAACGACTTCCGATTTCATATCGCTATAAACTTCACTAAATAGCGGCTTCTTTCTCGATCTCCAGTACGCACTACTGCAGCACGAAGCAACTAAGCGCTGCCAGGTTAAAACGCATCCGCAATTGGACCAAGATAAAGCTTTGGCGCAGAATTTATAAGCTAGGTATAATCTTCGTGTATATAAGGGAGGGATAGCTAATTCACTCTCCATTACATGTATTGGGGTGGTCTTAATAAATCCACCTATTAGTCTTAAACTTTGGTTTTGTATTTTATCCAGCATATATGTGTGTCTACTTGCACTATTATGATACAGAAAACTGCCATAATCCATCCTACTTCTCACAATAGAAATAAACACTCGCCGTAAATGTTTTGGGTGGATACCCCACCCAGGTCCCGCCAAAACCTTCAGTATATTCAAATGTTTTTGAGATTTTGCACATGTTTCCTTTATATGTTTATTCCATTTAAGGTTTCTATCAAGCCACATGCCTAAATATTTTATGCTGTCGAGTATTTCTAAGGAAGAGTTATCATATTTTATTTCCACTTCCTGGACCCTTTTAAACCCTCTACTAAATATGACTACTTTAGATTTCGTCGGTGAAATGTTTAAACCTAATTGGCCTATTAATTTTCCAAAAGTACGCAGTGCTATATGAATTTGACTAACACTGTTTTGCAGATGCATTTGATCATCATAAATAACGAAGTCATCTGCATATTGAAGAATTTTTACATTATGAATTTCTTTACAAATTCTAAAAGTAACAATATTAAACAATAAGGGAGAAAGTGGATCGCCTTGTGCTAAGCCCATATTGGTCCATCTTACTACACATTCATCTCCAAGTTCATTTTTGTTGAATAAATGTCTTTCTTTCAGAAAATTCCAGATATATTTACATATTTTTGCCCCTATTCCTAGATTATCTAATGTGTTTATAACCATGTTAACGTCAATATTGTTATAAGCATTATCAATATCGAGAAAACAAGCTATTGTTCGCCTGTTTTCCGATAAACTATTCTGTACATTTGTAACCAAATTAACCAAGCACTCTAAACATGAACGCCCTCTCCTGAATCCATATGAACTAGAAGATAGAACGTTACGGTTTTCAATGAACCACTCTATCCTTTTTACGAGCATACTATGCAATATTTTACAGATACATGTCATAAGTGAAATAGGTCGTATATTCGCAGCTGTATTAGGTTTGTTGTTTCCTTTTGGGATACCAATAATCTGTATTTTTCTCCACTGGCTTGGAATATCTCCAGAAGAAATGGCTATATTGTAAATATGAAGTAAGGCTAATTTAGCATTTTCAGGTAGATTATAGATCATGGAAAATGATATCCCGTCCGCTCCAGGTGCGGTATCTTTTTTTTTAAGGCATATTTCTAATTCTTGTAATGAAAATTTAGATTCTAACATATCGTTTTTAGAATTTAAGTCTGGCATTTTTAATGTTACAGAATCCGGGGTAAGTTTTCGAATTAATGTCATCATAATTTCGGTAGGTATTACTGATTTTGATTGACGCTGACCTTTCACCCACCGCATTTTTCTCCACATCTCTGCAGAAGTTGTAGCTACATCTACCGAATTGCAAAATTCCTTCCAATGATTTGATTTAGCTTTTCTGATTAATTTCCTTGCAGCTTCTGATTTTTCTTCTAATATGTTTAAATTAAAAGGTGTAGGATTTTTTCTAAACTGTTTTAATGCAAGTCTCCGTTTAGCTACAGCTTCTGAGAGACTGGGAGACCAATACGGTTTTGGTTTAAAATTGGTTTGTAGACTTTTACAAATCTTTATATCCGGTATATATTTGTCTGCTGCATTAGTTACATTTTTAATAAAGTTATCATATAAGGACTGTACATTATCAGTGAAAGGTATTAGTAAGTCTGAATGTTTTTCAATGTATTTATTATAACTCAGCCAATCTGCTTTTTTGAAATTTTTCCTTGTAATGACTTTATTGTAAACATTATAACTAGTTTTAATTTTAATAAATAAATGGTCGCTTCCCAAGTTTTCTGACAAAACATTCCATGAAAAGTTAACCGCTATATCGGAGGAAATAAATGTTACGTCAGGAGACGACTTTTGTAAATTATTGTTCACAAGTTTGATTCTAGTAGGCCTGTTATCATTTAATGTTATGAAGGAATTATCTAATGCAGCGTCTAATAACTGAAAACCTCTTGTATCATTTTTATATGACCAATTGGAGTGATGGCCGTTAAAATCACCTAAAATTAATGTTTTACTAGAAAATTTGGAAAATACGTCATCCCAGTGGGTTTTTGTTGTCCTAACTGATGATGGGCAATACACTGCTACTATGTTTTCTAGAAGCTTACAATTTAAAATTTTACAATGCAAAATTTCTATATTAGGATTTATGAGAGATATTAAACATTCTTGAACTAAAACAGATTTGTGGGCTAATATAGCTACTCCACCATAAGAATCAGACCTGTCCCTCCTAAATATAGTATAGCCACTTATGTTTAAATTTGTGCCTGGCTCCAGCCAAGTTTCACTTATGCAGGCAATATGAATTTTTTCTTGAGTTAACAATGAGTCAAATTCAGCAATTTTAGGCTTTAAACTCTGAGAATTCCATTGCAGCATATTGAGATGTTGTATTTTTGGATACCTATCCATTAATTAACCTAGACAATAGATTGCCTATTAGACCCTCGTCACCTAAATATTTTAATACATATACCTGTAATTCTCCAATGATG
Source organism: Apodemia mormo (assembly GCA_036924255.1). Lineage (NCBI taxonomy): Eukaryota > Metazoa > Arthropoda > Insecta > Lepidoptera > Riodinidae > Apodemia > Apodemia mormo. The sequence continues at coordinate 2,368,851 of JAUPFN010000010.1, read as the reverse complement.
TATTTTGCAAATATTACTAATTTATCTTCTAGCTTGTTATCTAACGAAATAATTTCTTTTATCTTCATATACATCTTGATGAACCAATGTCTATTTTCTTTTTTATTGTCGTTGTCTCCTAGTTTGTTTGTATGAATACTTTTGGATTCATTCTGTTTTTCGCGTGATAATTTTTTAGCTGATTTACTTAGATTAGTGTTAGGATGTTTCTTCTTCTTTTTCTTACGATTATTTGTTCCTATCTTCTGTATATTATTTTGCTCAAGTTGGACTTCGCTTTCGTTGTTTGATTCCATTGAATCCGAATCTTCTTCCGTATCCTCATGCTCTTGATGTATTATCACATCTGTCACTAATATATCTCTATATGATTTCTCTTTTCGGTCATTGATTTGAGGAGTGACGAACGAGACATTATCCATAGATGCTAAATCTATGTTATGTTCTGTGTTTTCTTTTTCTTTGTATATTAGCAACGCTTTTTTATAAGAACAGGTCTCCTTACTCATGATTTCTCTAATTTGCTTTTCTTTTAAAAATTTTGGACATTTTTTATCTAAAGCCATATGACTACCCTTACAATTTATACAACAAAAGTCTGTAGTCGTACAATTTGGATGTTTTAGCCCACATTTAGGACAGAATATCTTTTTAGTTGGGCACTGTTTTATTAAGTGACCAAATCTCCAACAACCTGAACACTGCGTGACTGGGTAATTATAAATCTCCACGTCAAATCGGCAGCCGTAGCCTTGAACATACTGTGGTAAGGTACTGCTTTTAAAACATATTCGTACAGCCTCGCTATCTACCCACTGATGCTCCTTTGTCTGACGTTTTAATCTTCTTATTGATATAATTTCAGATTCACAGCATAATGATTCCTGAACTTCTTTTATGTCCAAGTCTAAATCTATCCCTTTAACAACACCATAGCAGAAGTGTAATTCAGATGTCATGTAGCATTTATAATCGAGTTCTCGCATTTTGTCGCATTTAATCAATTTTTCTGCCTCATCTTTTGAACTAAATGTTATTAAGACCTTGTAAGGACTTTTAAACTTAATTTTATGTATATGTTGTATATTTTGTTTTCTTAGAAGCTTAGCAAGTGCTATCTGCCTAGGCAATATCTCCTTAGAGCTTACACATACCTCGTATTTATTCTGACCACTGTCGGTATTCTCAATCAAAATTATTTCACTCTCTAATGTCGAGAAACTGCGTCGTAGTTGTTCACATTTCCTATTAACTGTACTAAATGACTCTTCATCTTCTATATCATCACTCTCTCGTCGTGGCCGCTTTTCTACCGCTTGGCTGGATTCCATCATAATAAAACTGGCGCTTTGATTTGATGTCGATAAACACTCGTTTAGTTGTAAGTATTCTGAATCATTTTTCGCCTCGTTATTAACAACACCCGGCGCCCGGCCTAATACCGGGCTTTTATTTTTTTCATTCATTGTCAATAGATAGCAATTAAAACCAGATGTTTGTGTAAACAAAACATCGCGCGACGCGTGAACACGTGTCAAGCAGGTGTTTACGAAGACGACTACATATATGTTTACGGTTGTTTTTATAAGTGCTAGATTTCTCATTATATTTACTTCGATAAAGAAGCCATCCATCACAAGTGTGGCTGTACAAAGCGCCAGTGACACTAGGATGTACGGAATTGTAATAACTTCGGTCAGCTGAGTGATGTGTTCGCACCGTGATCGATTACTTGAATGCGTCTTTAGAAATATATTTTACTAGGTTAAGCCGTGACTTTGTCTACGTTTATTTCTGCCGTTTCCATTTTGTGGACACTTTGGAGAATGCGTTCTTAGCATACATCTCTTTTATTTAGATTTTCTATGCTGATTGTATTTTTTATATCATAGGATAATAAATGTATCTGCACTGTACATTATGGTAAAATACCTATATTACTATTTATAGACTCATTCCTTATTGAATTCATTCATGAAATAATTAATATATAAATAAATTCAGTAACAGCTAAATGGTAAACACGTATATTAAGGTTAAATGTTTTTATGAGTGCTAGATCTCACATAATATTTACTTCGATAAATAAGCCATCCGTCACAGCTGTGGCTGTACAAAGCGCCAATGACACCATGATGTACGAAATTGTAATAACTTCGGTCAGATGAGAGATTTGCTCGCGCCGTGATCGATCGTCTAGCTGTATAGAGATGATTATTTAGATTTTCTATGTTGATTGTATTTTTTATATTTATATCATAGGATAATAATCGTATCTGCGCTGCACATTATGGTAAAATTACTATTTTATTATTCATTCACTCATTCTTTATTGAATTCATTCATGAAATAATTAATATATAAATAAATTCAGTAACAGCTAAACGGTAAACAAGTATATTAAGGTTAAATGTTTTTATGAGTGCTAGATCTCACATAATATTTACTTCGATAAATAAGCCATCCGTCACAGCTGTGGCTGTACAAAGCGCCAATGACACCATGATGTACGAAATTGTAATAACTTCGGTCAGTTGAGAGATTTGCTCGCGCCGTGATCGATCGTCTAGCTGTATAGAGATGATATTGAGTAAAGCTGAACGGATCTTCACATCTCTATAGTGTGATTAGATTTTTATATTATTTGTAATCTTTATACAATAGTATGAAAAATATATTTGCACAGCATGTTAGGATAAAATACCTATACTAATATTCATTTACTTATTAATTGTCGAGTTGATTAACCCCTCAAGCCTCAGGCCGGAAAAATATGACCGCTCTGTGTTTTACAACGTTGGATCGGCCCCAACCGAAATAAAATAAAATGTGATAAAATATGGCCGCACTTATTTCGAATTTAAACTCCATTTTACATAATAATAGTGATTAATGTATTTTAAGTAAGCTTAATAATTGACGGTCTTGGTTATTTTCTGTGAAATGAGACAGCTATATTGACATTTACCGCTGGCTTGTTAAAATTTTTAGCATTTTGTGGTAACAGCGTTGGCATGTCCTTTTAACGGTCAAAGATCAAACGTCAATGATTAATTCCGCGCGTGCGTTCTTGAGTTTCGAGAGGTTAATGAAATAGTTGTTTAATTAATAAATTCATTCTAAAATGTATATAACTATACGATTAGTGCTTTTATATAAAAACAACGTTGATTTAATATGCAAAACTGTTTTATTACGCACATGGAAATTCAACTCGCTAGTCACTACACAGCACATCAGTCAGCATAGCTCACACACAGAGTACAAATTAGTGTTGCCAGCTAGCAATTGGTGTGACTATAAACAATGGAGCAAAATTTAAATTTTCATTGCTATTTATTACAACACTCCCACTAAAATTTAACTTTATACACCTCTTTAACAAAGGCTCCAAATAACAAGAAAATATTAAACAAACAAGAACTGATCTCTCAGATAAGCAAATGTTTGAGTTGGCAAAGCTTTTGTCAAAATATCTGCTAATTGATCCTTACTTGAAACATATTTAATTTTAATAAATCCCAACTCAACCTTTTCCCTTATGAAGTTATATTTTACATCAATATGTTTGGTACGCTTATGATAAACAGGATTATTGATCAATTTAATTGTACTTTGATTATCAATATACAGTGTAACACATTCAAAACTCTCACCTAAGTCTGATAGTAATTGTTTTAACCATAAAATCTCTTTCGCAGATTCACAAGCTGCAACAAACTCTGCCTCTGTTGTGGAGAGAGCAATGGTCTTTTGTTTTTGAATAGACCATGTTATTGGTCCACCATTCATTTTAAATATATAGCCTGAAGTAGATTTGCGCGTGTCAACATCACTCGCAAAATCAGAGTCAGAATACCCTATCAGATCACTGCTTTCTCCATATTTTATACACAAATCTTTAGTGCTTATTAGATATCTAATTACACGTTTAACAGCATTCACATGTTGTTGATCAGGATTGTTTACATATCTACTCAATAAATTAACAGCAAATGAGCAGGTCTAGAAACGGAACTCAAAAATAACAGAGAGCCTATAGCTTCTCGATAAGGGAAATTAACAACAATTTTATCTAAATTCTTTGTGATAATAACATTTACATCTGCTGGAGTACTGGCAGGATTTGCTGTACTCATACAAAACTTGTCAATAATTTGCTGTATATAATTTCTCTGATGAATATAAATAGAGTTATTTATTCTTTCAATTTCCATGCCCACAAAACATTTCAAATTTAATTCTTTAATTTTAAAAGTTTGTTTTAAATATTCTATAATTTCTTTAATAAGTTGTTTACATGAAGATATAACAAGGGCATCATCAACATATATGATTAAATATATTTTTATTTTATTAAAGATTCCAATGTAAATACAGTTATCAGCCTGAGATTGTATAAAACCATATTTCTTTAGAAAATCAGTGAACCTTTTGTTCCAGCACCGTGATGCCTGTTTCAAACCGTATAATGATTTATTTAATTTTAATACAAAATCATTCTTAACGGATACACCTTCAGGAACTTCTATAAAAATATCTTCTTTAAGAAACCCATTGAGAAAAGCAGTTTTTACATCAAATTGTTGAATTTCTAAATTGTACTTAGCTGCAATGGAAAGAATTATTCTTATAGAGTCAAATCTAGTAGTTGGTGAAAATATTTCTTGATAATCTACATCTTTAATCTGATTAAAACCTCGTGCGCATAAACGAGCTTTAAAACGAATTATTCTATTATGCTCATTCTTCTTAACAGTAAAAACCCATTTTGTGGTAAGGGTTCGTTGACCAGATCTCTTCACGGCAGTCCAAGTGTTATTTTCTTTGAGCGCAGATAGTTCTTCTTTGATAGCTTTTGACCATTCATTTTTTTGAGGACATTTCATTGCTTCTTCATAAGTTTGTGGTGATGACAGCTCCACAAGATTAGCCTCAAAATGCCTATTACGTCTTGGCCTCAAATTGATATTTTGTGTTATTACATCCTCCAACTCCTGAGAAGGTTCATACGATGGATCATCACTATTGCAACTCAACAGGCTGTCATTATTTTCTGATGGCACTTCAATCAATGTATCATTTGTATCTACTACATCAGAATTTTCACTATTTTGGCTCATTGGCAAATCATCATTATTTATACCTATTTGTGCAATATTTTTTTTGTTTTCTGAAACTTGGTATTCATCAAAAATTACATTTCTTGATATCTTTATTGTTTTAGTGTTTCTGTTATACATTCTATAATTTGTATTGTCAAAACCAACTAGAATCATCTTCTCGCTTTTCTTATCCAATTTTGTTCTTAGTTGATCAGGAATATGAACATAACCAACACTTCCGAACACCCTTATATGACCTATCTGAGGTTTAATGCCATTCCACAATTCAAAAGGTGTTTTATTAGGAGTTTGGCTTGAAGAGGTTCTGTTTAGTAAGTAAACTGCACAGTTCACAGCTTCAGCCCATAGATCCAGTGATACATCTCTTGCATACAACATTGAGCGTGCACTTTCTACTATAGTTCTATTTTCCCTTTCTGCACGCCCATTCTGTTCCGGCGTATAGGGTGCCGTACGCTCATGAACTATACCCTCTGCATCCAGATATTCCTTAAATATTTTATTTACATACTCTGTTCCATTGTCAGTATGTAATACTCTTATATTATGCATGAATTTATTTTTAATCATAGCATTGTATTTCTTGAACACTTCCATTAAATCAGTTTTATTTTTAATAAAATATACATGCCGGTAACTGGTAGCAGCATCTTTAAATAATACAAAATATCTCATACCTTGTATCGAAGAATGACTCATTGGTCCGCAGACATCACTATATATTAAGTCACCTGGCTGTAGTTCTCCTCGTACAGATTTATGAAATGGAAATCTGCTCTGTTTCCCGTATGCACATGCCTTGCAAACAAAGTCACTTTGTCCACCGTCTTTTATTTTTAAGCCTTCAACAATACTATTAGCACTCATGTTTTTAATTTGTTTTAGATTAATATGTCCAAGTCTTTCATGCCACATTTTAATGTCACTTTGAGCGTTTTGAATTAAGTTGCACGTTCCCAGATTTGGAATAACTGTTTTTATTAATAACACATATAAATTGTTTTCTCTGATTTTAGCACTCATTACCACTTTGTTATCTTTATAAATTAAAGCACTTGTGTCCTTTTTAATTATTTAATAACTTTTTCTTACTATTACACCTTCTGAAAACAAGTTCCTTCGCAAGCTCGGAACATACAAAACATCATGAAGTTCGCTGTTCTCCCACTGTTCATTGACATATCTTTTTATTAGAATTTTACCAACACCAGATACTGCCACAGATTTCTTATTTCCTAGTGTCAATGATTTCTGACTGGATTCGTTTAATTCTAGAAAGAAATCTCTTCTGAAAGTCATATGTGCAGATGCACCACTATCCAATATCCAAGCGTCTTCTTCTGCATTGCATTTATAATCCATTTCTACATTGAATGCTAACATATCTGTGCCTTCTTGTAAAGGCCTTCTAAACTTGGATTTTCTTGGAGCACGACACTCCTTGGAAAAATGACCCCTCTTTCCACAATTATAGCACTCAAATCTATGTTTCATAGATTTGTTTTGAGTTGTACCACTACTACTTGGTTCATTTAGTTTTGCCTGTTTCTTCCAACCTTTGTCAGCAACAAGAAGTGCAGTTTCTTGTTCTTCTTCGCATGCCAAACTTGCCTCTTCATCTAATAACCTGGCAGTTAAATTAATTATTGTCTGTTGTTCCGGATCCATTGACATCCATGCTTGACGCACTGATCTATACTTGGGAGGTAATGTACCAAGTATTTTTGTAATGATGGCCATTTCGCTAACACTTTCCCCATTCTCTTTTAGCTGTTTAGCTAAGGTTTCGACTTTTGAGATATGTTGAGCTACACTATCGTTTGATGACATTTTATATTGGTAAAACTTTTCATGGATCAACATCTTGCATAACTCACTCTTTTGTTCATATATTGACTCAAGTTTCAACATTATTTCTTGAGCAGTTTCACAATTTTCTATTAATGTAATTTGTTTGAAGTCCATTGAAGAAGTTATGATAAACATCGCCATGCCATCATTTTTCAACCACTCAGTACAACTTCCAGCCGGTTTAGGAGCTGTAATGTCGATTCCTTTTGCTTTTAAAGCACATTTTATTTGGAATTTCCATTGGCGAAAGTTATTTCCATCAAATCTTTCAAAATTCATCGACCGCGTGGGATCCATATTGAGGTTATAATAGACGACGCCTCGTGTCTCGTAACAAAGAAGTGTAACTTTTTCTTTATTTTTCTCCTATTTTTTATTTCCAGAGTTCACTGGGCCTCATAACCTATACGATTAGTGCTTTTATATAAAAACAACGTTGATTTAATATGCAAAACTGTTTTATTACGCACATGGAAATTCAACTCGCTAGTCACTACACAGCACATCAGTCAGCATAGCTCACACACAGAGTACAAATTAGTGTTGCCAGCTAGCAATTGGTGTGACTATAAACAATGGAGCAAAATTTAAATTTTCATTGCTATTTATTACAACAATAACTGTATGTTTATGGTTTATGTTATTGCAAGCGCTGGATTGATTCATATTTATTTACTTCGATAAAGAAGCCATCCTGTGGCTGTACAGAGCGCCAGTGACACCATTATGTACGGAATTGTAATAACTTCGGTCAGCTAGGAGACGTGCTCGTGTCGTGATCAATCATCTCGCTCAGGAGTCAGCAACCTTTTGATTCGGAAGAGCCAAAAATTACAATTTATAAAATTTTAAAGTTTTTAACGAGCCACAAACAATTTTCTTGGCAACAATAAACAATGTTTCAAAAAAATGAGTTGCGTGTCACAGGGGAGGGGGAGGGAAGGGGAATGGGGGGCGAAATGTGATTACAATTGGCTAAGAGAAAAATGGTGTCTAATCTTCGTTAATCGCTTCAGAACGATTTTTAAATGTTTTTTTATAAAATAAATAATAATTGCATGAGGAACTAAAGAGCTGCAGCTTCACATCCAAAGAGCCGCATGTGGCTCGCGAACCGCATGTTGCCGGCCCCTGGTTTAGCTATGTAGAGATGAATTGGAGTAAATTTGAATGGGTCTTACATCTCTACAGCGTGTAAGTGAGAGTCTACCGAAATATTAAGAAACTATGCCATTTTCAAATCGGTATTTTCGAACCAGCTGTTTATTTGGCGTAGTATGTTATGCATAATATATTGCTTGTTTTGAATATTTCCTGAAATTTTACGATCTCCTTTTGAGTAAGCACTATAAAATATTAGAATAAATCAGTTTATATAAAGTTAAGATAAGATAATCGACAAAAAATACATAGGCGATTCCGATCTTGTGATTACTTCGCAATGTTATAAGAAGTATCTGTTAAAATTTTTAAATGGAAGCAAATTTTTATTAATATATACCAGAACTACACCACACCAGTGTAAACGATGAACACCAGTGAAACTAAAAATTGACACATATTCAATATGTTTGAAAACAACTGGACAAATTAGTTTTTCACTAGGAAAAGGGGTGGGGGGGGGGGGGCGGACTAACACAAATATAATCAAACTAAGCCAATTGATTGCTTGTATTATCATGGGTGTATTTCAACGATTAAACTATACTTAAATAATAGTTTTATGGCGGGTTGGTACGTAGGTCACACTATAAGTTTTGCGTAACTTAAAAATACAACATGTTATAACCAAAATATTATTTTTATTGCTTTTCAAAATAATCTTTACATTTTAAACATTTTTTCATGCGATCTTTTAAAACAGGAGGACCACAGATCTGAAGGTATGTTTTCTACATGCTGATTGAACGCTATCACTGCCTCTTCGGAGTTGGTAAAAGTAAAAAACCTCTCATAGGGGAAAATACAGAAATCAAAGGGTGCTAGGTCGGGCCTATGCGCAGGATGAGTGACGAGATATACTTTTTCCGAAGCTAAAAATGACTTTGTTTTGTTGGCCGTGTGTGAAGAAGCGTTATCGTGATGTATATAATTATACCATTCATCCGGGTCCCATCTGTATAATTATACAGATGGGACCCGTAGCTGAGAAAAAAACGCGATCATTTTTTACCAACGTTTCTCGCCTGTCTCTCTTTTGTTGGCCTGTTCTCATTTTCAAACACCCATTCACAAGATTGCTGTTTTTTTCGGGTTCAAAATAATAAATCCATGTTTCGTCTCCTGTGACAATGTTATAAACAGCATTAGAATGTCCGTGGTCGTACTTCAGTAGCATCCGTGAGCATCATTCCACGCGAGCCCGATTTTGTTCCGCTGTCAGTTCATGAGGGATCCAATGACAACAAAGTTTCCGAACTTTCAATTCTTCGTGTGAAATTTTCTGAATTTGGCTCATACCAATCCCCAATAGTCCTCGAATTATAAGTAATTCGGGGTTTTCTTCAATTAACCGCTTAACAGTAGCCACATTATTTTCGTTGACGGCAGTTAAAGGTCGCCCTTCACGAAATTTGTCATGCAAAGAAACTCGACCACTCTCAATTTCAGCAAACCATCACCTCACGGTGCTCAAACAAGGTGCTTCTCTCCCAAAAGCATTTTGAAGACGAGCGGCACAGTCTTGCAGAGAAAGAGAACTTTTAAAATCATAAAAAATCATCGCTCTAAAATCTTCGACTTAATTCCATTTTCGTTGCGTACGTAGAACTTTGAGTGTGATAAAAAACAATTGACAAATCATTTCCCGCCAATTGTTTTTTTTTATTACTAAGAAGGTTGCAACGTTTTAAAAATATAACATTCGAAATTCAAATAGTTCCGATTAGCTAGAAGTGCAAAACTTTTAGTGTGCCCCATGTATAATGAATGATCCGTCATTTGTAATCATCAGCAACCAATTTAATAATAACGAGACGTACCGCAAGTTGTTTGAACATATTTTGGTAATTTGACATTTATGGTAACAGTTTTAACTTTACTATTACTACTCCTAATAAAACTAAATTAGTAGCTCGTCATAACTAGGACGAAAAAACTATACCTATTTTTGTTTTTTTGCACCATAATAAGGGTTAGGAGTTCAACAAATATTTCTTGATTTCCAAGATCGAAGGCCTTAGCAATCTACTAGACCGAAAAGTCTATCGAATAATTCAATTTATATAAGTTTCAGGGGCGGATTAAGTAAAGGGTAATGCGAAATCGATATGGAAATTTCCGGTTAATGAATAAACATTCATTCGAGACCGGTCCTGGCTAATGTCCTTCCTCTTTTGTGCAAATTGAAAGTGATCAAGAGACTCTTAAGAGGCTCTTCGGATTAATTCATGGTTATGGTACTTTGTTTGTTTAAGTATTATTTTATTTCCGGAAAAGAGGATGAATGCTGTAACTGGTAAGTTTTTATCATCTATCGTAACATTTCGCTAAATTTTATACTGTTAACACCGGTATTTTATTGGAGTTTTAGCTTCTTTGTTTTCGCACAGAAAATGCTTTTGATGCGCGTTGAAATAAAATATTCTGTTCGAGCTACGATCTAACGTTTTCCTGTACGGCACCAGGAGCCCGATTTAGGTAACAAAACGTCAATCGAGTCGTAGCGTTTAAGTCTCTTACACATTTTATGACACATTATGCCGCGTTGTAGCAAGTTGCAATGATGTACCATGTTTATGTGTGCAAGAGTCTTAAGAATTTCGACTCGATTGACGTTTTGTTACGTGAATGGAGGCAGATAGCACATGTAAAGCTGCGACAAATTATAGATAAAATTGTGTTTTTAATATTTTCGAGATAAAGTTAATAACTTCATCGTGTACACGTGTTTAATTTATATAAAACTAGCTGATCCACGCTGTTTTGCCCGCAAGTAAATGAATATATTTTTAATATAGTATTTCATACAAAGTTTTATCCTCTATTTCATACTCTTAAGAGTTGATTTGAAAAAACTTAGCCTTTATTTGACTCCGAATCTAAAAACAGAGATAAACGCACAGGCTTCCACATTTACAATATTATGGGCAGGTATGGATTAAATGATTTGTTTCAAATTATGAATCTCTTAAACTGGTTTTCAACGTGATGTCACAGCTGTGGTAGGTGATTATATCACACAAGGATAGAAAAAGGAAGATCTTCCCAGTCAGGCAAAATAAGAATTGCCTGTGAACTAAAATCTATCTGGCAAACATTGAAACTTGTAAGCGCTATAAGATAAATAATTGTTATAGTGTGATTTAGTACTTTACTTAAATTTTATGTTTTACAGCTTTGAAGATTGCTTGAAAACTGCAAAACTATGCGTACTCACTTTCACAAAGCAACAAATAATTCTGAAACTTATAAATCTTTTACCCGTCTTGGTCTAGGATCTTTTGAAGAATAGAACATCTACCATTCTGCCAAGCAGTTCCAACCGGACAGGCGTTGTTATAGTCTAAGATCCCGCTGCAGGATTGGTGCGTTCATCGACTTTTTGTTTGAAACCAAATTTTTATGTTTATTTATAATTAAGAGAATATATATTCACTAGGGTGCCTATCGAAATTTGGCCGCCATTATTTTTAATTAAATTATTTTTGATTGGTTTTTGGTAAAAAATTTCGTTTATTTATTTTTTAAATAAAATAACGTCTACATCACGGTAATTAATATGAAGATTCCAAAAAATCACGGTTGCCGTTGCGCACCTGGCCGCACCTCTTTGCAGCCAGGTGTAAACAGGTATGATTTCGATAAATTTATACGTTTATAACCTATATTTAATAATTATATGTCAAATTGAAGCTAATTTTTTTCTATTAATTATCATATATGGTTGCTTGATTAAATCTGGCCGCAAATAAGGGTTACTGGCTGTTAAAGATAATAAATATTTAAGGTAGAGTGAAAGAGAGTCAGTGCGTAACATCATTTATCAGACGAGGATAGCGATTGCCGGCTGTCCCACGCTTTTAAGTCATACAGTTAAGAACACTAACAATCAACGCATGCGCAATGGCTTAAAAGCGTGGGACAGCCGGCAATCGCTATCCTCGTCTGACGAATGATGTTACGCACTAACTCTCTTTCACTCTACCTTAAATATTTATTATCTTTAACAGCCAGTAACCCTTATTTGCGGCCAGATTCAATTAAGCAACCGTATATGATAATTAATAGAGAAAAATTAGCTTCAATTTGATATATAATTAATAAATATAGGTTATAAACGTATAAATTTATCGAAATCATACCTGTTTACACCTGGCTGCAAAGAGGTGCGGCCAGGTGCGCAATGTCAACCGTGTTTTTTTGCAATCTTCATATTAATTACCGTGATGTAGACGTTATTTTATTTAAAAAATAAATAAACGAATTTTTTTACCAAAAACCAATCAAAAATAATTTAATTAAAAATAATGGCGGCCAAATTTCGATAGGCACCCTAGTGAATATATATTCTCTTAATTATAAATAAACATAAAAATTTGGTTTTAAACAAAAAATCGATGAACGCACCAATCCTGCAGTGGGATCCCGTACTATTAGGGAAAAACGTTAGCTCGTAGCTATAACTCAATATTCTATTCTATATATATATATATATATATATATATATATATATATATATATATATATATATATATATATATATATATATATATATATATATATATATATATATATATATATATATATATATATATATATATATATATATATATATATATAATATATATATATATATATATATATTATAGTATAAAATAGCAAACAAGCAGATGGATCTTCTGATGAAAATAGTCAGCCATCGCCTATAGACACCAAAGGTGTTAATGGCGCGTTGCTACCTTGTAGCGAGGTCTTATGCCACATGCATACTATAATTAAAAGAAAAAAAACAAGCCCGCTGAGTTTCTTCTGCCGGATCTTCTCAGTGTGTGGCCGCGTTCCGATCCGGTAGTAATTGTAAAAATCGACTCACAACATTTTTAGTTTAATGATAAATAATTATAATTTTAAAATATTTGCACACCATATCATGGTAGAATATGTTGGTAACTTAATCAAATTTTGATAACTTGTGACTCCCATATTCTGGCAAATAAATAATTTCTTTCTTTCTAAGTTTACCGGCTACCTTAACCTCCTCCTCCTCCAAACCGGAACACGACAGTGACAAGCACTGACGCTATTGCAGCAGGAATAGGTAAGGCAGTGGTACCAGGCCCGGTCGAGTCAATGCAGAACTCTACCACCTAGTAGCCACGATGTTAGTGACTCGTATAGCCAATCGGTCGCCTTTTACGACCTGCCGAATAGAACGGCACAGCTGCCGAACAGCCTGGCAGAACGGCAGTTAGCCTATTCTTCAAAGGAGCCCGAGAACAACACGGGAATATACGTAAGTATTCTATATTACGGAAAGAAGTGAAACTCCAAAAATGAACGAAGAATACAATTAAAGTACAAAAATACGTTCGGTCACTCATTCACTCTTTCAGGATTTTCATTAATTTTAATTTCGCTTCGGTTTGTGTCATATCATTTAGTTTTGTCATGGTCCACCTATAGTAAAGCTAATAAAAAACATCAAACTATAATAAAAATAAACGATTGGGTTTATATTTGTCACAGACGTCCAACTAAACCATGTTTCAAAGCTATTAAACTCAAGCGTGACATATTGAACGCACATGTGAAATATTAAATTTGAAATCGCTTAAAAGATATGCTTACTCATTCGATTTACTGAGTTAAGCCTGCCATTCATATCGCAGACTGGAGCTGAGTTTGTGAGACGGAAATTAATGTTAATATCCATTGGAACTCGTCAAAAAGTTATGGTAAAGTCAAGTGAATGTTAAGTGATATTAGTTAATATTTTCTGAGACAAATATTTGAGTGATTGTTAAATGGTCTGAAAGTTATTATTTTTCAGACAAAATTTGAGTGAATGATAAATGATTTAAACGTTATTATTTTCTGAAACACATATTTGAATTTACGTAACTACCTATTTATCTATCTATCGATATGCGCGTTACTTGCGCGAACGTGTTGGTGCGTATGAATTATGAATTTATTGGATAATGAGGGTTAAAATTTAAGGATATGTTTTTTTTTTTATTTATTTGAAATGAGAATCAGATACCTTATTACCGTCTTCAAGATTTAGGTCGACTTATTTAACAGGCCGTATAGGTAAGAACTGATAAATGGTGTGTTTAAGTGCGTATTTTTTTTAAATTCTTGTAGCTTAACTAATCGTATATACATATATAAAAAATATCAGTGACAAAATTTCACGCATTGATCTAACCACAGAACAGTAATTCCATGGATCTAACGCCAAATTAACCAAATTGATTGCATAATGAGTGTTAGTCAACGATACTAATACTTAGATATATTACATGTATAAATACAGAAATATATTTGATAAACTCCCAAAATCAAAAAAAATGTTTGTCCACTCCACCGATTACGTAGTCTAGTATTTATGTGTATGTGGTGGTAAATTTATATATGTGAGACTATTTCGGTTGTGTGTATGTCCGTGTGTGATTTTTTCTACAGATCTAACAAAGCTATACTAATGTTATAAATGCGAAAGTTACTCTGTCTGTCTGTCTGTCTCTTCTTCCCGCCTAAACCTAAATTTGGTATGAAGATAATTTGAGACCTGAGAAAGGATATAGGATAGTTTTTAACCCGGAAACCCCACGGGAACGGGAACTGTGTGGATCAAACTCCGAGATTTTTATTATAGAAATATTTCCACGCGGACGAAGTCGTGGGCACAGCTAGTACGAAATAATTATGTGAACAAGTACATGTAACTTTAAAACGCTTGTAAATATTAGGCTTTTTTGTAATAACTTACTAGAAAAGGCATACGCCACGTAACTTGTGTTCCACTAAAGTGCAGTCCATGGGCTGCACCTATATCAGAGCTTGTTGAATGAAACGCGTAAGCGCCATGAAATTCTCGGCGGTTACTATCTTTTGGCGAAATATGTGTGTTATACTCTGTTATACGCTGCAGCGCTGTTAATTTTGACTTTGATTGGACAACTTATTATTTTTTAGCGTTGCAGCGAATGTTAACGAAATGGAACACAACTTCTACTTACCATAGTTTCTCTAGTACGTAGTACATTTAACATATTCTCTGGTAGATAGATCGAGTAAAAATAGAAAGTTGTTAACAAAGACCTACAAACAATATAGACGTAGCCATTGTAAACAATTAGAAACAAATCGGTGAAGATAACTTTTGTACATGTGTGCGTAAGCCAACGCCAACACTTGCAAGCATCGTAAAATATTACGTACGTGTGCTAGAGATTAGTGTTGCAAGCATTGGCTTTCAAATTTCCGTTTACTGGTTTAATATTTTACTACATTTTATAAATTATAATGCGTTTTACTTATATTAATTATATTCGATATTTTATTTGTATTACTATTTCCTACGTCAAAAACAAACAAATTTAGAAGGTCTTGAAATTTATTTATTTTATATACTGTACATATGCCATTATGTTAATGCATATTTATACATGTAAATATGCACTAATTTCAATATGAATAATATTTTACGAACCTTTTTCAGCATAATTTACATTTTTACTCAAAATAATTAAAACTAATAATTCAATAGGTTTTTAATATATTTTTTTACTTATAGTGCTAACTATTATACATTCTTAATACTCATCTTTAATAGTAATATATAACTTTTTTTCTAAACTGAAAGAATGATAATTGGCAAACTAACAAATAAAATGAAAAATAAAATACGAACTTATTTATTTATTTATTTAATTCTTTATTGTACACAGTAAATACTAACATAACAATAATAATAGAAAACAAGTACAATGGGCGAGATTATCTCTAGTAATAGAGATTTTTTCCAGCCAACCCGTAACAAGGAAATATTAAGACGCTGTCAACACCAAAATCGCTCACTCTTTCTATTTCTATCGGAGTAAACGAGACCACACTCTCAGTGTAACTGGGCGGCCAGGGTCTTAAAATGAATAGATATTGAAATTTAAAAAAAGTGTAGATTATTTGTCAAATATGATTCGGTAGCGGTTTAGGTATGAATATGCTGACTTCATGTTTTCAATTGCAGACCCATACGTCAAAGAAATAAAGATATAGAACCGTTAATGATGATTTCAAGACCAAACTTGGCAATTATATTCTATCGAGCCAATTTTTTTCAATTATGTATCGAGTCCGGCCACAGTCTTTGAAATATGATGAATATTAACATATATTTTTGATGAGCTATAACAAATAGTTTTTCCTAAAAAAACAGCTTAAAACATCAATTTTAACTAATTAGGTCTTGTCGGCCCCTTAAAAACAAAGATAATTTTCGACTTGGCATACATTGAATTAATTGCAATAAAATTAAATCTATAAGAAAACAAAATACTACTATAAACAAAAAATTGAATGGAATAAATACATAAATACACACACACGCATATAAAACTACTCAAAACAAAATAATAAATAGCCCTGAAGATGCCGTAAAAGGCGAAACCGGTTGGTGATATTAATTAAATTTAAAGTAATTTGTGAAACAGTACAAGTGTATTAACAAAACTACAAATGGAGTTTCACCAAGTGCCGACGATAAATAGTGTAAAATACAAAATAAGGCCCACTCTGATTTCCATCTTTAAAATGAAAATGCACATTTTTTGTAGTTTTAATGGATAGATATAATTAGACAGTAAAGTTTTATTAATTATTCAAAAAAAGTAAATGATTAAAAAAAATTACACACAAAAAAATGAAAAAATAAAATTTATCTTTAAAAATTCGAACTTTACAAGTTTTAATTTTTTACAAAAATTAATATTGATGGTTACACAGGGGTATCTTTAACAAGGATTTATAATGTTATAATATTGATATGTTTGCGTCATTGTGATTGGTTATGGTATATGATTTTATGACGTTATCTTCTAGCGCTAGTTGGCGAATCAATCATGAAACAGCATGAAACACGGCGAGCCATGTTTTATAAATATTTATATGTGTAGTATATACATATATAGTACGGTGAAACCAATTAAAACAATAAGTCTAACATTAACATATATTTTCTAAATAAAAGGGACATTTCCCCAATGTTTGGGGACATTTATTCGTATGTTAACTTACCACACTGTCACAATGCCGCTTCAAATTTGTGTTCTGAGAAATTATATCAAATATTATTTCAGTTTTGTTAAATTTATGGAAATTTGGATACTTCCTTGTGAAAAGTGATCCCGGAAGACTTTTTTCAAAACATGAATTATTTTAACAATTGTTTATCACACAGGATAGCATGATTTCAAAATAAATATTGTCACAAAAAGAATGTTTCTCACTACTAACTCTCTTCTCACTTCTCACACTAACTTATTGTGCCGCGTGAGAGGCCAAGGCTTAAAATATACCCCTGAAGTAATTTTATTTTATCGGTAAGTGATACAATTTTGTATTTCTAAATGTCTGTGCAAGCTGCACTGGTAACTTAAGAAATTGCCTTGAAAGGCGTATCCAGATTAACCTTAGTTTTATCTGATAACTTATTTTATTCGAACACGATCACTCTCTCTATTCTACATTTTGAAACAATGCAAAAATGTCTGCCACATTCAAAACGCTGTCCGCCACGCCGCGCTGCCGCCAAAAAGACAAGCCCGCTGAGTTTCTTCCGAACATTGAAGAGGTATTTGTAATACCTCTATTTCCGTATGAGGGGTGCAGAGGCTGACGATGTTGAGGCAAGATGAGGTAAAACGGTTGAAAGACTGTGGAATACGGCAAAGTCGTAGCAGAACTGTATCACCGCAGGATGTTGGTAAAATTTTTAGTCAAACACGTATTAAGTTATTACAGTCTTTCGGAGTAGGCAACTAAGCAGAAGATTTTTTCACAACAGGTCGACTTGATAAAAAACCACGTAACGAAACGGCTTGTCCGATATTGACGGGATTTTCACTGGCAAATAGTTTATGTAATAAGGAGTAATTTGGGCTACTTTTACCACACGGACAAAAACAAAAAAGAAACAGTCTAGTTGTGCATGCATTTCGCCTCCAAAGAATACGTAGCTCATTTATGTGGCAGTGTATACGCTTTTAGAATAATATTCCCGAAGGTATAAGAGTTATTATGCAAAAAAAGCTTATTATATAATTTCAGATTATCTGGAGGACAAAAAAGCCTGGGAATTATTACTTCTCATACCAATTTCTGATAAAAATTGTAATTGATTAAAAATTGTTATTGAAAAAAAGGTAAACCCGCTTTTTCCGCCGGATCTTCTCAGTGTAAGGCCGCGTACCGATCAGGTAGTAGCTATAACGTCGATCTGTTAAAAATGGCTGTAAAGGTTAATTTGGAAGTTGGATTAAGCCGATACAAAAGCCTTAAAGTGTATGTCATATAAAATACAAATATGGAAGTATTCGAAGTACTTAATTAAGTTTTTCATTTGTCTTATCTCATTAGAGCTCTATCTGTGACAGTTACAGAGGATGCGTTGAGTTATGGACACCACACTTCCGGATCTACCGGGCCAGCCCTTATCGTCTCAGTCGCTTTACTCGAAATGTGTATTTAGGTTATAACCCAGCATGAATTGTTGCCATATTATCATCGTACTTTCAATTCACTAATAGGTTATTATCTATACAAATAAATAAAATTGGAGTGTCTGTTTGTAATAATTTAGAAATTTACATACAGCAATATATTGATCAAAATGATTCTACATTTAGAGATTATAGAGAGAATGATCGTGATCGAAGATGAAGAATGAAGACAGAAAAGCCGTCAATCAAATTAAAATAAAATAAGTTATCAGATAAAACTAAGGTTAATCTGGATACGCCTTTCAAGACAATTTCTTAGGTTACCAGTTTAGCTTGCACATACATTTAGGAATACAGATTTGTGTCACTTACCGATAAAATAAAATTACTCCAGGGGTATATTTTAAACGTTGGCCTGCGGCACAATAAATTTTCTATTTTTTCACGATATATCTACCAAAGTTTAATGTGTAAAATGCACTACGTACTAGAGAAACTATAATAAGTAGAAGTTGTGTTCCATTTCGTTAACATTCGCTGCAGCGCTAAAAAATAATAAGTTGTCTAATCAAAGACAAAGTTAAGAGCACTACAGCGTATAACAGAGTATAACACATATTCTCGGCCAAAAGATAGTAACCGCCGAGAATTTCATGGCGCCTACGCGTCTCATTCAACAAGCTCTAATATAGGTGCAGCCCATGGACTGTGGGGTTTCCGGGTTAATATATATATATATATATATATATATATATATATATATATATATATATATATATTATATCATAGGAAATAATCAGATGGCTCGCCTGATGCAAAAAAATCAATCACTATATACACTGGAGATATAAATTGTGGACGCTGTCTATGTGGTTTTAAGTAGGTGTAAACGACTTATATCTGGACACCTTTTGTGCATTATTTTAAGTATCGTTTCACTTTTTTGTTATTAAATATATGTAGAATAAAGTATTGAAGTAAAGTACTTCACCACCGCGATTCACCGGTTTATCGGTTGGAGAGTTAAGTGGTGATCCTCATCGCCGCATTTATCGACATGTTAACGATTATCGATTATTTCTAGTAATATTCGGGACCGACAGGTTACCGAGCTCATTCGAGGCACGGAAGTGGTAATACACCACTCCGCAGACTCCAAGCTGCTACTGGGGATAAGTTTTTCAAGAAAACCTCGAGAAAACCTCAATAACTTTGCCCGACCTGGGATTCGAACCCGGGACCTCATGGTCTGAGCCGAATAGGCTACCGCAGACTAAAAGGCAGTATTGAAGTATTGTATAAATAAATTAACATAAAAAATGTGAAATGTGAAATACTATTTACAAGCAAAAATTTATTCCTTACATACATACATTTATACCACCTTCTTACCCTCCAGCTACCTTCCCCCTACCTTTCCGCTGCCTTCCCCCCACATTCCCAAAACCTTTAACCTACCTTCCCCCATCTTCCCGCTATCTTCTCACTACCTTTCCTTTACCTTCTCACTACCGTCCCCCTACCTACTCACACTTTTCTACTTTTCCGCTACCTTCTGGCGACCGTCACATCATTTCTTTTTAAAATGTAGTTAGACAGCAAACCCAGCAGATTTTTGTCCTGGTGGAAAGAGAAACCATCGCTTACAGACAGCAAAGATGTTAACGGTAGGTTGCTATTCGCGTGGTGGAATGACAATGTCATGTGCATAAGTCTACTTCTAAATCAGAACACGACAATGATAAGCAATGAAGTTATTGCGGTAGGAACATATAAGGTGATGGTACCAAATACCCGGGCGAGATGAACTATTTCTACCTACTCGCTTCTTATCTTTTCTTCCTCCATCTTTGCTTAACTTCCCCCACCTTTCTTATATCTGTCTATACCTTCCCTTTACATTTGCCTACCTTGTCCCTACCTTCCCTATACTTTCTCGTTACCAATTTGCTACATTCCCGCTATCTTTCCCTACCTTCCCACTACCTTCTCTCTAACTTTCCTCTACTTATCTCTCCTACCTAGTCTCTTCTTTTTCTCTACCTCCCGCTACTTTTCCACAATTGTCCTATCACTTTCCCGCTACTTCAACCCAGTTATCTTCCCCTAACTTAACCCTACCTTCCCCTAATTTCCTCTTTACACTAACTTCCCTCGTCACCCTTCTACTTCACTCATCTACGGTCTACTTTCCCACTACTTTCCCGCTACGTTAGTCCTATCTTTCCACAACCTGCCCTTTACCGTCCCTACCTTTCCCACTACTTTAACACTACCTTTCCCTACTTTCCCTCTAACTCCCTCTACCTAAATTCTACCTCCACATCCTCCCCACTAGCTTCTCGCTTTCCCTACCTTCCCCTGCCTTCCCTCTACCTTCCTCCTACCTTCATCTTATCTTTTCCACTGCTCCTTTACCCCTCTCTCACTATTTCCCTGTCCTCCTATCTCTCTTTCCTTATCTCCTCCATCCCCATTCCCCTCTTTCCACCCTGAAATCCCCTTCTAATTTATATCTCTCCCTCCACCCTTATCTCCGATTCCTCCCTCCCTCTTACTATCCGTATTTCCGATTCCTCCTATCTTCTCCTTCACCATTATCATCTTACCTATATATCCCTTCTCCCTGTATCTTCTCCTCTGTCTCTCTTACTCATAGCCCCTTCTACCCAATCCCCAACTCAATACTCAATACCCCCCATATGAAATAGAACATGCAAAAGAAATAAATACTAAAAAAAAACTTAATTTATTAACCATACAAAGATTAGTTCCCAGTAGAATTCGAACCTTAGCCTTACTGATATCATTGTTAACAATATTATGTTTCCTGTTCGCTCTTCCAAAGATAGCATGTTGCTGACACGAATCTATTTGATTTTCCCCTACCAAAAGTCGCTTAATGCGGCTAATTACTATTTATTTCATAAATATAAAAGAAACAATGACATACAATACTGATACCATAATACATGTAAGGGTGTGATGATAATAGCCAGTCAGGGCGACTAAATGAGTAGGTATATTTGAATATGAAATAATGAAAATTATATGTACACCGATTTGTTTTTCAAAAAATCGCATTTGTCCAAGACTCTTTTTCACAAATCCTTATCCTTAACCTTATCCACAATAATTGTAATATAATTTTTAACGAATCTGAATGTAACGTCAGCATTTCTGTTGGCCTCATTTACCTCAATTGCAAATTAATTTTGAGGCTCTCGTTAGTAATCCCATAATTATTTTATTTCAGACCACCTTGTTTCAGCGATATTATCGTCCACGGATAATTGAAAATAATTTTATGTCCATTTTAAAGAGATATTGCAATAAATTTTATATTTTTTCAACGTAGGTGCCTAGTCATTTTAAATTTTTGTTTGTGCAAAAAACATTTATCTATACTATACTAATGTTAAGTATAAAGAAATAATATTTGTTTGTAAAAGATATATTAAATTTTCCCCTGTGTTTGTCGGGGCTCCTTTGAAGAACAGGCCAACTGCCGTTCTGCCGCAGGTCAAAAGGCGACCGATTGGCTTTGCGAGTCACCATCATCGTTGCTTCTAGGTAGAGTTCTGCATTGTCTCGGGCGGGTCTGGTATTACCTTACTTAGCCTAAGCTTTTCTTACCTTTACCTAACTAGCCTTACATTTTCCTGCCGCAATAGCTTCAGTGCTTTACACTGTCGTGTTCCAGTTTTTCTTCAAATCAACCCGGAGCAACACGAAGAAAAGATAACAATATTTTGCCCTTGTTGAACCGGGAAAACTTTATGTACTATGTAATATAATTGATATTACAAAATGCATGAAGTATTAGCAAAGTAGGTATTAGCAACTCAAATTTTTTTAAACATTAAAACACTTTTTATTTTATTTATATCGCCAACCGGTTTCACTTTTTACCCAAAAACCAGTTAGCAATTAACATTAAAAATATATAGAAATATTTTTGTTAAAAGTAATACAATTATATAATATATTGTACATTATAACCTAACTATATTATAACTTAACAATTAATATATAATTGCCGTTAAACTTAATTAATACTATTATAACTTTTAATTAAATAGAAATTATTTTGTGTATTATTCTTATGCATTAATTGATATTCGATCCCTTCAGCGTACGCACCCATCGTAATATCAGCTAACTTCATGTCGCTGGCTGCCGGTGTGCGCGCATCGTGATATTAGCTAACTTCATGTCGCTGGCTGTCGGTGTCGCTAATGTCAGCTGACTTCGTATCGCTGGCTGCCGGTGTGCACGTGCATCGTAATATCAGCTAACGTCATGTTGCTGGCTATCAGTGTGCGTTACAGTATCAGAATACTTCATGTCGCTGGCTGCCGGTGCGCACGCGCATCGTGATATTAGCTAGCTTCATGTCGCTGACTATCGGTATGCGTGCGCGTTACAACATCAGAATACTTCATGTCGCTGGCTGTGTCAGTAATGTCAGCTAACTTCATATTGTTAGCTGTCGGTGTGCACGTGCATCTTAATATCAGATAACTTCATGACACTGGCTGCCATTGTGCGCGTATCGTTATATTAGCTAACTTCACACACTGGCTGCCGCGGCCGGTCGGCGCGCACATTGTAATATCATCTGCCTTCATAATAACGTTTTCGCCTGTCGGCAGTGAGGTGTGTGCCCCCAATATAAAAATTACTCTCATAATATTTCCAAATGTTCCAAAAGAAGTATAAATTTAATAATAATATCTTTGCCTAATTACAACTTAAATAGCTCGTTTAGTTTGTCTTAACCTTTTTGAGACCTCAAAGTTATAATTCGACTTATTTTTTGTAAAAAAATATGGATAGATTAAGTTCCCAATCCTGTGAAAGAATGTAATTAAAAAATTACAAACATTTATTATTTAAAAAGACCATTCCACGGCAAACATTTATTGAATTTTATTGTTTGACTTTGAAAGTTACGGTACCGCTGAGGTGTAAAGCGAATATAATATGCTGAGCAGAATTTATATGTCCCTTGCGCTATTCGGCCTTTACAAATACTATGTTATGTTATTATGAAAACGGGGACTATAATTTAAAAAATGTGTGTTTTATTACCTCGTATCATAAGTCGTAAATCAAATGTCGAGAGAATTTGTTTATATTAGACAAAAATGTTATCTTTTATGCTACTAACAAGAATTTGTATATTCATGTGTGAATCCAGGCTTTAAATAAATGCAGTACAGGTACTCTTTTTTATATCATAAGATAGCAAACAAGCAGATGGGTCTCCTGATGGTAAGAGTCAACCATTGCCTATAGACACCAAACATGTTAATAATGCGTCGCTGTCTTGTGGCGAGGTCTAATGTATAAGTTTACCGGATACCTTACCCTCCAAACCGGAACACGACAGTTATAAGCACTGAAGCTATTGCGGCAGGAATAGGTTAGGCGGTGATACCAGACCCGGGCGAGACAATGCAGAACTCTACCACCTAATGGCCACGATGGTAGTGACTCGCATAGCCAATCGGTTGCCTTTTACGACTTGCCTGGCAGAACGGCAGTTGGCCTATCCTTCAAAGGAGCCCGGGACCAACACGGGGATAAATATTTGTTCAGGAACCGACTCAGGACGCCTCGAATGTATCCTCAGTCTGCTATTTCGGGTGTCTAGTACAAGTTTTCAACTGATCATCGTATAAATTCTTCCGCTGTTTCTACGCGAAGGTCTCTTAAGATTACAAGATTAGCGTAGAGCAAGCGGCTCCGGACTGGTGCGGCATATGTGAGTCGAGGGTGTATGTATATTTTGTAGGCGACCAGCTTCTGACCAAAGAGCAGCTTCAATTTGAAACTGGATGGATTAAAGGTGGTGTTATGTACGTCTGTCAGCCTATCTTTTGTGTCGCTCATAACTATCATTTGCTAGAGCGAGAAAGATATGGGGAATGCTATCACCCCGAAGATTCCGCCGCATGCTATCGCATTTCTGCTATCTTTGTCATTCTAATAAATGTGGTGTAGTTTACCCATAAGGCCGGGGCTATCCTCGTTTAATTGATATTAAATTAAACGAGGGCAACTAGGGCGTTACTGTGATTTGAACATTATTTTGTCGTGTAAAATTGCCCTTAACTTGTTGTCAATGTAAATTACTAAGTACATATTTACAGCGGTGCCTCCATTCTGTTTCCTTCCCGTAAAATTTCAGTTTCGGAGTGAGATATGATAGCTTCCTAAGCTTCAGCGTTTCTGTCTTTTAGACGTTAACTTTAAAGCCTCTATTTTGTGAGCCATTCTTGTAAGGTATGTATTACTCTGTTTCACCTGCTGCATGATCTGCAGCAAGTGAGGTGTGGATATACACGGCGTCTTCTGCATAGTACCAGTGTGGTGTTGTTTTCGGTACTGAGAAGTCATTAGTGTAGCTGGAGTATAGAGACGACTTAAAATATATAGCAATATAAGATATTGCAATGCATCATTTATATCTAAATTAAGTCAGCACAAAAAGGAAGTAAAAGTAAGTAATATAAATTTCAAACAAGTGCCTTTTAGTGCTTATATTTCAAAAGCGCCAAACAGAATTCGTGGGATTACTGAATATTTCAAATACCGTATTCATGTTTTACGATTTAAATCAAAACAGATGGAACAAAACGCACCGGCCATTGTTCGCGATATAAAAGCTCAAGCTGTATTCTTTACAAATTGGATATAATAATAGAATTTCAAAAATCCTGTGTAATCACGCTCAATGGCGGAAATAAAAATCACAGTGATTCAGTATTTTTGTAGACGAGTGGGCTTAAGTACATTTTACGCGTGGATTTATGTCAAATAGGATTTCCAAATGTAATTACTTGTTACATTTGCTTTGAAGTCAGAAAGGTGCGGGATTTATTTTATTTAAAGAAAATAAAAAATATAATGTTTCTCGTATAAACCCGGGACCCATTTAAAAATAGATTTTCCATTCTGCTAGGCAGTTTGTAAATAGCGAACGATTAGACAAATATATCAGTATCATAGTAACTACTAGGTAGTACGATTCATTGACTTGTTGATTGATTGATGAGACATTGACACAATTTATAATATCCACAATTTGCCTTCGACAATTTGTATTGCACGTTTACATTTATAAAATGACGTCGTTGTAAGCTTAATCGGTCTTGACCGATTTGGAGATATAGGAATGGTTTGGATTGAGGATAATGGATTTGGACAGAGGATCCAAAATCTATAAGTTATTTTTTTATAAGTTTTATATATTTTATAATCTATAATAAGTCGTGTAAATTACACCACTTATAAGTCAATAAGGACGGGGCCAATTTTGTTGCGATTTTTGTGGGTTTGGTTTGTCTTTGCCCAGAATAGACTAAGAAGTATTAAAATATTCATCAATAAAAAACAGTAAAATATTGTTGAAATTTCTTAGTAGATCTTCATAGATATTGAATTAGCCACGGCTTTTTCTCATCTTTTCTTCGATTGAAATATTATTGCAATTTTCAATGCACATTCTATATCAAAATTGTCGTCTAAAGAGCTGTGTAACAAATTAAGAAGTAAACTCGTAACACTCATAGTTAATCAACCTGTATATAGAACTCCTACAAAGAATACGTGTGGCAACGTCGCAGACTCGTGATAAAACGAAAAAAATCTTATATTATCATATCTCTCTAGCCGTGTGTGATGCCTTAAGATACTGTCATATTTTATATTAGGGTATCTTAAGATAGAATATTATAGTATCTTAACACTGTGTGATGAGCTTAAATCTTGCTGGAAAGAGACAACCATCGCTTAGGGACACAAAATATGACAATGCTTGTAATACCTACCAAACTAGAATACAACAGTGTCCAGCACTGACGATATTGCAACAGGAATAGGCATGGCGGCAGAACTCTACCAGCTAGTAGTCACAATATTAGTAACCGTTATGCAAATCGTTTTTCTGATAAGACCACGAAATAAAGAAAACAACGGAATTGGCAAGTACAAACATTTGTATCAGGACCGCGATCGCCACACTCACACATAAAATAAGCATTATTGCACATAAACTACTAATGCAAACATTGTTTCATTGGTCGTTTTCATTTTAAACAACAATAATCCGAAACACACAAACAGAACATTTAAAAATATACCAAACTTCGTTACAATAAATTTTATTTTGCTACAAAAAAAAGAGTATTTACGTCCTTTTGTAGTCTATTCAAAATAGACTCATCTATTTGTACAATAGTGAAACTTAAGATCGTAATAGTTTCGCTATTCTACAATAGATAGCAGCATTGATTTTTCCGTAGTTTTCAGTTGATCATATTTGAGTAGAGAACTTTCTAGAACGATATACGTAATGACTGTCATTACGTATATCTTTCTAGAAAAATTAGGTCAACCTAAAATGAACATTATGTGTAAGGTGTACGGCTGATTTTAGCTTGACTTTCTATTATATCATTAGAGATTATATTAAATCAGGAATTTAATTAAAATAAAATGAAAATTGTACTTTCGAATGATATGAAATATCTCCATTTTTAATCATCTGTATTTTACTATCATTTCTGCACTCAAGGATGGCACAATACGGCATAATTCAGTGTATAATAGATTTTCGCACGACGACTATCTCCTAATGATATGGTAAGTATAACTAAGGCAATTTAGAGTAAAAGCGCATAATAGTGACGCACGCGGCACGCCCACTCTTCAATTCCCCTTGTTTTCTTTATTTCGTGGATAAGACCATCTGACAGGTAATATGGTATAGCTACGTGCGTGTGTGCGTGTGCGTATGTGTGTGTGCGCGAGCATGTGAATGTGCGTGCGCACGTGTGTGTAATTTTAGAGATGCCGTTTAGTCAATCCAGACATTCGAACAAACCATACCAATGCTTTATTTAGTACTTAGTAGTAGGCTAGTAGCTGCACCATGCAGCCTGCTGCATTATAAATTATAGATATTAGTGAATCCCATGGGAACAACTTTTTTCTATATCTTTTGAGATATTATTGCGTGGTTGTGTGAGTAGCAACATCCAACTATACAAATTTTCATTTATATAGGGCTACTTCTAAAGGTCGGGCCAAATTTTCAGAGGCTGTTCAGAATCGATAATATGTTCAATTTGTGTATTAAAAAAAATAATTAAAAAAACATTTTATTTTATCCGGCATGGATACAATTTCAATTACACAAAATTTGTCACACATTTGTCACCTGAAATAGCGCATAGGGTATATTTTAAAGTGGAAAATTAAGTTGATTATGACAGATTCGCCAAAAAATATTTTAATACAGCAGTCTGCAGGGCATGGCTAGTGTTTTATAAGGTATCGTAATATTCAGACAAGACTTTTAGGATACGGTTGGAACTTCCACGAATTCTGTTAAACGCCGATGCTGCTCTTTTCTTTATTATTGCATTATAGTCATCCGTACGCGAGTCACCAGCAGTTTGAAACCATTATTATCTATATACATAGATAAACGGTTGGTCTCGCGGGCAAGCGCAGCAAGACCAATTATTTATCTAAGTCTATATATTAATACGCGAAGGAAAAACTTTGGCCCCTTTTTAAAACGGCGGAGAACTGTAGAAACCTTATATTTTTAAATAAAAAGGATTAGAAGGAAATTAAATTAATAAACCTTACCCACACTACATTTATGTAACGTACACGATAATACACACACGAATACTTTTTTTTAAGTTGAATGGCTAAAGTAAATGTAACAGAATATTAATACGGAAAGAGAAAATTTAGACCCCTTTTTAAGACATTTGCACGAACGGTGGAGCATAAACTTTGGCATAGTTAAAGTTTACATTGCAAAGGACTGCAGAAACCTAATATCTATACATATAATAAAATCGTAGGAAAGTCAAAACTGTACATTGAATTTTTTTTTAAAAGAATACTTGGGGCGTGATCTACAATCGATATTAAAGCCAAAAATATAGCTTTTAGAATTTGTCTGTTTTTCTGTATGTCTGTTTGTCTGTTTGTCTGTATGTATGTCCGGGGTAAACTCAAAAAGTACTGAGCTATCACCTACGGGGGAGTAGCAGTGCGGAGTAAACAAAGTCCGCGCGGACGAAGTCGCTGGCAACAGCTAGTTTTTAAATAAAAAGCATTAGCAATACATAATTTTCCCCGTGTT
This sequence comes from Apodemia mormo, assembly GCA_036924255.1. Classification (NCBI taxonomy): domain Eukaryota; kingdom Metazoa; phylum Arthropoda; class Insecta; order Lepidoptera; family Riodinidae; genus Apodemia; species Apodemia mormo. The sequence goes on along the minus strand of JAUPFN010000010.1, from coordinate 2,340,034 downwards.
GATTCTGGGCTCCTCTGAAGAATATTTTAACTGCCGTTCTGCCAGGCAGGTCGTTAAAGGCGACCGATTGGCTATACAAGTCATTACCATCGTGGCTACTAGGTGGTTGAGTTCTGCTTTGTCTCGTCCGGGTCTGGTACCACCGCCTTACCTATTCCTGCCACAATAGCGTCAGTGCTTGTCTCTGCCGTGTTCCGGTTTCGAGCCTAAGGTAGCCGGTAAACTTATACATGTGGCATTAGACCTCGCCACAAGATAGCAACGCACCATTAACACCTTTGGTGTTATAGGCGATGGTTTATTCTTTCCACCAGGAGACCCACCTGCTTGTTAGTTATCTTATAATATAAAAGAAAATAATAAAAATAAGCATTACAAACACTACATTACTATGACATACGTGATAATAGACACACATATACATACCTATTTCTTTACAGCTAAAGTGAATTGTCAAATTAAAAGATATTTTATTATTTAGTCTATAGTCGAATTTCGGCCACAGGCAATCGCTATAAAAAATATTATAGTATTTATAACACTGTATGGGATTAACATCGTATTAGATGTTAATAATAAATTGCACAAGCACGCGAACACAATAGCCATTTACGCAACACTACTGCAGCGCTCTGAAACTTCTATGTGCTGGTGTTCCGATAGAAATGATTTATGAGCCTAACTTTACTAACAGGCAAGATCCAAAGTCCGTACTACAATAGTTAATTTTGAACTTGAACTAAATTTGAATCAAGTTATTCTAGACCAAGTAAGTATTAGGGAACTTAGTTGATCTTTGAAATTAGTAATAGTTTATAATTATACATAATTTATAATCAGGCACATGAGAAACATATTTTCAGAATCTGAACTGACTCGAAGTCTAGGGGACAGCCTGTTTGGCACAGATCATGATGTCCCGGGTTTGATCTCTGTGTCGGTTGGTCTTATTAAGATTTTTTCGGAGTTTTACTCGAAAATCTATAAATGCAATATTCCTTCGTAATTTATAAATATATCTGGACAAATTACATGAGTTCATCTAATCCTAAACAAGAAAATTACTGCCTCTTAAAAGGGTTAGTCTATTTGGTTGCGATTATAAGGTCTGGAGTTCAATCTTCGGGTCGAGCAAAAGTGTCATTGAGGTTTTTTTGAGGTTTCACTCAGCACAACCAAATCTTAGTAGGAGCTCGGCGTCAGGTGGTTGGTGTCTGACCACTTCCGTGCCTCGATGAGTACGCAAGACCGTCGGTCCGGTTATCGATAAAAATAGTCTGTAATCGTTATCAGGTCGGCAAAATGCGGCGGTGAGGATCACCACTAATCTCACCAACCCAAAAACTGATGAAACGTTGTGAACTAGACAGTCTAAACGTCCGGTATGCAACGGCCTGGCCTGGCCTGGCCCCGCAAGAGAACCATGAATCATGGTCATCATCATCATCATCTCAAATAATATGACGGAAAAAGTAGTTATCGGGAGATACCAAGACTGATGTACCATGACCAATTGGACGTAGTTAAACGAAAAGGAACCAATCCACAATATGGTCAAGAATGAGTTAAGTGCATCAAACTGATGCTAAACATCAATACAATTGGTCAGTAAAAAACACTAAGCAAAAATAGCTCTCTATTATTTTGTTCAACGTCAGAACCAGTACGGCATGTATGGCACGTTAAAAAATCTACACATATAATAAAATCGTAGGAAAGTCAGAACTGTACATTGAATATTTTTTTAAAAGAATACTTGGGGTGTGATCTACAATCGATACCGAAGCCAAAAATATAGTTTTTAGAATTTTTGTGTGTTTTTCTGTTTGTCTGTATGTATGTCCGGGGTAAACTCAAAAAGTACTGCATGCATTTACTTCAAATTTTGCATGAATATTACTAACAGGTCGGGTCAACATATAGGCTATATATTATCACGCTATCACCTACGGGGGAGGAGCAGTGCGGAGTAAACGAAGTCCGCGCGGACGAAGTCGCAGGCAATAGCTAGTTAAATAATATCCAACTTCAGACTTCAATATTTCTAAACTGATTTTGTGTGGATTGGATCTTTTTCGTGTAACTACGTCCAATTCATCGGGTCCTATTCGAAAGTGGTGTCACGAGTCTCCTAAACCGGCGTGTTTGCATGAAGAAAGTAATGAATGAGGAAGTAGCAAGGCAATTCTATCTGGCCTCTGGATATATGGCATTCTATTCTCTCTGCCTACGTGAATACTACTCTGCCGTAAGGGATCTAGCGTGAAAATCTGGCCAAGTGTTAGCCTTTTACGAATTTTCTGGCGGATAACAGATTGTCTTTTTTTAAGAGACTCAGTCATGGCCTCTTGAATACATGGGATCGGGCGACAGGCACATTTTAGTAAATAATGTTAAAAAATATACCTAATTGACCCTAAATCTTACTCATATCGACCACTCCGTTGTTTACGTGGTTATCGACTCTAACTACGAAATATGTAGAATTCAGGTTCGATTCCCGAAATGCACTAGGTGTTTTGTAATGACGAGCACAAAAATATGTTGGTATTTCTGTATTTGACTGTTTATGTACTTCTATGTATTGGTATTATTACCTTAAACTCATAGCTCAAGCAAATAGTTTACTTGAAAAAAGTATCATCACGCCCGGTTCCCTTGCGGGGTAGACAGAGTAAACCAAACGTCTACAAACTTTTCGCTTCACCACGATTCACCGGTTTTTCAACAACGTGATGAGTGGTGATCCCCGTCGTTGTATTTCATCGACCAGTTAACAAATATCGACTATTTTGATAACCGGGACCCACGGCCTTATCCAAGGCATGGGAGTGGTAAGACACCACCAGCCTGACTCCAAGCTGCTGCTGAGATTTTGGTTTCTCAAGTAAAAGTTTCCCCGTCTTGGTCCCGGGCTTTTCCCCGTGTTGGTCCCGGGCTCCTTTAAATAACAGGCCAACTGCCGTTCTGCCAGGCAGGTCGTAAAAGGCGACTGAGTGGCTATGCGCGTCACTACCATCGTGACTACTAGGTGGTAGAGTTCTGCATCGGGTCGACAGTGTCTGGTACCACCGCCTTACCTATTCCTGCCGCAATAGCGTCAGTGTTTGTTACTGTTGTGTTCCGGTTTGGAGGGTAAGGTAGCCGGTAAACTTATACATGTGGCATTAGGCCTTGCCACAAGATAGCGACGCACCATTAACATCTTTGGTGTCTGTAGGCGATGGTTGACTCTTATCATCAGGAGATCCATCTGCTTGTTTGCTATCTTATGATATAAATAAAAAAAAACTCGAAAAAACTCCTCGGGACCCGGGGATTGAACCCGTTCCGAACAATCGGAGCTGAATAGACTAACCCCTTCACAAGACAGTAATTTGCTTGTTTTAGATTAGATTAGTACGTTTAATTTGTCCAGCCATATTTATAGCTTACATAAGTATCTAATAGAATACAAAAACTTTTTATTGTGCAAAAGCAAATGAAAATTTATATAAAATACATAACTATTTCTACACACATTAGATGCATAAAGGCGGTGTTATCACTACGAAAGCGATCTCTTCCAGAAAACCTTAAATATTGGATAATAATATATTCTAAAATTAGTGCTAACCACGAGTATAGTTTTTGCTTCTAAAAGAAATAAAAACAACATTCCAATTATAGAAAATAACAAAATAAAAAAGAAGCAAATATATTATTGGTAATAGGTAAACCACATTACAAAATTTAAGGACATAAAACAATTCGGTATATAAAAAGTGACGTTTAACCATATTTTTGAAAATGTTTGGACTCGGCGCTTTCCAAGTATTCTGTGCTAATATCCTCAGGAAGATAGTTTATTCTTTTGAAGTTTCAAATATTCTTATTAAGCCCCCGCGGTTCCATTTACAGGGTGTATACAAAACGCTGGATATTATTTACTATGAGAAGTGACGTCTTGTTTCACAACCATAAATTATATAAAATAGGCTTTATTTTTCCCCGTAAATCCTTGATCCCTTTGAGATTCACTTTGTATTTTTATAATGCCTGTGGAGCCAGGGATATGATTAAATTTCTTATTTTATGTGATGAGCTTGTGGCTTAGCATCTTGTTCACTTATCTATACAATTAAATAAAATTGGAGTGTCTGTTTGTAATATTAAAATACCCGCTTTTTACTAAATGCATGCGGATGTATACACCAAAATAACATTTTTTACAATTTTTGTCTGTCTGTCGGTCTGTCTATCTATCTGTCTGTTTGTTCCAGCTAATCTCTGGAATGGATGGACCGATTTTGATGGGACTATCACTAGCAGACAGCTGATGTAATAAGTCGTAACTTAGGCTACTTTAATTTTCAAAATATTTTCATGCGGACGAAGTCGCAGGCTCAGCTAGTTTTAATTAAAACTTAACCATTATTAGTTGTAAATCAAATACCGAAATAATAGTCTTCTGACTATACATGAGTTAAATTTTCTTCAGCACCTGTCCTTTTAGAGGTTTTGTTGGAAGAGATCTCTTAAAGAGAGGGATAAACACACCTATGTATAGTATTTTATCCATTCTATTGTTTGATAATATTTTGTTTTTGTACATGAATAGTTAAATAAATAAAATATATACCATCCCATCACTTGGATAGCAACGCGCCATTAATATCTTTGATGTCTGCAAGCAACGGTTGTCTCTACGGATCGAAAGATCTATCTAATTGTTTGCTATCTTATAATATAAAAAAATACACCGAGCAAAGTTTGGTCGTGCAGATAAGACTCAATTTCCATATGTTGCAGTTGCAAGTCCTTGAAAAATGCCTTCTATTTCTATCCTAATAATATTTGCATTATTTTGCTAAAGTATTCGATAAATATCGTAGTGCTCGATATTCAAATGTCCATTTCCATTTCAGATCGGTTCTAAGCTTTTATTATGTAAATTGACTTGAAATTTAACTTCATTTGTGAACACTATCAAAGGAGAATCTAAATTCTAAAGCATAGAGTGTGTACTGTGTAAATGCACAGGGCAAATATTATATTCTATTAGAAATCAAGCGTGCCATTTTTGATAACTGATTTGATAATAACAGTCGAGCGCTGAAAACGCCAAAGAACATAAAAGGAAGTTGTTTTCTTTTCCTGATCGAAATGCGTCATATAAAAGGTTTAAGGGAAGGACTTATCATATCTTTTAAACATGCGAATGGCATGTGATGGCGTCATCTATTATGTGTATGGTGTACGGTGTATTTGTCTAGTTCTGATGATAATTTTTTAAGAAAGTTTCGGATCAACGAAGGTGCTCCTCACCTTCGTTATATACATGTATGTATGTATATATATATATAGGTGTCCCAAAAAGTAGTGTCAAGCGGAATTCCACAAATAGGGCACCCCTTGGGGTGTCCGAATCACCCTTATATATGTTCCGCGATTTTGCACAGTTTTCGAGTTATGAATTTTTTATGTATGTTTTAAGTATTTTCCATCTGAACAACTTTAAAAATTTCTTAAATAAAAGTAGAGGACATTTTAGAATTTTTGTTTTTGTATCTGAATAGTAATAAGTTGTACCTTTCCTCTTAAAATATTCAGCTTCTTAACTTTGATGGAAATTATGAAGTGAAAATTTTACTTTCTGACAACTATGACTTCAATTTTCAACTTAAAAATCTAAACAGGCGATTTTATGGTTTCTAAGTGGGGCTTAAAACTTTTCCAGAGTCTTAGTTTTCATAATTTTAATTTACCTTCAAAGACATCAAGGTGAAAAATTCTTAAAATTACCAATTTGAATAAAAAAAATGTTTGTTCAATTTATTATTCCTTTTAGGTTAATTAGTTTGTTAACTAATCAAAAATAGCTTCAGAAAAGCTAAGATATAAATATTGGGAGGTTTTTTAAGTTTAATTAACTTTGACATTCGTTCTCGTGGATCATGTTTTGTGCTCCGATAAACCGGTTTATTGCTATCTCTCTCACTTCATTCGAGAGGGGCAGCGCGTGTAGTCGTGGCGTTGGCAGCACGCAACCGAACTTCCTTGTTTGTAAGTATTGGTAAGCCGTCATAAAGGGATAAGGAGGAGGGGTACGGGGCGTTGCGATGCAAATGTTGGTCTATTATCTCGGCCAGTTATTATAGCGGCCAGTCGCTTCACTCGCCTGCTTGCCTTTGCGCTTTACGACACGCTGTGTACAAAACGCTTCTCGTTTATGATTATTTGACAAACTTAGCTTTCTTTATGGACTTTGAGTGCATTTATATTTGCTAGCTGATAACACTTGTACTGTTTCACAATAAGATAATTATACTTAATTTCCAACCGGTTTCAAATATTGCATTACTTTTATGGTTATGCAAAAGAAAATGCTAGTGAAGCAGCCGGATTATACAGGGAGCAAGTATGCACATGGACTTCTACCCGAAAAATGGCCTGATCATCGTGTGATTTTAAGAGTCCATCACTCTGACATGGATGGACGTCTACCAGGCAGTAGATCCGGGAGGCCTCGACAAATGCATGACTCAGATGATGTCGATTTAGTACGCGAAGAAGTGGCAAGAGATCTATCAGTTAGTGCGAGGACAATAGAACGCAGAATCGGAATATCAAAATTACGAGCACATCGATAACTCCGACATGAGGGTTTTTACTCGTATCACATTCAAAGAGTTCAATGCCTTAAGCCCGTAGACTAACTGAGAAGAGTGGCGTTTTGTCAAGAAATGTTGTGCCGTCACGCTGAAGGTGAAAATTTTCTGACGTGAATACGTCTTTAAATTGCCTTTATAGGGGGGGCAATTCAAAAAACGGTTGATAACAAAATTGGGGTTACAGCTACGTAACTATCACCAACATTCAAAATCTAAATATACCACTGAATAGCTAAAGAATCAAAGAATTTGTTAAGATGAACGCGGATTACAATGCTTTGCGAATAGTGGAGTAGGAAGTGCCGCCATTTTCAGTTATTTTTTTTGCGTAATATGGTATTGTAACGGCGCCCAGCGACTATTCAGCCGGACGTGTTACTTAGGGGACGATATCCCTTTTTTATTCAGGGAATCCTTCTTTACACTCGCTTGGCAGCTTGAGGTACTAATGAGAAGCAGGATTTTCCAGGATTCTCTAATAAATAGACTTTCGTAATGTATCTTCTTTTATTTTCGTGGGACGTCTCTCCCTTGTCACATTACAAACTCGACTTACATTCTATTGTATAACTTTTTCTAAACAATTCCATTCTACTTTCGAAAACAGACAAAGCTGCCAGTTCTTACGTAACACCATAAAGGTGTTACATCAGCTACCCCCCAAGGTGGGAGCAGCTGAAACTGGTGGGGCATTTGTCTCCCTTCATATGGCCTACCTATCCCTAACCTGATTGCCCTACCTACGAGGGGAAGGTACATTTTGGTGGGACTGTCTTTTCCTAAAAGATAGTTTGCCCCATGTGTGGTTCTGTTCATCATCACCACACCATGGCACAAACTTTGGTCTCCCAAAACCCCTGTAAAAGACAGACCACAGTCCCCTCACCTAACCTATCCTACCGCAAACATTTTTTATTTTATTACATTTTAGCCTGATGGGCTCTAGCTGTATAAGAGATAATAAGAGATGGAAAGGCATAACAATTCAAACTTCTTTTCTTTGGTGGACCAAAAGAAAAAAGATTGAAGTATTACTTCCTCTCAACATCGAGCTCGCCCCAATATATAGACCACGATCATAAATATTCCTTACTCTGAACCATATTAATACCATCATTATATTGTCTCCCATGACTATCTGAGTTCATGTATATCCTATACAGATATCCTTTGTGTCGACTATGTCGTACTACAAAGTTGAACTCCCCTTCAAAAGACTTTCAACTCCTTAACCTATACTGACTCTTTCGACCTCATACTAAGGCGGCTCAGTCCCTAATATACATTATACCCCATAAGACTTTATTATTGGACGGAAGAACTTGAGAGGAATACATTGCTATTGGAAATAGGACATTTCTTCATTTAATATTCTTTTGGTCATCTTTTTTCTTTTTGGCTTCGGTCCATCATCACAGCATTGGTTGAGCCCCATCATATTACATGAAACAAATACAAGTATTAGTATTCTCATATATAAGCCCAAACAAAAGTAATGGTCTAACATGAAACATTTTTTATTACAATGAATGACTATAAGTACACTATATATTTTTTTACATACGTACATGAAATGCTTTCAACCTATTTATATGTACAATATCTCTATATCTCCTATTGCTTAACTTCGTAATTACATAATTTACATTAGATATTCTTTCCACTATTCTGAACGGCCCTTTATATAACCTACATAATTTCAAACTCCTATTGTCCACCCGTCTTGGTGTATAAACTAATACTAATTGTCCCGGTGAAAAGTCCTTTACTTTAGCCCTTTTGTCAAAATATCTCTTTTGCCTAACCTGTGCCCTTCTAATATTTTGTATTGCCTTCCGGACTAACGTACTTTGTAAATTATGTCTCTCGGCAAAATTTACTTCTTGGTTTTGACTATCCCTATTTACCCCCATGTCGCTTTGGAATATCGGTTCCCTAGCGTACATCATCATATATGGTGAAACTTTAGTGGTTGATTGTTTGCTAGTGTTATATGAATGACAAACTAATGGCACAAATCTACACCCTTCATCACATTTTACAACAACATTTTCACTCTTTCGCGTGTCCGCGCACCCCTTTTTCATATCATTTTTATCTCTACATAATTCGTATGAATTATTGCGATCACTCTTATTTTCTCTGAAATTAAACATATTAGTTTCTATATTTTTCTTCGTATTCATTTTTGACATCGCTGTCAATGAATACGAAGACTTTATGTCAGCTCGTTTTATAATATTACATATATTGCGCATGTTGTTATGGCAACTATCTCTGTTATTTGCAAACTGTCTAAAGCGATTTAAATTAAAATTTACAAAAAACTTTTTATCTATACACAAATAACCCTTTTTACAGTAAATAACTACATCATATTTATTAAGGAAATCCTGCCCCAGGATCATTTCGTACCCAATATTATTTACAATCACCATGTCGTTGGGGAAGACCCTTGCATTAATGAGGAGATTTACTCTCGCCTCACCAACGACTTTTAGTGTAGACCCTGTAACAGATTGAATTTTATCTCTGCTATATGGAACACTGGCTCCATATGGCAGATTTAATTTTTTCGCTAAACTCGCGGATATACATGAGACACTTGCCCCCGTGTCTATCAAAGCGAGACATTCCTGTCCCCTAACACATAAATGAATACATGGATTTTTTACACCTGATATTTTATCCTCTTGTTTGGCTTGAAGTGGTGCGGGCGTGACTGCTTCGCACATATTGACGCGATGGCCCACTCCATCCGTGTGTTGTCGTGACTTCGGACCGCTTCTGAAAGAACTTTGTGTACATAAGGCTGTCTTTTTATATTGAGGCGTACGAAAAACTTCCGTCGGTTTTTGATGTTCTTGTTGTGAACACACAGGCGCACCAGGGAGAACGTTTGTTTCCTTCCCATACAAATATTTTTGTGGCAACCCAACTGGTGGCTGCAATGGAAGGTCAACCGTGGAATGCGGTTCTCCTCCAAATAACTCGTTATACTGCCTTATCGTGTCACGTAGCTCCTCTCGTGACTTATATAATTGCAATCCCAATTTTTCCTTGAACGAGGGCAATATCGTTTTAAGGAATTGTTTTATGAAAATTACTTCTGAAATTTCAGCTTTGGTTGCGGTGTCGCTGAGCCTGTAAAAATAGGTTAATAGTTCCTCATCACGGCCTTGCTTAGATACATAAAATCGTTCCACATAATTTATTGAAACGGGGAATTCGTTTTCAATTTTTCTACATAACTCATCGAAATTGGCCGTGTCGGTATATATCATTTTATAAAATGCTAATGCCGGACCGTCGAGATATAGTCCCAGCAGTAACGGTAGGCTCTCCATATCCCATTTGTTTATCGCCGCGACCGTTCTGAAATCTTTAATAAACTCAGCGAACGCCAAGTTTTGCGTTCCGTTGAAGCGCTTGATGGCCTCCATCACACCTCTTACCCTCTGACACCAATACTTAGCCCTCCTGGTTTTTCTAGCGTGGTGATTGCGCGTAGCGCCTGAACGTGGTGACTTCCGTAGCCACTTCACACAGCGACTTCCCGCAGCGACTTCCCGCAGCGACTTCACACAGCAACTGCACACAGCAACTGCACACCGCGACTGCACGGCGCCTCCGCCAATTTGTAACGGCGCCCAGCGACTATTCAGCCGGACGTGTTACTTAGGGGACGATATCCCTTTTTTATTCAGGGAATCCTTCTTTACACTCGCTTGGCAGCTTGAGGTACTAATGAGAAGCAGGATTTTCCAGGATTCTCTAATAAATAGACTTTCGTAATGTATCTTCTTTTATTTTCGTGGGACGTCTCTCCCTTGTCACATTACAAACTCGACTTACATTCTATTGTATAACTTTTTCTAAACAATTCCATTCTACTTTCGAAAACAGACAAAGCTGCCAGTTCTTACGTAACACCATAAAGGTGTTACAGTATATCTTTGGACTCAGAGCAAATATAAAATTCTATTAAGTTTTATTCGAAAACTGTTGTAAAAATATTTTTCAACGCCAGTAGTAAATATATATGGTACTTAAGTGAAGATTTCAGTGCAAAATTGTAATCAGCCAAAAAAAATCTTTTTAAAGCCATATCAAAATACAAGGAATGTATAACGTCTGAAAGAGATTTTAAATAGTAATCTAATGATACCCATGAACCCCCATATGAAAAAGTAAAGAAGCATCGAGAACGCAAAAAGATGAAGGCGTCTGAATAGATCAACGAAGGCACCTGTACACTGCTGGCCTTAAGGGCCTTTACGGCTTCACCGGTCGTGGGGGCTAGCAGAGTGCTCAGCCAGAGCTTAAAGATGTTGGGTAATACGCCCTCTCCACCCTAAGGGTGTCTCTTGTGGGACCGATCCTCGGCTTAGGGGTGGCGTCGTGATTTGTGATGAGAAGGTAAGCGGCATTGTCGGATGACCCTAAATCATACGTCCCATTACACTTCTGCCTTCCCTTGGTAAACTGTTAGAAAGATTGATAGTTCCTCGTCTTCTACCACGAGGGCCCACGTTCAATAAACAACAGTTTGGATTTACCGCCGGAAAATCCACTATCGATGCAGTGCTGTCTATGAGAAAAATGGTAGAATTGTCACGAAATAATTATGTTGTAGGTGTTTTTTGGATATTTCTGGTGCTTTTGACAACGCGTGGTGGCCGATGTTATTGTTGAAATTAAAAATAAGGGGATGTTATTGGATGGATGATTGGGGGATGTATGAAAACGGTCATACGAAATTACAGCTAGGGCTAGGCATACTCTAGGCTGCCCTCAGGGATCAATACTTTCACCTATATATATATATATATATATATATATATATATATATATATATATATATATATATATATATATATATATATATATATATATATATATATATATATATATATGTGAGTGGTTACGCAAAAAGGGACCTCAAGGGAAAATAATTGATTTCGAGTAAATCACGTTTAAAATGTTGAGTCGAAATGAGAGAGGCGCGGGGTGTTTTATGTTAGTGTCGTTATTGAGCGACTTCGTCAGTGAGAAATAGCACGTGTTTGCGATAGCTGTATTATTGGTGACTTATTTATTCGTCTTTTACTTGTCTTTATGTGCGCGCTAGAAAAAGAAACTAGTGTGCGCTGTGTATAAGGTGTAATATTTTCAAAACTGCCTCGGCTTACATAAAAAATCATTAAAAAAAACTACGGCACCTAAAATTATTTTGATTAGAACAAAACAAAGATGAAGGACCATAGAATCAGAATTTATCAAAAAAAAAAAACCGTTTCCAATCCCTTCAGGTCCCTTTTTGCGTAACCACTCACATATATATATATATATATATATATATATATATATATATATATATATATATATATATATATATATATACGTTTTCCAATTACATTTAGTACCGAATTTATAATTCTGTTTACTTACCCGAGGTAAAAATTTAGGTGTTAGCTTGTGACCCATTTACTGGTGAATGCTGACGTTGTCTCTCATCATTTTTATATAATAGGATAGCAGATAACTCTTTTGATGGAAACAGATAACTATCATTTATAATCAACAAAAATGTTAGTAGTTCGCAGTCTTCGGTGTGATGCGATGTACGTATACCGGCTTCCTTACCCTCCAAACCAGAATACTAAAAGGACAAGCACTAACGCTTTTACAGCAGGAAAAACAAGCGATATCAAGCTCGGATATAAAGTTGCAGAACCCTGTCACTAAATAGTCACAGTGGGAGTTATGAATTTCGCCATTAGATAGCCTTTTAAAAACAGATGGTCTGTTCTGTCAAGTGGCACCGGTACCAAAACAGCACGTACCATCAACGTTTCTTTGTCACTATGCAAGACCATGGGGCTACCAATTATCATCAGGTTTTTTGGAAATGGAAAAAGATAACAATCGTCTACAAACATATGCTCATGATGCATTGCTTTCCGTGTAGTATGTAGATATAATGCCAATGCGTAAGTTAATACCCTTACTCTCCAAACCGAAATACAAGAGCTACAGCACTGACATTATTTTGGCAGTAATAGGTAAGGCTGTGTTACCAAATCCTGGCGAGATGTTGCACAACTCTACCATTCAGTTAGTAGTCTAGATGTTATTAAAAAAAGGTATCTTCAGGTCCGTATCCCCGAAGAGGTAGGCGTAGGTATAACAGTGCTACCACGATTAGCCGAAGATACTTGGTCCCCACGATGTGATCGGTAGCAAGCCTATCGTCAACTGGACACTTATTCAATCCCGAGAAATGTTGTTTTTATCAGAAAATTGAAAAAAACAACACATTTTTTGAATTGCCTGATCCGGAAATCGAACCTGGGACTTCATGTGGTCAACACCGACACCAGACAACTATATCACAGAGGCGACAAGATATTAGTTTCTTTACTCTGTGATATTAGTGGCTATAGGATTTTAATAACTAGTGATGTGCCGGATATCCGTATCCGTTACTTTTAGGCGGATCTTGAACGGATCATTTATATTATAAGTTTCATCTAGTGTTAGGATTTTATCCGGATAAATACTCAAAATGGATAAATACTCACAAATATCCGTTTTTACTCGAGTATTTATCCAAAATAGCGGATAAAAACTAATTACAATCTCAGATAGTCAAGTAAACCTATGTTACTCTGGATTCCCTTTGAAGAATAGCCCATCTGCAAATCTGCACTGCAGTTCGTAAATGCGATCGAACGACTTTACGTGTCATTATCATCATGGCTATTAGGTGGTAAAGTTCCGCAACATCTTGCTGCTTTGGTATAGCATCAGTGCTTATCACTGTCTTGTTCGGAGTTAAAAGGGTAAAGTAGCTGGTAAAATTATGTACCTATGTGGCATTACCACCAACCCAGCCGATAGCAGCAATTCAGACAGTAACAGAGACAGTGAACAGCATAGACGCTATTGCAGCAGGAATAGGTAAGACCTACTACCACCTAGTAGCCACGATGATAGTGACTGGTATAGCCAATCGGTCGCCTTTTACGACCTTCCGAGCAGAACAGCAGTCGGCGTATTCTTCAAAGGAGCCCAGGACCAATACGGGGAGAACTTCAAAATGAATTAGCCGATTTTAATGCTATTGATTTGAAAAAAATTGTTTCATTGACAATTTTTCTAAATTTCTTAAAATTAACGAAATCTACAGAATCATTTCGCTTAAACTGTTTAGAAAGTTTGAGTTTATTAAGACTCGATCGACTGCTGTCATCACCGTTTCAATTGATCAACCTGTTCAAAAATTAAGAGAGATTTAAATAAACACATAGACGTACTGACTTAAGGTAAAATAGACATAAAAGTTTCCTAGGACCTTCATATGGTGAGAACTCTATTTTCGGAAATCGAAATGAAATCAGTAACTTACTTCAGAAAGTTTGTAAAAATAAATAAAATATTATTTTAAATTTTGAAAAGATGTATATTATTTTTAAAATTATGATCAATTTCGATCTTTTAAATAGCCCTTAACGTAATTTTTGAGCTCGGAATTGTTTTATGACAATGGCTTAAAAAATGTGGAAGTGATGTAAAAAAGTAATTTGCTGTGAACAACATAACTTATATATTTGGAAAGCCATAACTTTTGAAAATTTTATTCGATTTTAATTGTTTAAATAGCATTCTACGTAATTTTTTAAGGACTGAAATACTGCATAAGATCATTAAACGATTGGTTGAACAATTTCGATGTTTTGCCGAAAATAACTTTTTTAAATTTTTCGTCAAAGATTACTCCTGAACAGATAAACCGATTTTGATGCAATTTGCGGCAATGGATGCAGTTTTTTATGGAACAGAAGTGACTGAATTTTGTACTCAATTAATACTACATTAATATGATTTTATTTTTATTTTTTGTATTATAAGATAGCAAACAAGCAGAGGGGTCTCCTGATGGAAAGAGACAACCATTGCCTATAGACACCAAAGATGTTAATGGTGCGTTGCTATCTTGTGGCGAGGTCTAATGCCACAGGCATAAGTTTACCGGCTACCTTACCCACCAAACCCGAACACGACAGCGACAAGCACTAACGCTATTGCGGCAGGAATAGGTAAGGTGGTGGTACTTGACCCGGGCGAGATAATGCAGAACTCTACCATCTAGTAGCCACGATGGTAGTGACTCGCATAGCCAATCGGTCACCTTTTACGACCTGCCTGGCAGATTGGCAGTTAGTCCATTCTTCGAAGGAGCCTGAAACCAACACGGGGAGAAAAAAAAATATTTTTTGTCAAAATATCTCAAATACTCTTAGGCCGAATCGGTTCAGATTTTATGGAAGTCTATGTTAAGCGGAATCTAATCGAATGCCATCAACTATGTTTTAGTCAGTCAAGCATCTCAAAAGCTATGAGATGTTTACATACACACGTGCACACACACACACACACACACACACACACACACACACACACACACATACAGATATAATGACCTCAAAACGTAGAGATCTGGTAAAAACTCGTTTTTCGGAAATCGGGATAAAATCAGTAACTTCCTTATTTACACACATAACGGGAAGTTGAAAAAATTTCATGGACATTTACATTTACATTTAAAACGCAATTTACATACCTTTAAATCAATACTTTTAGTAACATTAAAAATATGATTTGATCTTGAGGTTTGAGGAAATATGCGAGAACCGAAAACACTCAGCATTAGAGGCAAGCTTGTACATTGTAAAACAGTAGATATGGTACGTAATACGCAAAGTGTTTTAAATCTGGCCTGTTAATTTGTTACATTTGGAGAGAACACTCTATCAAGACAATATATAATCTCAGGTAATAGCGTGGTATTTTTGAAAGCCCAAATAATATTATTGATCATTAAACTTTAAAAAATAACTATCCAATTTGCCAGAAAATCAAAAAAGAGTAAAATCGAGTATTTATTCATTTTGGGTAAATACTCGAGCATTTATCCTTTAATTATTTTATCCTTCACCCATCACTGGTTTCATCACATGTGCAAAATTTTGAATAAAGGATGAAATTCTATTAAATTCCATTTAAAATATTTCTTGTTTGTAATTTGACAAGGGATAGACGTCCCTCAAAAATAAACGAAGATATATTACGAAAGTCTATTTATTAAAGAATCCCGAAGAATCTTGCTTCTCATCAGTACCTCGAGCAGCCAAGTGAGTATAAAGAAAGATTCCCTAGAAAAAGGGGATATTATTGGCAAAGTAACACGTCCGGCTGAAAGGTCGCTGGGCGGTGTTACAAGTTGGTTAAGGTTATTTCTTAAGGTTACATTGGGCTTGGATTTGTATAAATCAAATATCTAAACATTATTTGTACTGAGTTTATTAACTTATAAAAACTATTATTCTTTCTTAAATTGTATGTAGAAACAAGGTTTTCTAGGTGGTAGAGTTCTGCATTGTCTCGCCCGGGTCTGTAACCACCGCCTTACATATTCTTTCCGCGATAGTGACAATGCTTGTCACTAATGTGTTCCGGTTTGGTGGGTAAGGTAACCGGTAAACTGATGCCTTTGGCATTAAACCTCGCCACAAGAAAGCAACGCACCGTTAACAACTTTGGTGTCTATAGGCGATGGATGACTCTTTCCATCAGGAAACCCATCTGCATGTTTGCTATCTTATGATATAAAAAAATCGTAAGTAAGATCCATATCCGTATTCGTATTCGCGGATCTTAACAGCAATGATGCTTATCTGTATCCGTATCCGCGGATCTAGCTTTTTAACGATCCGGCACGTCTCTATTAGTAACAAGTATTATTACACTTCTCTCGTCTTTTCCGAGACGCCTAGCAGTTAGGCGGTTATTCTATAGTAAAGACCCGGATCAGCCACTCTTTTATTGGCTTAAAATGCTTAATTTGTTAGATACAAAATAAAAACTCAAAATCATCTTTCAATAATTTTATTATTGACATTCAAATATTTTTAATAATTTTGTACAATAAATTTTCTTATTTCTAGGGAGATTTATACAACAGGAGTTATCAACATTTTTTTATAATCGCAATTCCGTTTCGTATTTTGCTATTTACTATATACATGTGCATTTTCACAAAAAATTTATTAATATTTTATTATATTACACATTATATTAACAACAAAATTTAATAAAAGGCATATCGTATAAATTATCATCATCATATATTATAAAAGAAACGTAAAAATTTGAAAAAGTAAATCTGCCAAAACTCTTGAATCGATATAGTTAATGTAAATTCATACAACAAGTACCCCATCTGTATATCAGTTTATTTTCATAATTATTTTCCTTATAAGAACCATTGGTCGATCGATCGAGATCGGGTGTAAGAAATATATAGCCTCATCCGTTATTTATTAACGATAAGAAGTAAGCAATAGAGCAATCTATCTGACATTACAGATAGGTTGCATAGCTACATTGTCGTTAATTAAATAATTATATTCGAAATTAAAATTTATTAAATCTATTTCTTTCATTAATTATTCAAATATATTTCTTTTATTAATTATCCATAAGTACATATAATAAAATCGTAGGAAAGTCAAAAATGTACATTGAATATTTTTTAAAAGAAAACTTGGGGCGTGATCTACAATCGACATCGAAGCCAAAAATATAGTTTTTAGAATTTTTGTCAGTTTGTCTGTTTATCGGTTTGTCTGTTTGTCTGTTTGCCTGTTTGTCTGTATGTATATCCGGGGTAAACTCAAAAAGTACTGCATGGATTTACTTAAAATTTTGCATGAACATTACTAACAGGTCGGGTCAACATATAAGCTACATATTATCACGCTATTACCTATGGGGGAGGAGCAGTGCGGAGTGAACGAAGTCCGCGTGGACGAAAACGCTGGCAACAGCTAGTATTATATAAAATTATAATATTCACGGGACAAATTACACTTACTGATCTAACCCCAAAGTATGCAAATTATTTGCTTGTGTTATGGATGTTAGTCAACGATACTAATACATAGAAATACATATATAAATACTAGAATATATTTAATAAACACCCAAACCCGGAAATATAAATATTTAACCAACAAACACTAGACCAAGGGAGCGGTCAATATTAATAAAAAACATGCACTAGTTGAGAGATTATGCCCGAAGAAATTGAAAAAGCAAAGGTTTTCAATTCTGTTAGATTTAGACAACCCATCTGTGATATATTACTATCGATATATCTATCATTTATTTTAATTATTTAATAATTTATTTAATAATCTCATCTGTTATTTATTGTTGCTAATAAATAACACATGAGGGTATATATTATTTCTTATACCGCACCTCGTACAACATTAATCACCAAAGGTTTCACTTTAATATCGTCATTATGTACATAGGTTTAAATAGTAATGTCTGTCTACAAAAAAAGACGCGTACAAAGTGTAAGATTAAAAAAATAATGTCTTTTTTTATGAAAGAAGAAAACAGTAGTATTAATTATACAAATTAATTTTTTTATTTATTATTTGATTTTAACCAGAGACCATCTTGCTTTGCTTGAGCTTCATGTCAGTGGTTCAGTGTGGCATGATTAAGCTATCGTTTTTTGTCTTCACCGCAATCTACTTGGATAGGTCATGAATGGTTTAATTTAAGTTATTTCGTTGCCGTATTTAGTTCAACACGTAATAAAGTCGCGTCTTGATAATGTCATGTGCATATCACAGCGAACTCAAAGTATTTGGAGTTCGCTGGTATCATGCATTAAGAAAATAATATTCGGTAATTGCTACTTAGTATAGATTCCTCGATTATAATGATCGCCTGTTTACTATTTGTGTAAATACCTATAGGAAATAATATTATAACAAAGGAATGTAGATGTATTCGAGCATAATCTTACGTTCATTTGATTGACATATTTTGTATGACATATATCGAAAGTTATACCAGTTCCGTCTGTATTCGAACAAAGGAAATTTGATTTCCTTGTACGAGACCATATTTCCCAATCATATAATCCGAATATTACCTTATTTATCTGTTATTTTCTCACTTTCTCCTGAACCATACAAACTAAAAAATATATTTTCGTCGTATTTGGATATTATAAATCTATTATTTTTAAGACAGTGCAACTTTATAGAAAATATTTACGTCTATCAAATAAAATATATTTAAGTAACCAAGCTGTACTGCACTTTCACTAAAAATAAATTGAAAGTAAACATTGAATCTAATATTCTCAACAACTTCAATATTGGCACAGTTCATATTTACATACTGAAACATCACATCGTTTTATATATTCCATATTTAGAATATTTGTAATATTTTACTCGTTGTTACTTTTCTTTGTATCAGGTGTGCTCAATCATTTTCAAGAATTTTGACGAATGTAACGTTTATCGCGTTTTATTTGTTTAACAAATTGATTTTTATATTTAAAATTTTTTTAGTTAACATTTAAAAAGTTGAACTTTATTTTTTAAATAACGCCCCCTTATTTTGTGTGGTTTAACTTTAAAAAGTAAAGGTCAAAGCGCGCTTTTTGTTAAAATACTGTGTCACGCAAAAAATGCAATCACTAGAAAACCCAACACTATTTTATCATTCCATAAGCAACTTTGTATAATTAATCTATTTACTATCTATCAGAATAAATGTTATAAACAAAAAAAAGTACCTGAACACACAAATACTTCAATGTTCCAAAAATTTAAAGCGAGTATAAAAAACAAGGTACCACATAATTATCAAAGATTCATATCTTTTAATATTCAATAGTTAAGAGATTCTGTTTAATGCCAAACAAAAGCTTAAATGGCAGTTTTACAAAACAGAGTAGTGGATGAAATAAAAATGTCGACTCGTCAAAAGTGCCTGTAAACTTTTATTTGAATAAAGCATTTTTGATTTGGCCCGAACTTTGAGAGTCTTAGGCGTGGAATATTTTTATCGTAAAATAGGAGATTTCTGTTAAGATTTTATATAGCACATACTTCTACTGATGAAAAAAACAACCTTAGCTATAAACATCAAAATGTTCCCCGCACGGATAAATTTATCACCTGCTTTACCATTCAAACCGCAAGCACAATATCATAAGCATACTTCATTTAAATCAAGGAATTAGAGATTAAATAAGTAGATTACTCGCATTTACAAAATTACAATTATGCCTTACTCATTTCTGTCAGGTAGGTAACGTCTACTTACGCCAAAATACTTTAGTTATATTAATTTGAATTTTTGTTTTCTAACAATACCGCAGCTAATGTGTATAAAATTCATGACTTAATGTTAGTTATAAACAAAGGTCGAAGGTAAAGGTAAATTAAAGTAAGATTATAAAAAAATGACATCATTCATATAAGACATAAAGCTCCAATTTTTAGAGTAGCATTTTATTTGAACTCGTAGAGTTTTTAAGCAATGCTAGCAATAATGCATATTACCAAGCTTCAAAAAATTATATATCTTATAGAGACTTACAGGTAAAGGTTGTACATATTGAAAGACATGATAGTAATGATGATAAATAAAGAATAAAAATATAATAAAAAGAAAATATTGTTAAACCACATAATAGACCTTGACAAATTAGAATATTCAAAAAGTATAATCACTTCACGATGTACTAACATTCGTTAGTGGCGTTTGCAAACAATTAACTACTATGCGTCGTGCGTGGGTGTCTGTACTTAACTAGATCAAATTCAATATCAGAATCGAATACTGAACACCCTCATTTAGTATCTACAATTTTTACCAGTCAGCTTGTATATATTATATATTTATTTTAGTCAAATGTAAAATTATTCTAACAAAAGGAGAAATTGTTTAAAATAAATACATTTTCTATTTAAATATTTTTTTCTTTTACGTATTCGATTGTCATATATAAAACAAATCACTTGTTGGGAAAAGCTTAGTCGTACATCTTCATTTATCATCAATCTTAATGAATGAATGTCAAACACATATTATTCATTTTGAAAGCTACGTAGCCGAAATAGAAACCAGATTAATCCACGAGATTGAATTACTGGCAGATGTTACTTCATTTGCCTATTAACTCGCTTACCGTGTGGATAATTCGATTAGTCAGTTTCTATCACTATGCACTTAGCTTGTTAGTATTAATGCAAATTTTTGTGTAGGTACGTATATTCAGTCTAATGTTAATGTCATGTGTATGTACGTGTATCCAGTCTACGTGAAAAAATGATAATTATGTTGGATACATTTCCAATTAGTACGAAAATAAAACTTTTTTAATGTGAATAACTTATATTTTGAAATAATAAAACAAAATATATTTGCACCTGTTTTTTTATATCATAGAATAGTATACAAAAAAAATGAAATTAATTAAATTTGCTATGATCCGCGAACTATTGTATGTGTTTTTTTTGATAGCACCAAAAAAGAAAGACGTCGGGACGTGAAGTTCAGTATTACACTCGCGTAGAGTGAGGTAGTGTTCTTTTGTCCTGAAGATGCTTCGGTTTCGAAGTGAAACGTGCGTTGAGTACGTAAATTGTATGCCGGCGTGGGACGTGGGACATTTCCAATTAGTATGAAAATAAAACTTTTTTATTGCGAATAACTTATATTTTGAAATAATAAAACAAAATATATTTGTACTGTTTCTTTATATCATAGAATAGTATACAAAAAAAATGAAATTAATTAAATTTGCTATGATCCGCGAACTAATTTATGTGTTTTTCGTGATAGCACCAAAAAAGAAAGACGCCGGTACGTGAAGTTTAGTATTACACTCGCGTAGAGTGAGGTAGTGTTCTTTTCTCCTGAAGATGCTTCAGTTTCGAAGTGAAACGTGCGTTGAGTACGTAAATTGTATGCCGGCGTGGGACGTGGGATATTTCCAATTAGTACGAAAATAAAACTTTTTTTTGTGAATAACTTATATTTTGAAATAATAAAACAAAATATATTTGCACCTGTTTTTTTATATCATAGAATAGTATACAAAAAAAAAGAAATTAATTAAATTTGCTATGATCCGCGAACTATTTTATGTGTTTTTCATGATAGCACCAAAAAAGAAAGACGTCGGTACGTGAAGTTCAGTATTACACTCACGTAGAGTTAGGTAGTGTTCTTTTCTCCTGAAGATGCTTCGGTTTCGAAGTGAAACGTGCGTTGAGTACGTAAATTGTATGCCGGCGTGGGACGTGGGCGTAAAAGTGTGGTGGATAATTTTGTCGCTGGGGCTTCTTTTTATCCGGACCATATCGGTGAGTTTTATCCATTTGTTAAACAGACGTCTTTCTTTTTCGATGCAATCGCGAAAAACACATAGAATAGTTCGCGGATCACAGCAAATTTAATTAATTTTATCTTTTTTAATAATGGAATTCCGCAAAGTAACACCTGAATCAATAAACTATGAATATATTAAAATTGTATACACGCCAATGGCTCTCTTGATGAAATAAGATAACAGTTGCGACTCAAAATACGTTAGTAGTGGATTGCTATTCGCCTGTCATGATAATAATACGTAAGTTTAGTAGTTACTTTACCTTCTAGACCGGAACATGACAGTGATAGACATTAATCTATTACGGTAGGAATAGTCAAGGCGATAGTATCAAACTCGGGCGACACATTGTGTAACTCTACTACCTAGTAGTCCCGATGATAGTGATACGTTTAGCCAAGCATTGGCTTTTTATGAACTGCCTGGCAGATTGCTAAATATCTATACTTCAAATATGGCTTGAACCAACACGGGGTAGGCATCAATGATTCAATGGCGAAAGGTCAAAATTATCATGTTCTTCCATGCTGTAAAGGCTATCGCTTCAAATTTTTGATAGTTAGGTATTTTTTCACGAGCATTAATACTCGTATACCATTAAAACTCTAGCGATTATTATTTTTCTGGATAAAGAAAACTCAGTATTTCTTTTACCGACCTAACAATAAATATAAAAAATCCGCGTTTTGATCCGAACCACCTTCAAAGAACAGATAATTTGTCATTTCATCAGGCAATTTGTAAGAAGCGAACAATTAGTGTCACTACAATTATTGTGACTACTAACTTTCGCAACGTCTCGCCCGGGTATATTGTATCACCGCCTTACCCTATTCCTGTCGCAAGAGCCGTCAGTGCTTGTCACTTCCGTATTCTAATCTGGAAGGTAAGGTAGCCGGTAAATTAATGCATGTGATATTACCATCTTGTCACACGGATAGCAACGTATCATTAACATCTTAGGTGTCTATAGGCGATGGTTGTCTCATTTCATTAAGAGGATGTGTTGGTTCGCTATTTAAATTATATTAAAACATTTTAACAGCACAGGCTAACAGTATGTGTATTTATATTTTGATAATATTAATAACCCAGTAAAAAAAATATCTTCACGCCCGTATCCCCGAAAGGGTAGGCAGAGGTACAACAAGTGCACCCACGATTGGCCGAAGATACTTGGTTCCACAATGTGATATAGGTGGCCAGCCTATCGCCAACCGAGCACTTTACAATCCCGGGCAATGTTGTTTTTATCGGAAAACTGAAAAAACACATTTTATAATTGCCCGACCCAGGAATCGAACCCGGGACCTCATGCGGTCAACTCCGACACCGGACCACTAGACCACACAGGCGATTAATAACCCAGTAAATAATTTTATTTAGAATCCATGCCTTATGGATATGATATGATTTTTAGTGTCCCAATATTTGCTATCGTGTACTCTTCGTGTTTCAAAACGTTAATAGATCTTCCTCATGAAACAAAGAAAACAAGTGGAAGTGAAGAGTGGGCATGCCGCGTGCATCACTATTATGCGCTTTTACTCTAAATTGCCTTAGTGATACTTACTATATCTTTAGGAGATAGTCGTCGTGCGAAAATCTATTATACACTGAATTATGCCGTATTGTGTCATCCTTGAATGCAGAAATGATAGTAGAATACAGAAGATTAAAAATGGAGATATTTCATATCATCCGAAAGTACAATTTTCATTTTATTTTAATTAAATTCCTAATTTAACATAATCTCTAATGATATAATAGAGAGTCAAGCTAAAATCAGCCGTACACCTTACGTATAAAGTTTATTTTAGGTTGACCTAATTTTCCTAGAAAGATATACGTAATGACAGTCATTACGTATATCGTTCTAGAAAGTTCTCTACTCAAATATGACCAACTGAAAACTACGGAAAAATCAATACTGCCGTCTATTGTAGAATAGCGAAACTATTATGATTATAGTTTCACTATTGTACAAATAGATGAGTCCATTTTCAATAGACTACAAAAGGACGTAAATACTCTTTTTTTTGTAGCAAAATAAAATTTATTGTAACGCAGTTTGGTATATTTTTAAATGTTCTGTTTGTGTGTTTCGGATTATTGTTGTTTAAAATGAAAACGACCAATGAAAAAATGTTTGCATTAGTAGTTTGCAATAATGCTTTTTTATGTGTGAGTATGGCGATCGCGGTCCTGATACACATGTTTGTACTTGGCAATCCCGCTTGTTCTATGTTCCATGATCTCCCTTAAAATTAGTTAGGTCTACTTTTGGCCTCTTTCCCGTTAATGTTTAACAGCAACTTTCCAATAAATTGTAACTACCTCAATTAATTTGATATAACTACAATACGAGATTAAAAAGCCTTATGTCACTGTTATACATAATAATGAATTTTAGAAGAATCAAAGTAATTGATTAAAAAAAATGTTGTTAAAGATGTTCTTCTTCTTCTTCTTTCCGTGGACAGGTCTCCGCAACTCAACGCCTAGCGCCTTTTTTGCGTGTTTTTAGGGTGGTTCTACTCTTGCCATCCCAACTCCTCCAGGAAAGACGTTTATTAGTTATTCAGAGTGTTAATGTTGAGCACACCTGACTTAACAATAAACTATACTAAATTAGAGATACAGTTATTTTAAAATATAAACGTTAATGCAATAAAAAGCGTGTTTATAATACTTTTAAACTAATTATTATTTTTTTTATTTTTGGTTTTTATTTAAAATACCAGCTGACCCGCGCAGCTTCGCCCGCTAGTAGATTAATATGTCATCGAGATAGTTTTTCATACAAATTTCATCCCCTATTTCAACCCTTTAGGGGTCGATTTTTGAAAAAACAATAGCCTATGTTTGACCCCGGATCTTCAATTACTTCCATGCCAAATTTTATGAAAATCGGCTGAGCGGTTTAGCTGTGAAATCGTAACAGATAGACTTTCGCATTTATATTATTAGTTGGATAGTTGGAAATAGTTGGAAATATGCGATATGAGAAATAAATCGACACGTCTTAAGAACAAAATCGTATGGAGAGATCAGACGAAATTGGTTTTATAATAAAATTCGCATTAAACACGCATAAAGCCAAAAGATTTTTTATAGTTATTGGTCTTTTGTTTTTGGAAATGCTCAAGTGAACATCATCTTATCTACAATGTACTCCCACAAACAAATATATTGTAATTTGGTGGTTTTGCAGATACGATTTTGTTCTTGGGACGTGTCGAAATGTCTAACTGTCTCAAACAACCTATTGACTTTTCATTACTAAATTAAATAAATTTTAGTAGTTTGCAGTGTTGTCTAAACATGTTATGCTAAATGCTTATTACAACTAAATAGTTCAGAAAAGGTGGTTATAACATCTAGTAAGCATTTAAAAATATCTTGATGATAGGTTGATACAACAAGACGGTAGTCTTCAAACGATAAAATAAGTGCAAGGTTTTTTGTAATTAAAAATTAAAAAGCATTTTCACTGGGTACCGACGATTAAGACGTAGGAAATATCATTGTATTGTACAGTATTTACTGTATTTTTATTTTTTACTGTACTGTATTATCTTAATACCGTACAGTTCACCATCTTATCATCATCTATACATGTAATAAAATCGTAGGAAAGTCAAAACTGTACATTGAATATTTTTTAAAAGAATACTTGGGGCGTGATTTACAGTCGATATCGAAGCCAAAAATATAGTTTTTAGAATTTTTGTCTGTTTGTCTGTTTATCAGTTTGTCTGTTTGTCTGTATGTATGTCCGGGGTAAACTCAAAAAGTCCTGCATGGATTTACTTCAAATTTTGCATGAATATTACTAACAGGTCGGGTCAACATATAGGCTACATATTATCACGCTATCACCTACAGGGGAGGAGCAGTGCGGAGTAAACGAAGTCCGCGCGGACAAAGTCGCAGGCAACAGCTAGTTATATATAATAAAAATAAGTTGATAAAATGTGCGTGTCGATAAAACTTAAAAAGGAGTCCCGGCACGATAAAGGTACTTATATAGTGTGATAGCCCTTTATCCCCCTCGACAAGAAAGTTCCTGTTTTGAGCTAAAGGACGTGTTTTTGAAGATATAAGGGCTTTTCCAACCCTTCAACTTGGAAATTAAATATAGTGGCGCCATCTGTTGTCGAGTATTTGAACTTCATTCAAAACAACGATTATTTGGGTTGCATTTTGAAAGGCGCCGCGAGCAATGGCGGCATGTGTAGTAATGGCGCGAAATTTAAAATTCCAATTTCAATAAAGTCTTAAATTACATTTGTTATATATTTTCAACTACCACGTAATCTCTTATCAACTCCTGAGCGAAGTCGGGCATCATAGCTAGTTACATTATAAATTCATAAAAAATATAAAAGCTACGCAAAATTTACAAAATGACTTGATGATATTGGAAGTCAGCTTAATAAGATAATTGAGTTAATAATATATTTAGATGTTTAAGATATACAATTTAGTAAGAATATTATATTCTTCATAATATTTTAAGTAACTCATGATAAATGAAAAATGTTTTAAGATTAAGTATAGTCTGGCTAATATCAAAATTTTTAATAAAAAACTCCGCTGTAGCCGGGTTCATGATTAAAGTTTTTTTATAAATCTTATAGGAAAAATTGATTTTAAGAACAAAATGTCAATTTGTATAGTCGAATATCCTATAAGCGGGCAAAAAATGGGTTAATAAGATCGTTACAGAACTTTTATGACACCTTAATCGAATACAGTCCTACTACTTTCATTATTCCTGCCATTATAATTTTAGTATCTTCGTCTTCCTGACTTTCAGCCTAAAGATTAAAGTTACTACTTTATTTTGTAGTATAAGTATTAGAATTTGATTATTTTCCTAAAATAAAAAATAAAAGATGTTAAATTTGAAATAAGTGCTTACATTTTACTTACGATGTTTGCAATACTTCAATATTATCTTTGACAACTTTTAATTATTATCTTTGATGCATCTCTCTTGACTTTCGTTTTAAGTAAAAATCAAATAAGTCCAGACCTAGAGATGACTTGTGAAGGACAGCTGGCAAGGAATTGAAGAGAAAAGGTAAGGTACATATATTGAAGAGAAAGGCTAAATTGGAAAAAATATCGAAGTCCTTGAGTGTTTCCCAGGAATTAATTATAACGTTTCCTACAATACAATACCGGTATTGTTACAATGTAAATTGAAGAAAGACGCTTAGCGGAAGATTAAAAATCCTTTGATATGAAATAATAAGAACAACCGTTTTTGTTATAATTTAGACTTTAAATTATGGCTACTGGACAAGCAAATAAGAATTTAGATGTAAAATTGTAGCCACTAAACTTAAGGTTTTAATTAAAACGATAGAATTGTTTCTCAGAAACAATGAACAAATAAACAATAAAAAGGAAAAGAAAGAATAATTTAGAACAAGGAATACAAGGTTAGCTGATTTCTATTTTATTTATTTATTTAATTAATACTTTATTATACACAGGTAATAGCATAAAAATAAACATAAGAATAATAGGCGAGCTTATCCCTATTCTAAAAGATTTCTTCCAGCCAACTCATTAAAGAGACAAAAAAAATCAAATCAAATTTTATTTATTTGTGTAGTTCAATGTCCAATGACATTTTACACTGGTTTCTGTACATAAAAATGAGTATAACATTTCGTTGAGGTTTACTATCAAGCTAAGCAAAATTATCTTTTTTTATATTTTTGTTGGTTACATATTCTGGTTATTAGCAATTGTGTCCTACAATATGTACAGTCTTTTGTGTACTAGTAAACTTGTATATGTTGAAGTCAAAACTCTTAACCGGTTAAAAGTACTTTTGACTAAAAAAATTGTCAAAAGTAGTTTTGACTGGACAGGTTGGTCAAAAGTAGGTTTGATTGAAATTGCAGTCAAAACTAGTTTTGCCCAAAGAGACAGTCAAAAGTATTTTTGACTGTCTGAATCAGACAGAAGTGGTTTTGATCGATATTTATGAGTCAAAACTCCTAAAAGTTAAGGTAGTCAACTAAAATAGCAAAGAAATTAATGTATAAAGTTTAATTAGTTGTTCGGCGTAACCCTATCGCCCACAGGTGGGCTAATTTTGACACAATAATTGTTTAAATTTTAACATTTAAACCGTTAACAATAGTTTTGACTGATACTGATACTCTGGCGGTCGAAAATGGTTTTGACTAAGAATGACAGACAAAACCTCTCTGGACCATTGATTTTCAGTCTAAACTACTTTGATCAATTATTTTCAGTGAAAATTACTTTTGGTGGACCTGTTCAGTCAAAACTACTTTTGACTGTTTTTTCAATCAAAAGTAGTTTTGACTGGTTAAGAGTTTTGACTGTAACATACTATACATTACACAAACGAATCTACTCATTATTTTCCTTGTTTAAGTTCTTGTTAGAATCAAATTTTCGTTCAGTTAGATGCTTGTATTTATATAGCGTACTAGTACTGCAGTTTTACTTCGATTTTATTTAGTATCATTTATCACCAACCAGTTTCGCGTTTTAAATACACGTTAACATAGAGTTTTACCAAGTTCCGACGAATTTCTATGTTGAAAGTTAAGTTAAAAAGTAATATCTTGACGCCCGTATCCCCGAAGAGTTAGGCAGAGGTACAAAAAGTTCACCCACGATTAGCTGAAGATTAGAGAAGATTAGAGAAGTCCCATAATGTTATAGGTGGCAAGTCTATAGCCAACAGGGCATTTTAAGTTAAGTTAGATAGTTATTAATATTATTTTTAAAAAAACAATTAACGAAAGACAAAACTCAATATTGTATTCCAAAAAACAATTAACGAAAACAAAACTCAACTTAAATGTAAATAAACGTTAACATAGAGTTTTACCAAGTTTCGACGATATTCAGTGTTGAAAGTCAAGTTAAAAAGTAATATCTTGACGCCCGAATCCCCGAAGAGTAAGGCAGAGGTACAACAAGTTCACCCATGATTAGCCGAAAATTAGAGAAGATTAGAGAAATCCCATAACGTTATGTTATATGCCTATAGCCAACCGGGCATTTAAAATTAAGTTAGAGAGTAATTAATATTATTTTCCAAAAAACAATTAACGAAAGACAAAACTCAACTTAATTTAATATTATTACTTATATTAGGTCACGTTATATTTGTCATACAAAAGCAAAAGTAGCGGCGTCATTTTATTTAACCAAACTTCGTTTGCCTTAGTATGAACATTTGCTATAGTTCATTGTTTATTTCACTACAAAAGGCACTTGACTTCTCACGATCACTAGTAACGTCCATATACTTAGTTCTGTGCAAAATCTAACCTTACTGCTACCAGCAACTGCATCTGAAACAAATACATACGTTTCATATATGTGATTTAGCATTTATCCCGTATGAGGGAAATTTTGAAAACTTAAGAAAGATTTTGATACAGCAGGATTTGCACCTGTGACTTTGACTCTAGTTGGCACGCTCTATTCAACTGAGCTACGTGTCGAATAGTTCAATGTAATGAAATTTCTCTTAGCTTTGTGATTGTGATTTTGTGATAACTACGTATAGTCTAACAATTTAAATGAGTCCATCGTTACAGATGAAATTCAAATTTATATTATTAATCAATACTTTCGTGTATCTAAATATACAGACTGACTGGTGAGTTACCTTTAATATTTAAGAATTCAATATTTAAGGACGTGATAGTCGGCGATCATAATATATGATGAGAAAAAATAAGATTAAAAGTAATATTAAAATACTTCTT
Organism: Apodemia mormo; assembly: GCA_036924255.1. NCBI lineage: Eukaryota > Metazoa > Arthropoda > Insecta > Lepidoptera > Riodinidae > Apodemia > Apodemia mormo. The sequence continues at coordinate 2,310,323 of JAUPFN010000010.1, read as the reverse complement.
AGTAAACTTAGTAAACAGTACACCGAGAATTCTATATTTACCTGCGCCAAACTTTGACACCGCGCGGACGAACGTGTCGCGTAGCGCGCTATCAACACAAAATAACGGAGGGTGGCGGCGGCGTGTCCTTGATGTTGACTAGTGCGTACCGCGGAGTGCTTAGAGAGTATAATATCCACATTTCACTTATTTTTAAAGAAATATTGGTCAAAAATTAAGCTCCTAATTTTGTTATTTCATGTTAACGAGAATCGAGTATCGAATACTTTCCAGAAGTTTACTCACCAATCAGTCTGTATATGTGTTTTAGCACTTATCCCGTATTATGGATAAATTAAAAAAAAACAGATAGAAGAATTGTGATACGAAAGGATTTGAACCTGAGCCTTGCCCCTGGCCGGCATGGTATATTCAAATGTGGCACGTGTAGAAAGGTTCAATGTGACGAAATTTCTCTTTGACTTGTGATCGATTCCATCCATATATACATATATTCAAGTTAAATGAGTTCATCATTACAGATAAAATTTTCATTTATAGTATTTAATCAATACTTTCGTGTTTCTAACTTTATGTGTAATTAAAAAATAGTATTTTATATATTAATGTTAAATTACAAAACTTGCTCTGATTGAATACGAGATGGTATGGTTATCAAGATTTATTTATTTGCTTACAAAGGTAGTAGGTTTAGGTGTTGGTCCCGGGCTCCTTTGAAGAATATGCCAACTGCTGTTCTGCCAGGCAGGTCGTAAAAGGCGACCGATTGACTATACCAGTCACTAACATCGTGACTAGTAGGTGGTAGAGTTCTGCATTGTCTCTCCCGGGTCTGGTCTGGTGCGTCCCTTACCTATTCCTGCCGCAATAGCGTCAGTATCTGTCACTATCGTGTTCCGGTTTGGAGGGTAAGGTAGCCAGTAAACTTCTGCATGTGGCATAAGACCTCGCCACAAGATAGCAACGCACCATTAACACCTTTGGTGTCTATAGGCGATGGTTGACTCTTTCCATCAGGAGACCCATCTGCTTGTTTGCTAACTTATACTATAAAACAAAAAGAAAAAGAAATTAGTGTTATTTATTATCATTCTTACTCAAATCGTATAATATCTTAGGTCAGTATAGAAGATCGTATATAGCTAGTGCTGAAATTAGACGAATCATCAAATCATCTTCAGTTTAATCTCACAAATTAATTCATAGCAAATAAAGCGATGCTTTTTTAAATGTTATTAAAGTAAGTTACGCCATTTTTCCCTTTTTACGTGGGAAATAAAGTTCATCGAGTCCTGGAGGATCTTGGCCTTATTAAGCCCAGTGCTTTTAATTTTACAGCTTGGAAAACATCTTTCATTTTCCTCTTTAATGGACGTCGTTTTGAAATGGCGTTATCTGTTTTATACTACTGTTTTATGCTCCAGTGTTTGTTTTACCCCCTTTTGAAGAAAAATACTATCAGGGTATCTACTGTGCTACACTCTAATCTCACTCGCAAGCACGCAAATTCAAACATGTATATAAAACACAGACACACACACAAACACATACATACATACACACACACGCGTAATTGTACATATGTTGCTTGTGTTAATTTATTACAAGATTGTGACACTGGGTGAAGGCACTGTCTCCTGTACCACAGTTTACACTAGCGCAGGAGACAGGGTTAAACCTGTGCTTTGATTTTCCCTGTACGAATGCAAATAAAGTTTATTATTATTATTATCTTTATTTACATTTTTCCTCTTATTTTACATACATTTATAATTTTAAATGAAAAAATAAATATATAAAAATAGGTTTCCCGCCGACGGGAGCCTTGCAGCTAAGCCGCCGGTGGTTAGGGCGACAGAGAAAGAAACCTCCTCACAATACGTGCCATTCCTAACACTGCCGCCTTCTGTATCTGGCCCTTGATCCAGAACTGTAGGAGGAGCTTTCGTAGGTGTTGGTCGAGACTCTTCGCTACTAAACCGTTTACAGAAACAACTATCGGGACAATTATTGTTGACTCCACACCCCACATGTCGGTAATCTCGTGAGCTAAGTCCAAATACTTAGATAATTTTTCTTTTTCTGCTTTCACGAGGTTATCGTCATGCGGGATTGTGATATCAACAATAAATGCCCGGCGCTCCATTCGATCTACCAACACGATATCGGGCCTATTTGTGATAATAGTCCTGTCCGTGATGACAGATCGATCCCAGTAGAGCTTAGCACGGCCATTCTCTAGAACTGACTCCGGTGCGTACTTATAATACGGCACTTCAAAACTTACTAGACCATATCGAAGAGCAAGTTGTTGAAGAATAATCTTGGCCACTTGATTGTGTCTGTGCAAATACTTTCCATTGGCAAGATGAGAACAACCGGAAATAATATGCCTGATGGACTCACCAGGACGGTGACACGCCCTACATATGTCGACCGTGCCATCCTTCATGATGTATTTCCGGTAATTATTCGTCTTGACAATTTAATCAGCAATTGCACAGGCAAATCCTTCAGTCTCTTCAAAGAGGTCACCAAATCGTAGCCAGGCAGTGGACGCCGGTAAATCAATATCAGGCCCGTAAAGAACCCGATAGAACCGTCCATGTAACTCCTTGCTTTTCCATACGTTCAAGCGGTCCTGAATGCTGAGTACCACTGGTTTGTGCCAGTTCTCTTTAGCTAAGAAGAGCGGTGTCAGACCATTATCTACTGCAACAACATGGATGCATTCCACATTCGACGTGGAGGAAATATTCCCTAAGATTATAAAACACCTCACGATTATGTAGGTTTTTGGCATTAAGAAAGCCGCGACCCCCATATTTTCGTAGGATATATAATCTCATTACTGATGAACGTGGATGGTGCATGCGATACATTGTCAGTAGTTTACGGACCTTACAGTCCAGAGCGTCCAACTCAGTTTGAGTCCACTTTAGTATGCCGAAGGTGTACACAAGCAGGGGCATCACCCAGCTGTTGAATGCACGCACCTTATTACCACCGGACAAAAGACTTTTTAGAACTTTTGTCAGACGGCTAAAGAAACGCTCAGTCACCAACTGCTTAATGTCCCCATCCTGTATACCAAAGCACTCCGACATACCAAGGTATTTATAGGTTTCGGTTTCAGAGAGAGATTTGAAAGACACTGCCTCCGAGAGTTGTAAATTTTCGCTGTTCAGAACTCGGCCTCTCTGTACATGTATGACCCCGCATTTATCTACACCAAATTCCATTCTGATATCATTACTAAACCTTTGCGTAAGGTTGAGCAATGACAACAAATCAGGTTTATTGGATGCAAAGACTTTAAGATCATCCATATACAAGAGATGAGAAATAATTTCACCCTCTCTACGAAACCGATAGCCTACCTTTGAATCCCTAAGTAGAGCACTTAAGGGATTCAAAGCCAAGCAAAACCATAAAGGACTCAAACTATCACCCTGGAAAATTCCACGCTCTATCCTTATAGGTTGAGAAATACAAAAACTCTCACCACCCCTAGGAAGACAGAGAGTCGTGGTCCATTGCCTCATACATAAGCGTAGGAAATCGCATAGAACTGTATCAACTTTGTACAGTTCCATCACTCGTAACAACCATGAATGAGGCACTGAATCATAGGCTTTCTTGTAATCAATCCAAGCGGCGGCGAGACCCTTTCTATTTCTACGAACTTGATGATTAATGGCCATGTCAATGAGGAGTTGCTCTTTAGTACCACGTGACCCAGTCCTACATCCATTTTGAGCAGGATCTAAAATGTTATTTGTATAAAAATGTTGATTTAATTTTGATCTCAAAATGGAGGTAAGGAGCTTGTAAATTGTAGGCAAGCATGTGATGGGTCTAAAATTCTTCGGATCTGTGGTACTACCAGATTTGTAGAGCAGAAAGGTGAGTCCTGTTGTCATAAAAGATGGGAGGCACCCGGATTCAATGGCTTCCTGGAATTGTTCAGCTAAGAGCTCGTGTGAAGATTTCAACCATTACAACCAGAAATTATGCAGTCCGTCTAGTCCTGGGGATTTCCAGTTATGAACAGAACGAACTGCTTCTCTCACATCTTGGGGCGTTATACTTATAGACGCTATGGGTTGCAATAATTCGCACGAGCGCTCAACTACTCTCATCCATTCACCATTGATATGATTGACTGGCACAGACCAGATATTTCTCCAAAATGAAGACATTTCTTGAATATCTGGTAGTTGCCCATCAACCATTCTAGTAGCGGGTTCCTCCCAACTTCTATACACCTTTCTTTGATCACTTCGGAAAATTCGATTCTGGTTAAACCTGTTTACCCGTTCTTTGTATCTACGAATACGGTTTGCCCACGCACAAACTTTCTGCTTTAGATAGTCTATACGGTCTGTGACACAAGTCATATAGTCCTGTGGACTTACTACACCTGTACCGGCAAAGGCTTGTGTCACAAAAAGCATAACCTTCGGTCGGATGTTTCCTGATCTAAAGCAAATTAGCTTACCAATGATAGCTCTAGTGGTACTGATACGCCGTTCAATTCTCTTTTGCCATGCAGGCACATCTTCGGTGAACCGTATAACCGTGTCAAATACTGGAAATCTGACATGAGCGATACGGCACGCCATTTTGGCTAGATCGTAAATAAGAATCTAGCATGCCATCTAAAGCCATCACTAGTGCCATATTGCGTTTGTGTGTGGGAAAACGTGGTAGTCGCGGCCTTTCACAAATCGGCATAGATTTAAATTCAAGAATCGCATCTTCCAAAGTCCTCCTCAATTGCTCTAATTCGTGGGTACTTACGTTTGTAGTCTCAACGTCCACCACATTATAAATTTCATCCGCCAGCCTTATTTCTGGAGGGACACTTGGTGACTGAGTTCGCAGCTGAATTTGATCGGTGGTGGACGTGGAGACAACTACTTCGGAGCGAAGCCGGTCAAGTGTAGCTGCATCCAACGCACGGTTGCGTTGAATGAACCGCACCTGATCCGATAACCGTTGCGTCGACACGGTTAGTTCCGGTTCAAAGACCTGAAACAGAGGCAGCAAACGGGATCGCCATGCAGTGAGGTTAGTTCCTCCCTCTGTCGCCCCATAGTACTCTCGCATGACATTTTCGTTTATTGTTCGCGTCCATCTCATGCGGCGCACTGCACCACCGACGGCGGGGACCGGATGCGGGGCGGGTCGTCCCAAGCGCGACGGCGGTGGCCTCCCTCGGCGCGGTGCAAGCGGTCGGCGCGGCGCTGAAGGCGGCACTGCTCAACGCATCGTGTTCTGGAGGGGTTGCATACTCCTCCTCAGACGACGCGGAGCCATTGGGTGCGACGGGCTGCGATATTGGGCGTGCGTTCTCGTGTGTAGCCTTCCTCGATCTTGTTATCATATTTTATTTGCCATTGTCTTTAGTATTCTTCTTAGTATTTGTTTATATTTCACTATACTGTCACGTTCTGAAGTGGATAGGTGGATATATATATTTGCTTAAAATTATCATATTTATTTTTGTATTTTGTAGCCACTTTTTATAAGATTCAAGGATAAAATTATATAGTAAAAATATTAAAATATATTTAAAAATATTTGACAAATAAAAACATGACACGTTCCGTCAAACATTATTATTATTATTATTATATGTGGTAATTGTCACTTTAAAATTTCGGTAGATCGAGCTGTATAACATGTTCATATTTAAGTACGAGAATCTTATCTTAATTGTATATCTGAAAAAACAGATTTGAGGATTTATTTAACCGGGTTTTATATGGCGGAAACGGTATCTAGTAAATTAATACGAGATTTCGGGAATATTTTTTAGATCGTACACAAAAATTTAACGAACCAACACAATATATTATATACACAATATATTATATACAGGATATTTTTTTAAATTTCATAATTTTTACACTTACAAATAGGTGTATTATCTATCCGTTGCATTACAACTAAATGCGTTGCAATTTATTCAATAACAAACTGGTACTATTTTGGGCCATACAATAAAGTTGTAATCGAGCCACTTACAATCTGATATAACAATGCCGCTGACAGTGGTGTAGTAAACGATAACAAATCATGCCTAATGACACCTGCACTTAAGGCGAGGCATCGTGGCAAACGGGAAAATCACGTTTTTTTGTATTGATTGTGAAATAACAATATTACAAAAATTACACGATATACCTGAAGATATCATGTAAGAAACTGTGTGTGTTAACTTATTACATGACAGAATGTTTTTTTGTATTGATTGTGAAATAACAATATTACAAAAAATACACGATATACCTGAAGATATCATGTAAGAAACTGTGTGTGTTAACTTATTACATGACAGAATGTACTTTACTCGATCATATAAAACTCCGAAAACAGGCTAAAAAATTTCTAAAACAAGTAATTTGTTCATAATATTTCTAATCTTCCACATGATTTTATATGGTGATATTTAGTTTTAAATACAAAAAAGAATGTACTAAATTTTGGTTTTCAGTTGAAGTCCTATATTTATTTATCCAAAAATTAACACGTTTACCAGCAGTTTCCGAACATGTCGCGCCACTTATTTCTTATAGAACTGAGGCGTGTCAAAATACCTCGCCTTAATATTAATGTAGCGGCACGCTATGAAAACTTGTTTAATACATTACAATGATGAAACTAATGTCAATTTACTATCGAAAAAAATAAAATGCGAGTCGATTTTATGTCTTTGAATTTATAACTAATATAGCAAGTAAAGTTCAACCAAATACGTTCAACCACTCACGTTTTAGGTAAAATTGGCTCTCCATTTAGAGACGCGCGTTCGAAATAGCTACGAAATCATATAACAAACTCACGTGTCTGACTGTTAAAACAGTTCTTTGCGTACCTGTTAAAACAGTTCTTTGCGTACGTACAACAGTTCTTTCAGCCATAACGATGAAACCCATACCTAATAAAAAGCGTAAACAGAACCCAAATTCCCAAGCAAGGGTAAATTATATAGTAATTTAGTACCTTTATCCGAAATTTGAACCCAGGTTAAAAGTATTTCACAATCACATTTCGCCGTGTTGGTCCCGGCCTCCTTTGTAGAATAGGCCAACTGCCGTTCTGCCAGGCAGGTCGTAAAAGGCGACCGATTGGCTATCGAGTCACTACCATCGTGGCTACTAGGTGGTAGAGTTCTGCATTGTCTCGCCCGGGTCTGGTACCACCGCCTTACCTATTCCTGCCGCAATAGCGTCAGTGCTTGTGGCTGTCGTGTTCCGGTTTGGAGGGTAAGGTAGCCGGTAAACTTATGCATGTGGCATTAGACCTCGCCACAAGACAGCAACGCACCATTAACATCTTTGGTGTCTATAGGCGATGGTTGACTATTCCCATCAGCAGACCCATCTGCTTGTTTGCTATCTTATGATATAAAAAAAAATCACAAGCCACAACGCATTTAGTTACGAGTAACGTCAAGCCGAAACTGCTTTGTTTTGCAAATACTGAAGGATGGTAATATAAGATTCAATACTCGCTTCTGATACCAAATATTTATTTAATTTATTTTCCAAATACTTAGATAAGGTTTTTACAGTTTTTTTTATCTGCCAAACTGCATCGCAGTTTGTCGGCAGTAGTTTTATTTATTTATTTATTTAGTTCTCTTTTAATACTGCATAAATACGAAGAATTTTTTTTTCTAGTTTTATTTTATAATACTTACACAACACACACATTCTATCAAAATCCGCTCAGCCGTTCCGAGGTTTAGAATACAGTTTTCGTTTTTTCAATACACACCCAACATACATATCAAAATCCGCTCAGCCATTCCG